>CM024961.1:25839097-26189132 GCA_014282245.1 Rhododendron simsii
ACATGGGAAAAAAAAAAGAAGTGGAGTAACATACTTCCCTCATGACTTTGCACAACACACCAAAGAACAAAGAACTAATTTTATAAACAACCAATTTTCCAATTCACAGCTGTCACAATCGTTTAAAAAAAAAAAGAGACATACCTCTAGAGAAAGAACTGGAGAGAGGGCGAGAGTCAGAGGCAATTTCAAACTCATGCAACTTATCCACTTCGAATAATAGGCAAAGCTTATGATCTTCAAACTCCAATACGAAGCTCAAATCAATAAGGGTCCTCCAAACATGAGCACAATATGACCCCAAAAAAAGTCCTAAGGTTAACCAAGGCAAGCTGTTAAGAAAAATAAAGCAAATCCCAAGTTGATCATGTCTCATTCAACATTGTTACATAGAATTAGCTATAGAGAAATAAGATGAAGACAAAAGAGTAAAGAAAGCCTTGAATACAAACCGCATGCATAAGAGTAAACCATCCTCAAAGACTTGGTGTATCCATATCAAAATGGGTAATCTGCAAGGAAAAGCCGATTAAACGGTGGTTCAACATAAGCTTCGTATCCAGATCCCATATTGAAAAGTAAAAAGGAGCTGCAAAGTACGTACAGAGCAGAGAAGACCAAATTAGTTGTTGGCGTATGACATGGTACTATGCCATGGATTAAAAGGTTTAAAAGAAGTTCAAGTACATACACAATCAAACTGCAAAACGGTTAAGGGATTTCCAAATTAAAATATAAAAATCATATAAGAATCAAAATATTGGTTATACTTACAACGCAGCCACTCCTACAAATTGAAATATGATATGCCGTCACTCCTACGAATATGCAAATAGCAAATAAAAAGATGCTTAAGATTTACTGTAATAACAAAAAGAATAAGAAATTGATCTATTTTTCAATTGCGAACATATTTTTCACACAATATGTACTCTTTTTTTTTTGCTATGACATGCATTTGTTAGAAAAACAAATACTAAAGCGGAGAAAGAGAAATTCTTATATCCAAGCATTGACCGATGCAAAACTCAAGAAACGGGGTAAAACAGGGGAAAAAATAGAGTTTACAAAGGTATAGAATGAAACGATATTTCTAATTGGCAAAGCGGAGATGGGAGAAGAGGATGGGAGGAGGAGGATGTTGTACGGATATGTAAATTCTTGGGGCCCGTTGGGGGTGCTTGCAGATTGGTTTAATTAGCTCCACTCCATACCCTTATTCACGCTACCCCACCAAACTTAATTTTTTTGACTCCAACTTAGGCCAACAAAGAAGATCAATTAAAACCGCCCATCTCGTAGATTTCGCCCTAAATAACATGTGTGGAAAAAATGAACTTGGTCCAACACAGTGACCTTTAGAAAATTGAAATGTTGCTGAAACATAAAAGATAAAACAAACAGTACCTTGTCGTGGATTGAGTTTTTGAACAAACTATAAATCTTAAATGGAAATGCCCATATCACAATAGTAGTGGACAAATCTAAAACTGTACCAGCAAAGATATTCCAAACCATGCAAAAAAAAAATGAGATTCAAACAAATGGTGTCTAGCTTATTTTAACAGAATAAAAAGAAGACAGAATCATACAATTGGTGTCTTATTCTAACTATTTTTTCCACTTGCTGAATCATACAATAAAAAAATACCAATTAAGAGGACAAAAGAGTCATACTTGCGGAGAGAGAATTGGAGAGAGGGTGAGAGTCACGGAGACCGGAAAGAGAACTGGAAAGAAAACCCCCAAATCGTCGCGATTTGTATTTTCACTGGAGAGAGGGCGAGAGTGACGGAGGCCGGAAAGAGAACTGAAAAGAAAACCCCCATATCATCGCGATTTGTATTTTCACTGGAGAGAGGGCGAGAGTGACGGAGACCGGAAAGAGAACTGGAAAGAGAGACAGGAAAGAGAAGTGTAAAGAAAACGATTAGGGAGAGAGAGAGAGGGAGAGAGAGAGCAAGAGAGAGATTCGTTCACCCAAATTTCATTACCGAAAACGAAAAATGAGAATCAAACAGCAATTTCAACCATTGTTTTCTAGTGTGGCATGGGATTATGTCATTACCCGTTATAGCATGGATGTTACTCCTATTACCCGAAATTCTTCCCTATAGGATGGCATTACCAAAATTATTCCCTATAAATCAGTTATTATACTCAATCAAAATTAATCATCTTTATATTCCATGACACAATATAGTGTCAACCCTCGTTCATTGTCAAAAAAAACTGACCATGTTGAGTAACTCAACGTGTCACACCCCAAAAATGAGAAGTGACCGGCCGTGAACCATGAGGCTAATCCATGGAACACGTAGCCTGAATAAATCAAAGTAACCAAAAATCAAATGATCATTTTTTCATTTTACTCAAATCAAACGCCAAATATGTCTCATCATAAACATGGGGCACAACCATCCCATGAACCAAACTATATCCAATAATCCAACAATAATTAAAAGAATTTGTTATCTGACAATTGTTTTAAATGCGGAAGCGATTTTTAAAATAAAACTAGAATGAGACACCCTAAGGAGGTCAACAAAAGAAATCCCCGAGATGCCGCCAGAGTCCTTCTCTAACTCCCCAACTTGCCTGAAAGAGAAGTTGAAATAAATCCGTCAGCTGACGAGCTCAGTGAATAGCAAGTATGTATATTAAATAAAGTTGAAAGCGGGGATGAAAATAATTTACCATTAAACATAATTTGGCATACGAGGTGTCCAATAGAAGAATAAATTAATCAATGAAGCATTTAACCAAATAAATATTCTTGGTGGTGATCACAACATTAACTCCATCAACAATGGGGAACCACAATCAATAGTACCATGGCCAAAATAAATCTCAACAAAATTGGATCCAATATCGAACATAGAGTCACCAGGGTTGGCAGCCCGTGGTACTTTTCCCTAAGACGATCCGGCGAAAGAAAGCCGTTGAGCATTAGGCTCACCGGCCTAACACGGTCTTTTCCCCAATGGCCAGGGTCACCAACACGAGAAGGAATAAGTTCCATGGACTTCCGAAATAAATGTTCCCATTAATATCCACCAAGTTCTCACCAAAAAGAATATTAACAATTGATCTCAGAAAATTTATCGCATGCCAATTTATAAAACAACTTATAAACAGTTTTGAGTCTCCGAATAACATTCATATAAATTTCTAAAAGAAATACTTTTAAGGGACATAGGGATCTTTCGAAAATACGTAACATATTTAACTACTCACCTGGGTCCAAAAAGTAATGAAACTCGAGTCACGCAAAATGGGACTATCCTGTAAAAGTAAAACATTCGAATGACTAAGTAATTTAAATATATCACTGACAATACAAATTAGGAACACCCCTATTATTCAACTACCCTAACTTAATCCCTTCCTAATTCCTAAACCACCTGTGGACACCACAAAATCCACCTACGAACAACCAAAGATTTATTTTGTCTCTAAGAACGCCATGCCGCCACTTTTTCTTCCAAACTAACAATTTCGTCCACACATGAATTGAATACAAAGCACATGTTCTTACAACACAAGATCAAAGCCCAAATCTATTTGGTTCTTTCTACTACTGTTAACATCACAATTACTTCACAAACGTCCAATTCCTTGGCAGTTTCCAACCGACTACAAGTCCACCGCATATCACCGTAAATCGTACCCACCACACATCGCCAATACGACCCAATGAATCACTTTAAATAATTTTCTAATTAAGTATTTGATCCTTCTCTAGAATCTATATAAAGGTCGGAAGAGAATGAAACGGAAGATACCAAACTCACCTCAGAGGAAACCATTCCGGATTCTTCAACTCCGACTTGGACTGCGCTGGCTCTTTTATTTTTCTCTCGGAACAGTGACTTAATATAAAACAAAACCCTCATCAGCTTATGTATAAAACCCTAAGTACTGCTCTTAGAACCGCCCACTACTCACGTCACACCCTAAATTATAGCCACCTGATTAAACAAAATATCTAATTAAAATTCTAACTGAGGTAAAAACTACATTACTATGGTTAAAAAGCTCATACCCTTCTAGTTATAATAACGACAATTGCACCCATTGTGCACGCAAAAATAATTAATCAGGACCCAACCATAACACCCAATTAAATAATGGCCAAATTAATTAATAAAATAAATTAAAATTCAAGGCCGTAACACAACGGGTAGGATTTATGCAGAAAAATGTGTACTAAATTAAACGGCCAAGATTTATGTAGGGAAAATGTGTGGGCCACTACACCGTCGTGAATTGTATTATAGATGTGTGTGTGTGTATATATAAAAGATTTGGGATTTTTTTATATCCACTCAAGGGGTACATCATATGATATAAATACATCTGTATATGTTTTAGGTTTATTTATTTATTTGTTTATCAGCATCCGTATATGTTGTAGTTAATGTAACTTATACCTAATGGGGCCCCTAATCTTAGGAAAAAACAATTGTGGGCCCGACCTCTATACCCAGGTTGCCTCAGCGATGGGCCTGCTGGATGTTTCTGGGAAGCTCGGTGGGTTGAATTTCTTCTTCTTTGATAATAACAGATATAATTATAAATGAAAGAACATAAAAACGAATCCATAAGCTTTGAGTTCCCCGAAATTAAAAAGCGAAGGAGAATGTACATAAAAATGAAAGATAAAAAGGTCGTCTTAAAAAGAACTACTGTTGAACTTTAACTAAACATTGTAGGGCACTGAAAACATAAACAAATTATTCTTATTCTCCCGTCAAATTAAGGTGTGAGCAAAACAAATTTCTTCTGAAATGAAGGGAAAATAAAATGGAACGGAATTGATCACATAAGATAGTTACTAGTTTGAGTTTGAGAGAGAGAGAGAGAGAGAGAGAGAGAGAGAGAGAGAGATTGATCAAACACCTTATTACCCTGTACCGTTATCTCCTACAAGAACCTAGATACTTTTATATTCTTTACCTATCCGGACGTTCATTGAATAACCAGACAAATGGGGTGAGGTATTCTCCCTCTAAGCGTTCGCGTTAAAAGGTGGATAGACCTTGTGAAGGTACGTATGACTCCTGGGCCACTTGCCTAGTACCCAGGCCTCTTGCCTCAGTAAGCAGTGAGTGTTCGCGTCAAATAGCGGTGAAGTAATAGTGGATTTCTTATCCCCTGCAAAAAAAAAATGAACAAAAGAAAAAAAAGAAAAAAAGGGGGGTTGATCTGTTGACAGGAGTTGTTTTTCTCTATTTCACTTTGAGGATCTAGCTTGGTTTGACTTTTTGAGGGAGAGTTATCCTGAAAATCTTTGTGTACATGAGAATATTCCTCCTGGACTGAACTGAGCTTGACATTATTTACGTGATGTGCACACACACTTTGTCATACGGCCTTGTTTTATGCTTCATTCTTCTTCTAACAATCTCTTTGCTGCCCAATTGCATTGCGAATTCTTTTGTTCTGATTATAAGGTGTTTGATTATGGCAAACATTGCTTTTGTTCACAAGGAGTGTGTGGATTATATTATGTGCTTGATGCATTCGTATGAATTCATTGTGTGCGACATCAAACTCTACTTTTTTTAAATTGAGTCTCATTAACAGTATAGCGTTTGGGATGAGGTAGCTAGGCTATTTGAAATGTTTTTTTTAGGAGTAAAGTCGGTCAACTAAACTATCCATCTATCCATCGAGTGACCATCAAAACTCATTGTCTAGAATTTGGTCCACCGAACCATCAATCGAGTTTCCTTCGAAACTCTCTGTTTGAATTTGGTCGGTATGCTCCTTTTCTTTGTTTTTCTGTGACAAAAAGGGGGAATTTTTATGGTTCTGGTATGTTTATGGATTTGGGAGTAATATGTGTTGTTGAGTCTTGCATAAAAGATGGAAATTTTTTTGAGTTCTATTGCTCATTTGGAGAGATATTTACAAGGGGAGATTTATTTTTATTGATGAATTGCTGGCCTAGTTTTCTTTCTGTTGGCCGATATAATGCTACATTGTCATTTATTATTAAATTATGCTAATCCATTCTATTTTTCGTAACATATACTTTTCCGCATAGTTTTTGTTGAGTTGTCTTCGCAGGTGTTGGAAGAGCAACTCAAGCTTCATTGGATAGACCTAGTTTAGGCTAGTGTTTATTTCTTTCAGTTGTATTTTTCCATTATGTTTTAGTGCAGTTGGTTTTGTCCCGGAAATGCCAAAAGGGGAGATTATTAGATATTTTGGCACTTTTCAGGGTTGTTTAAAACCTCCATTAGTGTCTTTGTTATTTCGACTCGGTAGGATAATGTATAATGTGACAAGTGATCAGTGTGGTTAAGAAAGTTATAATCAAAAGAGTAAGAGCTCATAGATAGAAAGACCGTTTTGATCATAACTTTCTGTGTGTTTTGAATTGTGATATGATTTTGGTGTCATTAGAAAGCTGACTTTAAGACCTCGAAATCGATAAATAATTTGTATATTTTCGATTTTGGACGAAGAAGTTATGGCCGTTTGAAGTTATGACCGTTTGAATTTCTGTTAGTTTGAGGAGGTTAAGTGCCAAAAAAAAAGTTAGAGGGGGTAAGTGTACGTGAGGCATAGTTAGAGGGGGATAACAATAATTTGCCCTATTCAAAAACCCAATCATTACACCCCTTCTGAACAGCACTTAATTTTTAATCCACTAGTTATATTTATTTGGTGTTCTGTTTCTTTCACAGTCTGCACACGTCTTTAATTTTTAGTGCGAAAGATAGGGTTGTCGGCGTTAGATATTTTCGCACTTTCTGGAGTTGTTCAAAACCTGGATTGTTGTCTTGGTTATATCGACTCTGTTTGATTGTAATAGATAGGTTGGTAGTTTCTTACTCGATGCTCCTCCCATTATCTGCGCCAAGTTGACCGCGGCAAAATCGATTGAATTGCGTGAGAGGTAAAAGCATTTCACAGTACATCATGTATAATAGTTCTGAGATTTGAAATTTTATTTCTGCATGTTTTCCTTTCCGGTAAATCTCTTGAAATATCAATTTTCCATATATATATATGTATCCTAAATCAATTTTCTTTGAAAAGGCTGAAATTTTGCTTTCCATCTGAAGCGTAATTATAAGACTTCTGTTTTAAAGGGGAAATTGAAGTATAAAAGGTGCTGATCTCTATAGGGAGTTTACGACCCCGTGAAGAGTTTTTTTTGGGAGATAAAAAGTAAAAGAAAGGGTTGCACGGCTGTTTTTGGGTTTCGGTCAAGGCGAGCGAGATTTTGTTTTCAGAAAAGAAAGAAAGGGGGCACAACACTTTTGTGAGAGAGATTACAGTGTTCGTGGTAGCCCTCGTTTTTGTTTGGTTCTTGCAATCTTTCAACGCCTTTCATTTTTTTTTAGATCACGTTCACACCATATCATTCATTCATTCACTGTTTGTGATTCTTAGTGCCGTTTGCTGCTGTAGCCAGATCTTTAGGAAATTGATTCGGAGCCGGTTGAATTCAGAGATCGGGCGTGAAGTCCGTGGTACGTCTATTGGATCTTAAAGAAGCTCTAGGAGCATCAAAGATTGGCAAGAATAGGTAAAGACTTGGGTAAGGTTTTTGCTATTTTGCAATCTGTACTTCTTTTCGATTAATAAAATATAGCAGTAGTGTTAGGTCGTGGTTTTTGGCTTAGGGTTATTTAGGACCCTAAGTTTTCCACGTAAATCGTGCGTTTCTTGTCACAATTTTTATTCTACTGCAGTACTTGATTTTTGGTTTGGATTAATCGAGATAATCAACCCGTTCATCTATATTAATTTTTTTAAATCAGAAAATTGGTTTGGATTATTGATTCGTCTCGACGAGAGGAATCGGAAGAGTAAAACTTTTTTACTTTTACTCAAATATTTTGGAAAATAACCACTTTTTAAGAAAATAAGTTAGCTTATTTTCCCAAAAAGAAAAAAGAAAAAATGAAGAGATCGTCTTATTTAAAAATCCAATCATTACACTACGCCTAAACACCCCTTAATTTTTGATCCACTAGCTGACCATTGACTTGGGGTTGAAGTGCCATGGAGGCTATAAATATGTTTTGTGTCCTTCCACATAGTCTGCACAAGTCTTCAACTAGCTTCCAACTGGTAATATTAATCCTGCAGCATGTATTCCCCTTTTAGAAGGATAGATATTAGATACCACAAGATTTCTGGTTAATTTCTCGGAACTAACACTTGGTTTCTCCCCTTTTATCTGTACTTTCTTGCCATGCAAACCATGAAGCTTAATCTCATTTAATTTCTATGACTTATACGTACGGGGCCTATATATGTGCCGTGTTTGTGGGTATTTTATTTAGCTTTTCTTGAGCCACATGATGGAACACGCTTTGATCAACCCAAGTACGAATTAAGGCAACGGCTTTTCTATTCGTTACCTTCCAATCCTCATCACTTGTACCCTGTGATTTTTTTGTATCACCATAGATTGGCAAATACAAGTCCTTAGTGTAAAAGACATCTTCCATTCGTGGTTTCCATATCGAGTCATTAGCGGAAGTCAATTTAATCATAGCTCCCGAATTTTCCTCCATTCTAAATTCACACAAGATTCAAACGAGCACACCCCCAAACTAGTAGCTCTGATACCACTTGTTAGGAAAAACTATGCGACACACTACGAATATTTTTCCCTCCTTGTGCAAATAGAGAATATGCTAAATTATCGCAACCACAATAACCAACAACAAGCAAACCACGAGACACCGGGATTTTTACGTGGTTCCCCCTAAATTAGAGGTACGTCCACGGGAGCGTAGTCGCTTCCAAATCTTCCACTATAATGATAATGGGGTTACAAGAGTTCTTCCCTAGCAAGCTACTAGAGACATACAACCATCACCCTAAGGTGGATTTCAACAAAATCAACAAAGATACAAGTTTAGGTCTCACCGAGGTGGATATCCCAAACTCCTAGAACCCGAGAGAAACTTCGCAATCAGCTCTGGTCAACACGTAGAGCTCGTTGAACTGAAGAACATACTATAAACTCATCAAAATCGGAGAAGAAACGGTGATCCGATCTTGGCTTGAACTTGAGCAAAACCCTTGCCCCTTTTTCTTTTTCTCAGTCGTGCTCTCTATTTCTCACTTTTTCACACAGGTAATGGGAGACGAAGTCTCCAGATTCTTTTTGTAGTTTCATTAAAGAAATTACAAGATTCCCCCTTTGCCATTCAAAGAATAACAAGATGACCCATAACATTTTGGACTTAATTAATAAGCCCCCTTGTGGACCCACCAACTAGGAGGGACCCACCCAACAAATCTCCCCCTCCCGACTTAGGTGGGGGGTTCAACCAACCCCGCTTTGGAACAACAAAACACATGCTTCTCCTTGGGCAAAGATTTAGTCATCATATCGGAACCATTTTTGTCCGTATGGATTTTCTCAAGCTGTAACAATTTTTCATCCAACGCCTCACGAATCCAATGATAACGAACATCAATATGTTTCGACCGTGAATGAAAAGTTGGGTTCTTGCTCAAATGAATAGCACTTTGATTGTCACAATTGAGAATATACCTTTCTTGTTCAAAGCCCAATTCTTGAAGAAGCTTTTTCACCCATAGCAAATCCTTGCAGCCCTCTGCCACTGCAATGTACTCGGCCTCGGTGGTAGATAATGGAACACATTTCTGTAACTTGGACTGCCAAGATACGGCTCCCCCTGAGTAAGTCAGCAAGTAGCCCGAAGTGGATTTTCTAGAGTCAACATCTCCTGCCATATCTGCATTCGTATAGCCTTCAAGCAAAGGCTTACCATTTCCAAAACATAGACACATTTTGGAAGTACCGCGGAGATAACGCAAAATCCATTTAACTGCAGCCCAATGATCCTTTCCCGGATTAGCAAGAAATCGACTTACCACACCAACCGCATAGGCAATGTCGGGCCTAGTACATACCATTGCATACATCAACGAGCCAACCGCCGATGCATACGGAACATTCCTCATTTCAATTTTTTCCTTCTCACTTGCCGGACTTTGCTTCGAGCTAAGTTTGAAATGATTAGCAAGTGGAGTGCCAACCGGTTTAGCCTTATTCATGTTAAACCTCTCTAGCACCTTCTCAATGTACCTCTCTTGCGATAGCCAAAGCTTGCCATTCTTCCTATCACGGGTGATCTTGATGCCAAGTATTTGCTTCGCGGGACCCAAATCCTTCATAGCAAAGGATTTGCCAAGCTCCTTTTTCAACCTCTCAATTTTTCCCGTATCGTGGCCAATGATCAACATATCATCCACATAGAGCAATAAAATGATAAAATCACCATCGGAGAATTTCTTCATGAACACACAATGATCCGAAGAAGTTCTATTATACCCATGTTCAACCATCAACGAATCAAACTTCTTGTACCATTGTCGCGGCGCTTGCTTTAGCCCATACAAGCTCTTTTTTAGTTTACAAACTAAGTTTTCTTTGCCTTTGACTTTGAACCCCTCCGGTTGTTCCATGTAAATTTCTTCCTCCAAATCACCATGAAGGAAAGCGGTTTTTACATCAAGCTGCTCAATCTCAAGATTCAAGCTAGCGGCCAATCCAAGAACAACCCGTATAGACGGCATCTTCACCACCGGTGAGAAAATTTCTTCAAAGTCAATGCCCTTTTTCTGCCCAAAACCCTTCACAACCAACCTTGCCTTGTACCGTGACTGTGAGCTTTTCTCTTCAGTCTTCAAGCGATACACCCACTTGTTTTTAAGAGCTCTCTTACCGTTAGGCAATTTCACCAAGTCATAAGTGTGGTTCTCATGTAAGGATTTCAACTCTTCTTGCATGGCTTTCATCCACTCCCCCTTATGCTTGTGAGTTAGAGCTTTTTCGTAGCACTCAGGTTCTCCACAATCTGTAAGCATCACATACTCATCAGGTGGGTACCTTCTTGAAGGTTGCCTTTCTCTAGTTGACCTTCTCAACTGTTCTTCTTCAGGTGGTTCGGTAAGAACTTGTTCTTGTTGCACTTCTTGCTCGGTTTCCTCAGCTGCATGAGTTTCCTCAACATCATCATCATTCTGCACATCTCCCCCATAATCATCATGCACCATGGGTGGAGGAATCGGATCAAGATTCACTGGGTACTCATGTGATGGTGTTGGCTTCTCATTTTTGTCCAAATCTTCAATGGTTTGATCCTCAAAGAAGACGACATCATTGCTTCTCACAAGTTTCCTGTCAACTGGATCCCATAATCTGTAGCTGAACTCTTCATTGCCATACCCCAGAAAAATACACTGCTTTGTCTTGCCATCAAGCTTTGACCTTTCATCCTTCGGAACATGTACAAATGCCCTGCACCCAAACACCCTCAAATGCCCATAGGAAACTTCCCTTCCTGACCAAAACCTTTCAGGCACATCACCATTCAGTGGAGCTGAAGGAGAAAGATTGATTAGAGCAACTACTGTCCTCATTGCCTCACCCCAAAAAGATTTAGGCAGCTTCGCATGTGAGAGCATACATCTCACTTTTTCCACAATTGTTCTATTCATTCTTTCTGCCACGCCATTTTGTCGAGGTGTCTTGGGAACGGTTCTTTCATGCTTGATGCCATTTTCCATGCAATACCGGTGAAATGGGCCTCTGTATTCACCCCCATTATCAATTCGGATACATTTCAAAGTTCTTCCGGTTTCCCTTTCAGCATTCACCTGAAAAAGTTTAAATGCTTCCAACACAGCATCTTTAGTTTTCAAAGCATAAACCCAAACTTTTCTAGAATGATCATCAATGAAAGTAACAAAGTAACGTGCACCACTATGTGTTCTAACTTTCATTGGACCGCAAACATCAGAATGCACCAAATCTAGAACATTAGGCTTTCTAGATGCAGGAGTTCTATTAAATGCAACTCTATGTTGTTTACCAGCTAAGCAATGAACACAATGCTTTAAACATGTACCTTTCACCTCCGGAAGAAGTGCTTTTCGGGCTAGAATTTGAATTCCTTTCTCGCTCATTTGACCGAGCCGCTTGTGCCATAGCTCGGTGGAGGCTTCATCCCCAATTGCATTCACCTCCCCTTTGCTTAGCTTAGCTTGCATTAAATAAACAGTGGAGCTCTTCTTTCCTCTTGACTTGCTTCTTGATCGGTCTTTGGACTTGTTACGGTCACCACCAGAATTTCTAGTTCTGCTCCTGCCCCTGTTCTGAACAACCAGAGCCTCAGTGTCAACCAAAGTACCTTGCTCTTTTCTTCTTGCCTCTTCATTGAACATGCCATCTTTCACCATGTCCATGGTTATCATCCCACTTAGAGCCGAATTGCTGATTGTCACAACCAGCGTTTCCCAACTATCAGGCAAAGAACTCAGCAATAGCAGTGCTTGCAACTCCTCATCTAGCACTAATTTCATTGTACTCAACTGATTTATCAACCCTTGGAAGTCACTCATGTGCTCCGCAACATTACGGCCATCTTTGTACTTCAAATTAACAAGCCTTCGGATCAAAGAAGCCTTGTTTTGTGCCGTTTTCCTCTCATACATAGCCTCAAGTTTCGTCCACAACTCATACGCATTAGTTTCTTGAGCCACATGATGGAACACGCTTTGATCAACCCAAGTACGAATTAAGGCAACGGCTTTTCTATTCGTTACCTTCCAATCCTCATCACTTGTACCCTGTGGTTTCTTTGTATCACCATAGATTGGCAAATACAAGTCCTTAGTGTAAAGGACATCTTCCATTCGTGGTTTCCATATCGAGTAATTAGCGGAAGTCAATTTAATCATAGCTCCCGAATTTTCCTCCATTCTAAATTCACACAAGATTCAAACGAGCACACCCCCAAACTAGTAGCTCTGATACCACTTGTTAGGAAAAACTATGCGACACACTACGAATATTTTTCCCTCCTTGTGCAAATAGAGAATAGGCTAAATTATCGCAACCACAATAACCAACAACAAGCAATCTAGGAGCCGAATATCGGGAACATGTCGAACATCCTTGAGCACAAGTTTACAACCCGTGTTGGTCTCTAAGCAAACATCTCCCATCCCCACAATCTTGGACACACCTTCATTACCCATCCGGACATGGCCAAAGTCTCCATGTGTATAGGATGCGAAAAAGTCCCTTTGTGAAGTAACATGGAAGGAAGCACCGGAGTCAATCACCCAACTCAAGTCTTGCCCTGTGAGCCCAACAAAACCATCATCGCAAACAATGATAACTTCTCCATCGGAGGCAACTGCGGTTGTATCTTTCTACCACTATTTTCGGCACCTTTCCCTTTCTTTAGCTCCTTTGAAGTATTCGACACTCCTTTCTCACATGCCCCATTTTATGACAGTGGAAGCATTCGATTTCCCTCCTAGTTGGTGGGTCCACAAGGGGGCTTATTAATTAAGTCCAAAATGTTATGGGTCATCTTGTTATTCTTTGAATGGCAAAGGGGGAATCTTGTAATTTCTTTAATGAAACTACAAAAAGAATCTGGAGACTTCGTCTCCCATTACCTGTGTGAAAAAGTGAGAAACAGAGAGCACGACTGAGAAAAAGAAAAAGGGGCAAGGGTTTTGCTCAAGTTCAAGCCAAGATCGGATCACCGTTTCTTCTCCGATTTTGATGAGTTTATAGTATGTTCTTCAGTTCGACGAGCTCTATGTGTTGACCGGACCTGATTGCGAAGTTTCTCTCGGGTTCTAGGAGTTTGGGATATCCACCTCGGTGAGACCTAAACTTGTATCTTTGTTGATTTTGTTGAAATCCACCTTAGGGTGGTGGTTGTATGTCTCTAGTAGCTTGCTAGGGAAGAACTCTTGTAACCCCATTATCATTATAGTGGAAGATTTGGAAGCGACTACGCTCCCGTGGACGTACCTCTAATTTAGGGGGAACCACGTAAAAATCCCGGTGTCTCGTGGTTTGCTTGTTGTTGCATATTTTATTTTCGGCTCCTAGATTGCTTGTTGTTGGTTATTGTGGTTGCGATAATTTAGCCTATTCTCTATTTGCACAAGGAGGGAAAAATATTCGTAGTGTGTCGCATAGTTTTTCCTAACAGCTTTTGTTTCTTAACGTGTAGGGGATCGTGATGATCGATTAGAACTGTGTTGTATTGTGTACGTAGTCACTTCCTGCAACTAGCATCGCACGAGTAAGATAGCAACCCTCTTTGATCCGGTTGTATTTCCATATATGACATATTTTCGTTTTCTTGTGGAACAATGCATTAAACCAAGTTAAAAGATGGGCTACTTGTTATGCAACACGAATTAGTTTGTAGGAAGAAATAATAGATACAAGACCAAGAAGGACAGGAGCAGAATTTGGTGGAAACATTGATTAGAAATTGAATTTTCATGTATTTTCACTCTTCAACGAAATTAGTACAAGTTATGTTAGGTGCCGTTCCACTTTTAAAAAAAGTGGGTTTTTGAAAAAGAAGGTAAATTTTAAGGTAAAAAATCATGTGCTTATACAAATAATTTTTTTACCAATATGGATCTTGTTTGATAGATCTCATTAAGATTTTTAATACGGTGAGATCTTTAATACGGTGCAAAAAAAATCATAAAATTATTTTTCATTTTCATTATATTTGAGTTTGAAATTTGGAAAAAAGGAACTTTTTAAAAAAGAAGAGAAAGTGGAAGTATAAGTTATGTTTTAATTGTTCATTTATTAATTAAAATTATAGTAAAAATTCTTTTAAAAGTAAAAAAAAAACTAGTAAAAGTAAAAAAAGAAAACTAGTAAAAGTTAAAAGTTTAAAAAAAATCAGAAACAATAATTAAAGTCTTTTAAAAGAAAAGAAATAGTAAAAGTTAAAAAAAACTAAAACAGTAATTAAAGTCTTTTAAAAGTATAAAAAAAACTACTAAAAGTAAAAAAATAAAACAGTAATTATTTACTTTTAAAAGTATATAAAAAAAAAAAACTAGTCAAAGTAGAAAGGAAAAAAAACAGAAAAAGAAGTGGGAGGAGGGGCAAGGGGGAAAGGTGGTGGGGCCGGGGGGGTGGGGTTGTTGGGGGGGGGGTGGGGAGGGTTGTGGGTGTGTGGGGGTGGTGGCCAGGCGGGTGCGAAAAGGGGGACTCATGCAATGGGTCTGCCACCAACTGGCCCTTTTTTAAAAGAGAGGAGATAAGGGAGAGCTACCATTTTTGCACTTAGTATAGACTCGTTAGTCATTACTACCGAGGCGAGATGAGAAGACTTTGATCGGTGACTCGGCGTCGGCAAACTTGAATCTGTTCTTGCCTCTTGGCTCTTGCAATTTTGCAAACGAAGACAAAAGACTTTAAATCTTTGATTGGCGTCGACGACTTGGGTATTTCTTTCTTTTTCAAAATTAGGTTTAAATTAGGTATGAAAAATTTGATTTGGGGGCAAATGAAGTTCCGTCCCTTATGTCCCGATTTCCCGTCCCTTCTCTTTTTATTTCTTCTTATATCTGGTATTTAACCTTTTAATTTGCCTTCTTAATTTTTGCCCTCCTAATTTTCTCTCTCTTATTTACCCAGGAATAGAAAACTCTTTGTTTGCCCTCCTAATTTTTCCAAGTATCATAGTAATTTTTTTTGGAAACTATCATCTTTACAATTTTTTTTTGAATTTGTTAAAAAAAAATTGGATTATGCCCCTACATATTTTTCTGTTGGATTTCAAATTTTTTTTAGTATATATATACGGTTTTCTTTTGCCCCTTGCCGGGGGTTGCCCGAGCCAATGGACTTACGGGGCTTACCCCTGGCCGGCCCTGTAAACACCCCTTAATTTTTGATCCACTAGCTGACCATTGACTTGGGGTTGAAGTGCCATGGAGGCTATAAACATGTTGTGTGTTCTTTCACATAGTCTGCACAAGTCTTCAACTAGCTTCCAAGTGGTAATATTAATCCTGCAGCATGTATTCCCCGTTTAGAAGGATAGATATTAGATGCCACAAAATTTCTGGTTAATTTCTCGGAACTAACACTAATTGGTTTCTCCCCTTTTATCTGTACTTTCTTGCCATGCAAACCATGAAGCTTAATCTCATTTAATTTCTATGACTTGTACGTATGGGACCTATATATGTGCTGTGTTTGTGGGTATTTAGTTTTTGTTTCTTAATGTGTAGGGGATCGTGATGGTCGATTAGAACTGTGTTGAGTACATAGTCGCTTTCTGCAACTAGTATCGCACGAGTAAGATAGCAACCTCTTTGATCCGGTTGTATTTCCATATGACATGTTTTCATTTTCTTGTGTGGGTACATTTTTTTTTAAAGATTTTCACGTTTTAGTTTATTTCTTATATCTGTGTCATTCTGTTTCATGAGGATTGATTTCTTTCACCTTGTATTCGTCGTGGGATTGCGATCATTGAAATAGATTAATTGTCCTCTCCAAATTATTATATATAGTACAACAAATGGAGGTGTTCTCTGATGATATGGTGCTTTTCCCTTTGGGAGTATTAATTTGTACGTGCCACAAGAGAAAACTCAGTCCAATTTTTTGCCTTAATTAATACTAGCTGCAGCTAGCTAGAGTTAATTAATTAGCCTTATATATATATGCTGCAGGTCGTTCTCTAGTTAGCACTACTAAAGTTAATCTTTCTTAAATCCATATATTTATTGTTATTTCAAAAAAAAGAAAAGAAAAGAAAAAAGAATCCATATATTAGTCATGCATATATGCACAAACAATCCGTCAATTATATATATTGCATTTCTGATCTCATGTGTTTGTAAATCTTTCAACCTTTTTAATTGCAGCGAAAGTAATTACATATATATTGTGACTTTCTTAATTAGGTTTGTTAACGGCACTATGTTTGATCCTATCACCATTTGGGCTATCATCACAGGCATTACAACCGTCTGGAAAGGTAAGGAGAAAGAACAATTTGTGCAATTATTTGGATTTCTTTTACAATTGGAAGGGAGATCTTGGACTGCCGCACGTACGTAGCTTATTTTCCTTTTATTTACATTGTTAGTGATTATTATCGTAAACTTTGGTAGGAACATTTGATTAATTTTTCACATTCGTCTATTGGAGAAATAAAATAAAATAAAAATTATGGACCAAACTCAAAAAAAGTTCGCAAAGGACAGAAATAAGCCCAAGTGGATCTTCTTTTGATTATTTTTGTCTTTCGATCGAGAACTTTTTTTAATTTTTGGTCATAATATTGTTGATTAGTACTAACATTTTCAATCGCCTCGTTAAGGTGAATAAGATCTCATTGAGATCTTTAATACGGTGCAAAAAAAATCAAAAAATTATTTTTCATTTACATTATTTTTTAGTTTAAAAATGTGAAATAAGTATTTATTTTTTAAGAAGGTGTTTGGAATGGGCTAAGTCAACCCAGCCGTACTAGCCTCCACTTTCTCTCTTTTCTTAATTAATTAATTAATTACATGGTAGTATTTCTCTATTACATTAATATTTTCTTCTACAAAATAAATATCTCCCTAGTCCCGACTATATATCTCCGTAATCCCTAAATTGGCCTAACCTACCTTCTCCTTCTTGTACTAATTATTATAAGCTAAAAGAAATTGTATATCAAATAAACTAAACTACTCCAATATCAAATTAAGTTTGAATACATAACGTCAGACATCTTTATAAATTAAGGATTAAAAATAATCACCTGCCAGTTCATCGCACGGGATATATATTGAATGCTCATAGTAATTTTGGAACCAATTTTAGCTAGATATTCTAACCATGAAGGCCTTCTTAATTACAGGTACTTAATAAAATGGATCCAACAAATTAAACAAAATTGTTTAACAAAACCCCCTTGCATTGTTTAGTATAAAAATTAAGGGGGACTCCTGGAGCTAGCTAGCCTCTGGCGTCCCTGGTTTTAGTCAGAGTATTTTTTACAAGTCCAGTAAAAGACATGCATGTATACAATCATGCGACAAACAAAATTTCAATTTGTTTCCATAGAAAGAGGTACTTGAAATGCTTATGTTTCAATCTCAGAGTACCAAAACATGAAATTGCCGCCAAGCCAACATTCATAAGTGCACTATTAGAGAAAGGGAAGAGGGATTAAATTAATTTTACACGTATTAATTTTGAGTTCTGTTTATATACAGTTAAAAACATTCATAAGATTTGCTGGCTGGTCCTCGAAATTAAGCCTCGATCGATGACCAACAATTAAAATACCTATAACCTGCACCCTCGATCAACTAATCTCGTATGCGCATGCAGTTGCAAAAACAACTTGATATATCGATGGACATTTAACGCGGGTGCTTATGTTATATAGTCTCATTCATGATCATCATATGTCTGTATAGTACTCCTATACTAGTGCTACTTCAAGAATCATGGTGCTGGAAATTTAAATTACAAGATTCTTTGATAAATAAGGAAATAATCATTTTCTTTTTGACCACTTTCATTGAAAGCAGCATATCTAGATTTGAGATCACAGAATAAGATAAAGAAGATAGAGGTGCATCATCTGGTCGAATATCACAATCACTGTGAGAGGCAGAGGCAGACGGAAGGGCACGAGGTCCGGGACTTCTACCACGGCGTACCACGACAACCGGAACGACAGGTCTCTGCCGTTGTACGCCAACCGCAAACGCAACGGCAGGACACTAGTCGCTGCCGTCCTACGACAATCGCAATGGCAGGTTCGCCAACCGCAACGGCAGCGACGATGCGACAACTAGCTATTACTTCTACTGATAGACCGTTGTTGAATGCGACGATGCAACGACTAGCTATTACTACTACTGATAGACCCTTGTTGAATGCGACGATGCAATATCGCGATCACTGTGAGAAGCAGACAAAAGGGCAATGGCAGGACGCTGGTCGTCGCCGTTCTATGACAATCGCAATGTCAGGTACGCCAACCGCAACGGCAGCGACGATGCAACGACTAGCTATTACCAGTACTGATAGACCCTTGTTGAATGCAACGAAGCAATATCACGATCACTGTGAGAGGCAGACAAAAGGGCAATGGCAGGACGCTGGTCGTCGCCGTTCTATGACAATCGCAATGTCAGGTACGCCAACCGCAACGGCAACGACGATGCAACAACTAGCTATTACTACTACTGATAGACCGTTGTTGAATGCGACGATGCAACAACTAGCTATTACTACTACTGATAGATCCTTGTTGAATGCGACGATGCAATATCGCGATCACTGTGAGAAGCAGACAAAAGGGCAATCGCAGGACGTTGGTCATCGCCGTTCTATGACAATCGCAATGTCAGGTACGCCAACCGCAACGGCAGCGACGATGCAACAACTAGCTATTACTACTACTGATAGACCGTTGTTGAATGCGACGATGCAACAACTAGCTATTACTAGTACTGATAGATCCTTGTTGAATGCGACGATGCAATATCGCGATCACTGTGAGAAGCAGACAAAAGGGCAATCGCAGGACGCTAGTCGTCGCCGTTGTATGACAATCGCAATGTCAGGTACGCCAACCGCAACGGCAGCGACGATGCAACAACTAGCTATTACTACTACGGATAGACCCTTGTTGAATGCGACGATGCAATATCACGATCACTGTGAGAGGCAGACGAAAGGGCACGAGATCCGGCACTTCCACCACGGCGCACAACGACAACCGCAACGGCAGGTTGTTGCCGTTGTACGACAATCGCAACGGCAGCGATGATGCAACACCTAGCTACTACTACTACTGATGGACCCTTGGGGAATGCTTTCTTTGTGTTTCTTCTGCATTGGAATGCTATCTTTGTGTGCTTGTTGTAATTTGAATATCTTTCTTTGTGTTTCTTCTGCGTTGGAATGCTATCTTTGTGTGCTTGTTGTAATTTGAATATGCATCCGTTGCTTTAATGCTTTCTTTAATGTTGTTCCGTTGCTTTAATGTTCGTTGTAATTTGAATATGCATCCGCGACCGTCGTTGCTTTAATGTTGTTATGTGTCTTGTTTGTTATTTTAATTAAATGCAGATTCTATAAGGGTTAAATATTCAGACTTATTTCTATTTCGTAATTTATGTTTTTGTTCACTGTCCAAAAAAAAAAAAGTGTGTGAGAGAGGGTAAGCTAGAGAAACCAAGTTTCTAAGAGCATCCACAATATAACAATCAAAACTAAAAGGTTACTAATGTTAGCAATGTGTGCTAAAAAAATGTGCTTACATTGTAATAATCAAACTTAGCAATGTCTTAGCATCCGCAATGGTAAGAGCATCCACAATATAATAATTAAAACCAAAAAGTTGCTAAAGTTAGTAACGTGTGCTAAAAAAAGTGCTTACATTGTATTAATAATCAAACTTACCAATCTCTTAGCAACTCAAAGCATTTGCAATGGTAATAATCAAAACCAATAACCAAAATTTGCCCCGTCAGCATTTGATTATCCATTTAGTTCATAATCAAACTTAACAACCTCTACTTTCACATTGGTTATTTTTGCATCGCTAACATGATATTATTGCAAGAGTTTTTGCAGAAAATAACATACAATTGTGTATTTATTTGAAAACATTCTAAAAGTATTATGTAAATTACATTACAGTGGAGCCCCAATTTTAGAATAAAATTCGGGAGCCGAAAGCGTCTGCTTCCCTGGCTTACCCTACGAGCCGGCCTTGAGTGTTTGTGAAATACAACATTTGTGAGAGTTAGATTGATACTCCTCTGTTTGCATCCGTTCGAAATAATTATCCTTTTGTGCTTTTTTTTTTTTTTCCTTTCTTCGGTTAGAATGCTTTCTTTGTGTTTCTGCATTTTGTTCGAAATAATTATCCTTTTGTGACATGGTCACGTGTATGTATGTATGTATGTATACACATGAATGTGATATTTTCATAGTTTCCTTTCGAGATTTTCATATCGGGGAACCGGGGGCCCTGCTGCCCCTTAGGGACAGCAGGGTGTGCTGTGCCCGAGCTGACACCGTTTTGGACTGAAAATGGGGAAATGGGAGATTAAAGGTAGATCCTTGTTTTGCCATAGCTAATAACACCAGAATGAGTTAAAATGCTCTATGTTTCCTCAATTTGGAAACATGTAACCCACCAGCTATCTAGTGTGAATACACCTTGCTTCTTTGCTTATTCACCTACACTGTTTATGTTTAACCTTTTACTCTTTTAATAATACTCCTAAAAATGAATTTGGGCTGCTTTTATCCCAGATTCACGAATTTATTTGTCACTCATAAAATTCGTAGCATTCACGAAGACAAAAATGGGAAGTTTTTATTTTTTGTCACTCAATAAATGTCTAGCCTACTCCTGAGGGAGTGCGAATGGGATACTGCTAAGCAGCATATGGGTGGGGTAAGCTCAAATGACATCAATCACAATACCAAGCTCGCACATGAAGAAATGTTGTCGGGTTACAAAGCCTGTTGGCATGTATATGGAGAGAGGGAGAGAGATGTGGTCAAGGGTGCTAGAGAAGCTAGGAAAGCATAAAGAAGTGAAGTGGAATGTTCTCATTATATACGCTAGTACTAGTACTGGAGTATTTTCCAGCGCCCAAACAAAGACTGAGGTGGGTGAATTGGTGCACACTTTTCATGCAAGAAACGGTACCGTTTTAAGGCACAGCACACCCTGCTGTCCCTAATTATTCGGAGATAGCACACAATTCAAACTGGGGGTTGGGTGTCCAGTCTACGGTTACTGGACAAACATTTGAGGCAAGCAAAAGTCAAAAAATGGACAAACAAACGGGATGGAGGATATATATATACATACACATACACATACATATACACACACACAACTTTCCATATGCTGTATAAAATAACGAAAACGCTAGAGGCACTGAATCTTGGGGTATTGAAAATGTACAAACGGTATGTGGGGATCACTTTTGGGTCCAACACAAATAATTCAACCCGTTCAAAAGTTTTAAAATAATTTTTGAATGACCTTATAAAAGATTTAGCTCAGTGAAATTTGTGTAAAGGGCTGATCCAATCTTAAAAGTTTTTATTTGTGAGGGTTAAACGAGTGGAACCCACCCCTAGAAGAGTGCCATGTCGCATTTTGGGACGGTTTCAACAAAAAGTCTGCGGCCACCAAAACCTAGTCACCGCACACCGTGTGGAATCTACTTTGGACCCACAAAAATACTTAACGTACTTACAGATACCAGCCAGTTTCAGGTACTGTTATTTTCATGTAGAATTTTTGGATAGTACTCCTTAATTATGGTTGGTTAGAGCATCCATAGTGGAATAAATAAAAGTGAATAATCAAAACATTCCATATCAAATTTTGATTATTTATTATAGAGGTTAGTAAAGTTAATAATGTCAAGTCCCACACTGATTATTTTTTATCCATAATCAAAACTAAGCCAGCAGTCCGTCCCTCCAAATTATTCACGCCTATTTTATTCCCAAAATTTTCCCGCTGTTTCCTCACGTCCAATTCTTTCCAGCTATTTTGTCCCCTTGTTTTCCCCTCCATTCATGCCTCCTACAATTGTTAGCTATTTTGTCTTCTTTTATCCTTCAATGGAAACAGAAAATCAAATATAGAAATGGAAACTGTAATTTGTCGCGCACTTTACTAAAAATATACTCCTAGAAAAAGAAGAAGAAGAGAGGAGATGGGTACCTTAATCCGGCGATGGTAAGTTGGATGCCGTTGATCAAGAGGAACAACCTTCAATTTGTGGTAGAAAGAGAAACCATCGGTGAGAATATTGAAGAGGAAAAGAGAGAACCCAAAGGAAAAAGGAGAGAGAAAGCGCGTTGAACGTGCACCCAATTTTTTTAGCCGACCAATAAAGACATGCATGTTGCCGAAGCCTGAGGGTTGTAGTAACTTATGTAAGGCGGGATCCACTTAATTTGATTATTGGCGAAATATTGCTAATTTTGATTATTCAATAACCAAAATTTGAAGAATTGTTAAGATGTTGCTAGGTTTGGTTATTTCAATGTGAGTATTGTTTTAATCAAATATTGCTAACTTTAACAATTTTTTGCTTTGCTTATTCCATTGTGGATGCTATTAGAGTGTCCACAATGCTATAATCAAAAGTATAAAATTTTTAAAGTTAACAATGTTGTGCAAAATAAGGCTTGCAATGCTATAATCAAATTTAGCAACCAGCTTAAAAATAATCAAATTTTGAGGTTTGAATAATCAAAACTAAAACATTTTTTCAATAACCAAAATGTGTGGATCCCATGGCACATTAATTATATTGTATCTCACGCACCTTCTGTAGACACCCCAATTTGGACCTATTATTTATCCTTAATTTGTGCCCTTGAGGCTCCCCAATGATGAAACGGAATCAAAACAGGACTTGGCTAAAGCTTGAACGATGTTTCTTGGTGTTTTTCAAACCAAAACCGTCATTTTTCCCGACACCCTGAGGGTAAAATGGGCACACATTTCATCTTATAAAATACTTTTGAATGAAACCAATTGGGTTAGAAAGAGGACTCAACGAGCTTTCCAACGCTTCGAAAAACACCCAAAACCGAGTTCGGGAGTGTCCGTGGTGCCCTTCTGAAGTTGGGCAGTCACTTCTGAGCGCTCGGGACGTCCACTCTTGAGTGCTCGGGAGTGCCACTTTTGAGCGCTCGGGAGTACTGACAGGCCAATGGGTGATGAGCTTGACCTTTGACCACGTTTCTTTTCAGATTTTCAAACCTGCAGTTCAACCTGCAGGTACCAGAAGCCTGCCTGAGCCAGCAGGAATCTCATCATCCCATTTTCCCCCCTAAAACCATTTTCCATTTCATTTTCTTTTAATTTTCAAAATTCAAACATGTTTTTCCCCTCCCTATAAATACCCTCATTGTGCTAGCATTCAAGGGCCATGAAATTTTTCTCTCTCACTCTCCTATCTTCAGAAACTCTAAGTTCTCAACCACCCTCAAACCTTTTTCAACTTCCACCTTCAAACAATTTTCAAAGAAAAATCCAAGAAAATCACAAAAAGTATTTTCATTCCTAGATACATCTAAGACTCCGTTTCTCATTGTTTTTCAGCCACATTACAGTCCTCAAATCCACCAAGGAGTGAAGTTCAAGCTTGTCCAAAAGTATAAAATTTCATTTTTGTACCTAAGCCCTCTGGCTTTTCATATCTAAGGGAGATCAGTGGCTCATACTATTTTCTCATACTGGTGGTGAGCCATCTGATCTTTGTTTAACAACAAGAGCAAAAGGGTATAAAAAGTTTTTCAGTATTCTGGAATCACTCCTAAGCACTCACGAGGGCTCCTGAGCACTCAGGACTGTTGATATTTTGTTGCAACTTATTTTTCCCTCTATGTTGCTATTTATGTAAGTTTCTGAGCACTGGGTGTAAACTGGTCCTTTTAGAACCCAGTCATTTTCAGTTTTCAATAGTAAGGAGGCACGGTTTGGATGGCTAGAACTTGTTCTTAGCCATTAAACCCTCTGCTGAGCATATTCTTGTTTAAATAGCTTTTGCGTTACTGTTTTAAGTATCATATTGTATTTGTTCTAACCAAGGTTTGCAGGGTGGCTCAACAGAGCTTTCGAGCGCTCAGGAGTGCAGTCCCAAGCGCTCAGGAGTGTTCTCAGTGATAGTTTGTTATTTATGTAAGTCTCCATCATTTATCATCCCATCATCGTACATTGTACACCAGCACATGCATGCACTTCCTTGTCATATTTGTGGAGACGTGCTAAATGTTTATGTGAAACAAAATATTTTTAGTAAATCCCACAAACATTAAGTAGAGACCGACCCCGTGTCGGGTGAGGGGGGTGCCGTAAAACCCTTCCCCTCTCGTAACGTGGCTTCCGAACCCTTAACAAATCTCTGATTTTCAAATTCAATCAATCATTTTCAATCAAAACGGTTTCTCGGGTCCTCAAACTTAGGTGGCAACTCTTCGATTCCTTATTTTTTTCAAATCAAAAACATATTTTTCGGGCCACCTCGATCCACCCGGGGCTGTGGTAGCCCACACCTTCTCAATCTTCTTCTCTTCAATCTGATGTTAATACAAACGACTTCTACTTCTTTCCCTCTGTTTCTTTTCCTCCAACCATGAAGCTTATACCTCTCGATCAAAATTAGTGTCCGTTTAGATAGAAAACACTAGGAAGAACACTATATGTTTGATAAAATGCATAAACCAGAAAAATGCCTGAATTAGTCATCCCCGAATTATTCATCCCCGACTCAGCTGTATTCTTCCAAATGCTTGGCCACATGAATTTGCATTTGGCTCTTTATTTTGGTTATGGACTAGAAGTAACCATTGTAGACTTCAATATTGTTTCGCTTAACAATCTCTTAAATGGATAACCAAAAGCTGATGTGGCAACTTTTGGTTATCCAATTTTGATTATATATAGCATTGTGAACACTCTTAGGAATCTATATTTGGTTCACCGGAATGGTATAGTAGGATTGCAATAGTATCATTTTGCACGTTGGCCCAATTTCGGTTCAATCTACATCCGTCAGTACTCAAATTTCGCATTTTTATTTCCTTTCTGAAAGAAATTCATCGCATAATTTCAAGTGTTGTTACGAGGGATGTCAAGTCAAGCTAATGATACTCACCTCCTTCAGCAGAACCAGTTGTACAAAACTTGAACCCATTTTGTTTGCAAAAAAGCTACGTGCATAGCAGCTGTGCACAGATCCATTTTTCTCCCGCTTCGGGTCGCACAAAGATGATCGGAGCCTAAATTTTAAAGTGATTTTGGGTATTTTATTAACGCCTCTAACGATATTGAACGAAGTCCATTTTTTACAGAGACCTTAAATGACATTTTGAACAAAATGAGCGGCTCCGATCATCTTTGTGCGACCCAAAGCGGGAGAAACACGGATCTGTGCACAGCTACTGTGCACGTAGCACAGCTCTTTTGTTTGTTGTCTCTCACTTACGTCAAAACTACCACTCCCTTCCCTTTAACTACCTTTTGAACTGTCCATCCTCTCAACTATCATACCGTTACATACTTAGTCTAATAGATAACGGAAGTTAGAAATTTGGACGGAAAATGCCAGGTAAGGCCTGTTTGGGACCCTATAAACCAGATATTTGATTATGAGAACCTTAGAAATAAAAATTAATTATAACCTTTTAGGATAAAATGATCATAAAAATAAGACCTTCACACTGGTTTCAACAAATTAAAAATTGGAATACTTAATTTTGAAACCATATTTTTAGTATATAAACCTTTTAAAAAAAATTAAGTGCTCAAATTTTCAATCTGTTTGGAACGGTGCGAAAATCTTATTCTAAAGAGTCATGATTAATTTTTATCTACAGGGCTATCATAATTAAATATCTATTTTTTATTTAGTGCCCTTTAGAACAGATACTTGATTATGAGAGCTCTAAAAAGAAAAATTCATTATAACCTTTTAGCATAAAATGATATAAGATCTTCACACCGGTTCATACGGATTGAAAATTAGAACGCTTAATTTTAACCATATTTTTAATATATAAACAGTTTAAATTCTATATAAAGAACTCAATCTTTTAAAAATATATATATGTATGTGTTAGTTTCTATAAAATGCCACGTAAGATTCTAATATATGAACTTTGTAAAAAATTAAATACTCCAATTTTGCAATCTGTTTGAACCAATATGAAGGTCTTATTTTTCTGATCATTTTATCCTAAAGGATCATAATTAATTTTTATCTACAAAGCTCTCATAATCATGTATCTATTTTACAGGGTCCCAAATTGGGTCTTACGTGACATTTTCCGTCCACATTTTTAATTTTCGTTATCTATTGGACTAAGTATGTAACGGTATGATAGTTTAGGAGATTAAACCATCAAATTGATAATTTAGGGACTAAATAAAGAAAATGTGCATAGTTTAAGAGATAAAAAGAAAAAAAAACTATATATTCAACCTATATAATCGTTACAACTACGCGGTGACTTCTAAATACGCGGAATAACCAACCTGAGGTTCAATATTGTCAAAAATATCTTGGAGCAACTGTTTACACCATATTTCACCGCATGTCGATAATTGACTGAAAGGTGACAATTATGAGAATATTTCCTATTTTATTATTATTAAGTATTCGTATTAATATCAGAACTAGTATTAGTATTTCTTTTATTATTGTTATTTGCATGCAGGACACTTGGCTTGCTCCTACGCATGTAGAAGTTAAAAGGACACTTGTTATACTCCTACACATTTGAAGGGAAGTGGGAAGTTATTTTGACAAGTACTGGAAAGCAAATGATTGAATGAAGACTAGTGGAAAAGTTAGGAAGTTATTTCCTACGTTTGTTGTTTTCTATAAATAGTCTTTTAAGGTTTCATTGTAATTCCTCTCCAACAAATCAAAGTCTATCTTTATTTGTCTTAATTTTTGGCACTACTAACCCATTCGGGTTATAACTAGGAGTAGGAGTAGAATTTCATATTCTAAGCTTAACTTAGGATCTTCGATGTGTTGCTCACGGCGATAGATCAATCGTTGAAGATTAATGGAAGTCTAGCTCTTCCATTTGTCTTCAATTTCGTTCTTAATCTCACATTTGACTCGATTGCCATTTCTCTTCCGGTGAAGTCCTGAAATACGGCGTGGAACCATGGATCCATCTTGTAGAGACATAGCCGCATTCGCCCTTATTTTTGTTGTTAGCATTGTTTCCCGAAATCTCTGTCGATTTCGATTGAGGGAAAAATTGGTAAACAGCAACTTGATAATTAGTGATGTTTCCAAGCCATTCAAGTCAACTTACCCACACCAACTTGTACCAGTAATCAGAGTCAACTGTACCCACAGTCCAACTGTGGTTACCATGTGATAGAAAACTGGTGGAAATAGATGCCGTCATGTCCATATTCAAAAAGGATTTCTTCTTTTTTTAAATCTAACCCCATATATATATATTGAATAGAGTACTATGTCTATTTTTTGTTTCCGATTATCAACTGGAGAAAAGAATCTCTAGAGATGTGTGAGATTCCAATATATGTAGCACATTTTTAAAACCACAGGTAGGTTATGTGGTCAGTTTTAAATCACAAGGGGAGTATCCGCACATGGCGATAACCACAGGGAGTGAAAGTGAACTTTCCTCTTTTCTAATCTGAATATGGTACATAATATCGAACGTGTGATAACGATACTTCCACATATTCAAGCCCACATGCAGCCATATTAAACTTTTTAAATGGGTGTTAAAAACAAATGGGGCTAAAGAATATTTTTGGATTCAACTAGAATTCAAAAATCTCAATATAGTGAGGGGGTGTTTGAGAGTTTCCTTTTCACATTTTGCATTTAAAATATTTTTACGTTGTGGCTATTTGAAGCAAAACGTAAATTAAACGTTGATATTTCAAAAATGGAATGATATAGACACTAACATGTGCTTTTGGATTCTCACTTTACATTTTTGCAATTATCTAGGAATAAAAAGACAAGTTGCCCTTACATTTCATCAACCCAGAGGAGCGTTTGAATTTTTTTATTTTTTTTCAATTTACATTTTTGCATCTTTTATCCGTTTTTCATTAGAACATTTGTTGGACTTTAGATAACGAGGTTTACATGTACGTGAAGAAAAAATAAATGCACCAAAAATATATAAACAATTTCGAAAAAAAGTTATTAGTGATATTATTATATCCACAGAGGGAAAACCACTCAGTTTTGCACTGCGAATTCTAGAAACGCTCTTATACCCGATATACGATTGAGCAAGTTTTTTTCAAAGATTCCTAAAATAAAAATTACAAAAATAAACACTTTGTATTATTTTTTGTGAAACCCGAGGTGAGCCCAGAAAAAATCTATGCACGATCCAGGTACAAAAATCTGTGTGGATAGCATGTGTTAATTAAAAAACCCCATCATGACAATATTCCTCCAAAAACACACGCTACCCCCACGAAAGCTGACCATTTCGCACGTTGACATGGGGTACAAGTTCATGCCATTAAGGCTATAAATATGTTGTCGCTCTTTCATTCATGCACCCCACACAAGTCTTCAACTTCCAACTGGTAATTATAATCCTGCATGTATTCCCCTATTAATTAATTAGAAGGATAGTTATCAGTAATCAGTTTGTTAATTGATGGTTTGATCTTTTACCAAACGATGGAAACAATGCACAAGTTTTCTGGTTTAATTCTTGTACTAAAACTTGGTTTGGCACCTTTAATCTGTTCACATGACTTTGAATATGCATGAATTTGGTCTGTACCTTCGTTGGCTTAGTTCTTATCTGTACTCTTGCCAAACCATGGAGCTTAAAACTCATTTCCTTTGATTTATACATATGGGCCTATGTGCTGCGCGTTTGTGGGTATTCACTTTTTGTTTGCTACGCGTAGGGGATAGATCGAGAATATTTGTGATTGCCGATCAGAAAACTGTGCAGTCGATTTCTACAGCATCGCAAGAGTAAGATAGCAACCTCTTTCGGTTGTGTATATATAAGATTTTAAGTTTCAGCATCCCTTATATACAAATCCTAGATTTGTCCTTGGTTATTGTTCATGATGATGCTTTTCCATTTTTTGCCTGAATGCTGCAAAGTCTTTTTTTTTTCTTTTCGCTAGCACTAAATTAATCTTCCTTAAATCTATGTATTCTGTTATGTCCGGAGTGCTCCCATGAATTTGATTACAATGCCACTGTCTGCAACCGTTTTAAAAACAGACTTGCGAATGCGATTTCGAGTGATATAAAATACTTAATCGAAACCCTTCCTAACACTAATTGGTTTTAGTAGAAATGCTACTGAAAAAGCGGTCCGACATTCATTTTGCACACAAACAAACCAGTACTCAATTACGTTGCATTTCTTGTCGTGTGTTTTTGTAACTTTCATTATTTCAACCCTTTTGCATGGTGAAATTAAAGTAATTAAACAAATTGGTTTTGCTTAATTGCTTAATTACTCTCCATATATAAGCACACGATAATTAGGGTCACCGTGACAAGCAACTTCATATAATTAACCTAGTCGATCCAGAGGTTTCAAATCAATAACTTGTATTTCAATTCACCACCTCCACTGTTCCCAGACACCGTACGAAATCCCTTTTCATTGAGCACCAATCACCGGTATCGGTCCTCACCACCGCTGCTACGTACCGCTCTTCAAACACTCAATCTGCTGCCTCCCTCCAAACAATCCAGATCTTTTTCCGGAGCCTGCGCAAAACACCGGCCTCGAGCACCAATCAGATCCACCACCACGGCAACATCAGATCAAAATCCTCCATTTTCCGGCCAGCCTCGGCTGGCAATTGCGTCTGATGCAAATATTTTCATGTTCACAAAACTTCGTCTGATTCAAGTAAATGCCGGCTGTCGCAAATAGTACTTGGCGATGCGTGCTTGCAACTTGACCTCACCCCGTCTTTAAAAAAGCTTGCAGATCTGGTCACGGAGAGATTTCAAACATGGGAACTCGACTATCGATCGACCAATGGTAATGACGTGTCTGGGTCCTTTTGGAAGAATAGACATAGAAAATAGGTTCCTCGGATCCACCCAAATTAGGCCTAATTGTAAACATCACCCGAATGTTGTATGGATTGTTAGGAGGCGAATCCAGAATCCAATTCAAAAACCATCGATGGTACGTGGTAGCCTGGATGGCACCCTAGTGGAGGTTTGGGTTCAAGTCTTCCTAATGACAGAGGTGATACGTATGCCATCTTGTACCTAAGTGGTGCTGTGGTGACGGTCTGTCCTTACGGATAGTAGTTATGGCTAATTTTGGGAGGTCAAGCCCAATACACCCTTTTTCAATCAAAAATGAGATGCAAAATGACCATTCTGATATACTGAGATATTAAACACTTTTTTAAGCAAAAACAGGCATTTTGAAATACTAAATCTCACAAAACTCATCGTCAAGTGATGTGAACGACTTTTCATAGCGGCAAACAAGTTGGGACAGTAATCATTAGTGAAGATTAAAACTAAGATTTATATATCCAAGGAACCCTATGATGCCACGTCCAATCTTAGTTTTGCTCTATACCAATTTGCTAACGGCCCCACTATAAGTCCGCCCTTGAAAAATTTAGCTCAATCTGATATCTGTAAGAGTTTTTTTTTAGTATTTGTAGAGCCCTTCAAATTTTGAGCTACAATTTAGTTTTTAAATATGCATGCATGTATATCCTGGAAACATGTAAGCTGTCATTCGAGTTCCCACACTAGCTTTATGCTAACGGTTTCATCGTTCGTTTTCAGGAGATTCAGATGGATGGAAATCTTATGGCCCGAGCTTGATGAAGAAATGGATAAATTAGAGTTGCAAGTTTGTTTGCTTTTTTCTGCTAGCTCTTGCATGTAGACCTAATTAATAGAGTGTGATTAGGACTTAATTTATGTTGTAATGGTTGTTTAAGGCTTTACACACGTGGTATTGTAATTTGTGTGCTATTGCTCTAGACAGCTTTGAATTTAAGTTTACGTATTACTACTATTTTAAGTTTTGGTAAAGAGATCCCTAAAGTTATTTATGAAAAGGCCTCAAATGTGTTTTAGAACTCATTGCCAGGTTGTGTGCCTAATCTACGGATTTAGCTCTAGTTCTTTGCAGGTCGTGATGATCAGGCTGTGATTTACTCTCAACGACGAAATTGCTGCTTTGGATATCTTGATGATTTGGGTTTTGAATCGATGAGTTCGCTGAGCGTTGTCCTATGGTGGTTATGGTTATCAGGTTATGGTTCGGGTTTGTTCGTTTTGGTTTTGGTTTGTCCCATTTTGGAGGTTTGGCTTCATTATCACTCGTAATTGGGTGTCTTTGAGATAGGGATATTTTGTCTATTTTTCAGCGATAGTCGATATTTTAGAACAATTAGATTAGGAACTTAGAATAGGACTATAGGAGTTAAACTTCTCACCTCTTTCTTTTGGCACCTATGTGCGCTCCCGATGTTGTTGACCTTCTTTCTTTGCAACAAAATGGTGTTTCTGGTTGGCTGATGACATAGTTGACTGCATTGATCTCAGTAGCTACGCCACCTGCAGAATTTTTTTTTTGCCAATTGATCACTTTATTTATGAACTCGTTAACGAAACATCTGACAAAACTTCGCGTTGAGCCCTGCTCAAACTGTCTCCTTGCCAGGTTACGGGAAATTCAATTGATAGTGCATGTTTGGCCACAACATCGGCCACCCTATTACATGTACGCGTGAGGAACAAAATTAAATTAACAAGAGTATAAACAATTAACTAAAGTAAATCACTGATGACAGCTTCCAAACTACCTTTGACTTGGTACTCCCCTTGCAGCATCCTCACTATACTTTGAGCATCTCCTTCCAAAACCCAATTCATCCCTGCATAAGAGTATGTCACCACTGGAGCCAACCTGAACCCCAATGCTTCAACAACTTCCGCTGACTTTGCTCTTGGAATAGGAATGGCCTCTAAACTTTGAACACTGCCACTCATCTCGGACTACAATACCCACGCCTCCTTTACCTTTGACCGCATCGAAAGCACCATCAATATTGATCTTGAGACTTCCCTGAATCGGTGGACTCCACGATTGTGTCGTATCCTCCATTCCTTCTCTTCGCTCATCCCGTGATTTCTTTGTCGCTGTACAAAACTCATTAAACTCCTCCACCGCTTTTGCAGTGCTGATTGTCGTTTTATCCATCCAGGACTTCTTGAATATCCAGTCATTCCTCGCCTTCCATATGTGCCATGTTGCCAACATAGCAGCGCAAACAGGCCAAGATTACTACTTGTCCTTGCTATTTCCCATCGCTCCCAATCTGTTCCACATCTACTGCTGAATAGCCTGTGTCTGGACACAATAAACTGAAGTAATAAATCACTAGTCCCCGTAAAACTTAAAACCGGCAAGGCTACAGTGAACTCAGCAATATTATCCATTCGGGTTGCGTCCGGATTGGACCACAACTTGATTAAGGAATGGCCCTTCAATTCGAGATTCAGATGAACTCTTCAAGTCCAATGTCTGAGTAAAATGCCATGCTTCAGCATCACTAGGGAGCAGCCAGCCTTCTTCACTTGCTAAGGTCCATATCTTCACTTCCCGATTCATTGGACCCTGTCAACATTCTTCGAAGCATTATACGTACAAAGTAAAACATCTGACAAACAAGCTTGTTGAAAAACATTTGAAAGATATTAAGAACTCTTAAACTTGGGATTTGTTAGGTCAAATTTAATAATTGCAGCACCGTCAAAATTCTTTCCATCCAAATCAAGAATGCACTTACATAATGGTACACTACCTACCATGCCATTCGAGGAGGGGCAGAGATATGTCAAAACATTGACCTGAACTAGCAAGGTCAGGAAACCTACTCAATGAACTTGTTAAAACGAAATAGATTAATGCTCTGAAAGGATGTACCCCTGTCATGAGAGCAATGTGATCTGGGATGAGGAGCAGTCAAGAATGTAACAGAATTAACAGGTTGACCGTCGTTTGGCCTCAGTAGTCAGTACCACAAGTGGTTGCTTTCTGCGGTCCTCCCAGATTTTTTTGTGCTGAAAGAGAATATTCTGTATGCAGGAACCTGAACCCAAAAGAAATTAGATAGCACAATCCATATGCAGGAATACAAGAATTGGAAAAGACATTAAATTATTTCCAGTAGTAGTTACTATTAATAAAGCCAGAACATACAAAGTGTAATGTAACGGAAGTAAAGCACTTGAAATTACAGCAGCCATTGTTTCAGCAACAAGCTCTGCAGTCTGCACCTTTTGGTTTCTTTGAGCGACATGTCAGTGGCTTTGAAGATCCATGGCTGCGCTTGCCTAGTGTTGGTTTTTGGCTACCAGTATTCCCATGTTGAGTTGCAAATCCATTTCTGCTGCCTGTGCTAATGTCACATAAGTCTTCCCCCCTCAGTGTCATTGAAATCTGATATACGTGAACACTCCTCATCACTAAAATACCAGTTTCCCTCGGATATTAGCTTGATCATTGCCGCACACAATAGCTAGTTCGTCTAGCATCTCAATCTTCTTATGTCGTAAACATTTTGCATCTTGATTCTGGATTTGCCTGCAAAAGTCATATGCCACAAAAACTTAAAACACCATCCCATTGTGGAGAAAAATTCCTAATCAAATATGATGGTGTAAAACTTAAGCAGCCACATATGTAGCCCACACTTCATAGCTGCACCCGACCATTTTTTTCACTGGATCCCAAGAGAAAACCACTATTACTCAACATATCATCTGTATTTTTTCACTGGATCCCAAGAGAAAACCACTATTACTCAACATATCAAGTATGAATCTGTATTTTTGCTTGATAGTTTTAAGACGATTAACAATACAATTGCGAGTGGGCAAGAGGTATCAGTTTCAAGTAGCAGGAATACTATTTTTCCCTTTGTTGTACAATGATTTCATTGCTTTAGCACATAAAAGCTTGCTAGATAGTCTAAGAGCGTTTTTACGTGCAATAAGTCTACGAACACACCTTTAAACCACAAATCTGTACACAATTATGTCCGGAACCGGTAGATGCATGTAGATCTATGTGCATCTAACGGTTCCGGCCCCAGTTTTGTCCGGAGTTTTGTTTTAAAGGTGTGTTTGTATAATAAAATATTAATCTCTAAAAAATAAACAATTGCGATCATTTACATGAGACCTGAGGTGAATAAAACAATTTATATGTACAAAATTGGTGGAAATGAGTGGGGGCACATGACCCCACTTGCCCCTCCCTCGATCTGCCCCCGGAAGAAATTCAACCTACCGAGCTTTCCAAAAACATCCAGCGTGTCCATCTCTGAGGCAACGTGAGTATAGAAGTTGCCTCCGGCCCACAAATTTTTTTCTAACATTAGGGGGGCTCCATTATGTATAATTCCGCTAAAATTCTTATTTTTTAAATATTTATTTCTTATTTTATGAGATATGTCATTCTTATAAAGTCATTTGGATATATACTTGGTCAGTCCGGTTCAAGTCAAGACGTTCGGAATTTGTTTAGGTCAATACTTTTGCTCTCTCAGTCGTTGGATTGTGTTTGAATGGTTCGGATCTGCGGACACTTTCCTACTGGTAAGGATATATTCTTAGCGGTAAGAAAACGTCCGCAGATTCGGACCATTGAAAACACCATCCAACGATTGAGAGCATGATCTGGATTTTAGCTAAAATCCGGACCTCCCTACTTGATCAAGAGCCGTGTATACTTGGTCATGAGTGGATATATACTTGGTCTTCCTGTACCGTCATCTGGCTTACGTTTCTTCATAGAGTCATTTGGATTTGGTCATAAAGATATTAGGCCGATACAATACTAGAGAAATGCTTGTGGCTTGGTTAGAATCTTAATAGATTTTTTCCTCCAGAGTAGCAAAAAAGTGTTTCTTAGCTTCTTCTTTTTTTTGTTACATAAGAGGGCCGAAACCCTGAGAAACAGAAACACTAGACGTAGTAGCTTGATAAACTCCAAGACCATTGCGGTCATTGCGCAAAGCCGCCGTCACTGTTGATGGGGCTTGATCAAACACTTGCTCTCCTCGATCTAACTGAAGATCACCCAACCTTACTAGATTATGAGTGCACCCATTAGCATCTCTCCAACCAAAGATTAACTCACACATTCAACATTTCTTAGCTTCTTAATCAATGCCCTAATTTTATGTCTTTTTTTTATATTCAAAATTTTTACATTTCTGCTATATTAGATACAGTATAATCCCATAAAACTTATGATAATAAAAAAAAGGTAACAACAGATCCAAAATTGCCACAAAAAAAAATGTACTTAAGACAAATTGAGTAGCTAGTTATAGCTCATGGCACGGACTCCCTTCGTCCCCAATGAGAATCCAATATTTTACTTTGAGATGTCCCTTAATAAGTGTTCATTTTAAAAAGTTAACTGGTAAAAAATTGTACAATTATCATTTTCCTCTTTTGAAAAGTTAAAGGGTTAAAGAGTTAATTGGTAAAAGTGGACGATAATTTTGAAAAATGAAAAGTTAAAAAAAAAAATGAATAATCCCCAAAAAATAACACTGTATTATTAAAAAGTTCAAAAAAAAATATATGAACGATTGCCAAAAAAATGTACTTAAAAAAATAAATTATGTACCAATCAATTCTAAATTAATGGAATCATAATTTGTACCAATCAATTCTTAATTTATGTACTTAAAAAATAAATTAAGACAAAATCGCCTGGTTAATGGGAGGTATATTATGTACCAATCAATTCTAAATTAATGGAATCATAATTTGTGTATTAAATTTGCAAAACAATAATGTCACAATTACTTCAAAATTAATTCATTATTTTCGTCTTTTCTTATATAGCAGAGGGCACCTATTATACTACCTCGTTTTTGACTCACAAGGGCAGAGCATTGGGTACAAGTTGGGCTAATAAGTTGACTCACAAGAGTACAAGTTGGGTTAAGTTGACTTCAATGGCTTGGAAAGTTGGAAACCTCACTTATTATTATCAGAAAGTTTGTTAACACAGACTTTTCATACACATATCATACACAGATCATTATGTGGGCTCCACTATGGGTCACACACAAATAATCCAATCTATTCATTAAATGTAAAATATTTTTTCAACAGCCCCCGTAAAAAATGATCGAGTTCAATCCGATACGATCCAATCATCTAACTTTTTATTATTCTGAAATCCGAATGAAAAGTTAGTTGATTGAATCGAGCCTCTATAAGTATTGGATTGAATTGATTTTTCGAGTGGACCTTTGAAAAAATGTTATACATTTAAGGAACGGCTTGGATTATATGTGTGGGACCCGCAGTGAGACCCACATTGAAATCTGTGCACTAAAATCTGTGTGGACAGCACGGCTCTATTATTATCAATTAAGTTGCTCCAAGAGTGAGTAAATCTTTGTGTACAGAGCTTCCCCAAAACATTCTTGGAAAATGAGGAAGACTTGTTCAATGATATGGACTCACAAGGCAGAGCATTGGATACAACATGGGGTAATTAAGAATCTCAGTGACTTGTAAACGTCACTATAATATCCATTTTAGAAGTATATATTCTATTACTTTTACGGTGTTACCTCACTAAAAACACCCAAATTGGCCTAGTTGGCAATATTTTTTTGCGGTAAGTAATTCAGAATGTGTCAATTCTAAATCAATGGAATCATATTTGTGTATTGAATTCGCAATGCAATACGACCTTGCTTTGGGCCTTAAAATCTCGGGGACGACCCTAGAAACATTCTTGCAGAGGAAGACTCGTTCAATGATAAGGACTCGCAAGGGCAGAGCATTGGGGTATGTAGATGATAAAAAGTGACGTGGCACAACAAGTAAGATAACACGCGGCATGAGACGTGGCTCTTGAATCGAAGTTGACTTGTCAAACAATGATTAAAAATCAAATGGACTAAGAACTACCTACTCGGCCCGAGAGCCCATACCGCTAGGCCTGCCAAGGCTGTGGGGCCCGCCAAGACTGCTGGGGGGCCTAAAGGCCGCTGAAACCTCCATGCCCGCTGGGGCGAGCTACCCACCACTAGGCATGTTGCTGCTGGACAGGCTGCCCGCTGGGCCTGGGTTATGGCTGTTCCCGGCTGCTGGCCGTTCTGCCTTGGCCTTGGTCGTGGGTGCTTATGGCCACGTAAAGTACAGGCCGAGCAAGGCATTGGCCGTGAGTGGCTTGGCCGAGTAAGGCTTCAGCCAAACACGGCCTTGGCCCCGAGTGACCCCGACCGAGCGAGGCCTTGACCGCGTGTGGCCTGTTGGAAATTTACGGAATTTCAGGTGAATGATCGAAACCGGGATTTTGGAGGGTCTCCCGAGGCAACCGGTCCCGGATTCGTTGAATCTGGACGCACCACAATCAATAGACGTATTGATTGTGGAAATCCGTAACCTTCCTCATGATGGAGAATGATCCCGTAAGCTCCCTATCAATGGCTGAATTCATTGGCTAAATTCAAATCAGCAATGAATGGCAGCATTCATCTTCAAGGAGTTACTCAGCCCTCCTCCACCTATAAATTGGAGCATCCCGTTTTGTACAAACACAGCAAAATCAGAGCACTCAAAAACATTCTGGAAATTCGTTCTTGAGAGAGAGAGAGAGGCAGGCGGTAGTCAGTTCGCCAAGGCCGTCAACGGCGGTGTTCCGGCGGCTTGCGGTCTAGCCGAGCCAACCCTGGGAGAAAGGCGCCGACACAACCTACAACACCCACGGTAGGCGGCGAATGTTTCTTAAGGAGACCGTGGTACCACACGGGACTCGGTTCCATCCTACAAAATCTGTTTGTATCTCGTTTTGTATTCTGTTCTTCCATTTACATGCTGTAATTCGTTATGAATTTGTAATTGTTACATTATCAATGAGATTGTTTTCTGGATTATTGAGTGATTGCCGAGAATTTTTTCCAACATGGCCTTGGTCAAGCAAGGCCTTGGCCTCGCTTATGAACCCCAAGCCACTACTTTGATCAAGAGTTCTAATATTGGCCGCAGACCGATTCGATTCAAGAGGGGCTGGTAGAGAACCAATTGTGGTTCTCCCGAATGCTTGGGCATGACACCAAGGGATGTCGACCCTTCGAGCAACTTGACCCGGATGATGAACCGCGGGCTCCGGCCGACTTGGCAGGGCCCGAGGAGAAGCCACTAGAGGTTTGGTCACGGTGCGGCACGACCGAAAGAGGATAGTGACAAGGCCGCTTTAACGGAAGTGGCAAAGCAAAGCCAAGTTTTGACTTTGCCCACCTAGAGGCAAGAATAAAGCCGAGGTCGACCTCAACCATGCCGACCATCAGGGATTACTGGAGATCTTGTGGCTTGGTGGATAAAGGACAAGAGACCATCGCAGAGAGGTGCTCGCGGAGTAGCACCCGCGGGACAACAGCTGGTGTCACGGGGATTACGGCCTTACAGTCCGAAAAGAATGTTCGTGCATGATTTGTGTGACACGTGTCCGAAATTTATAAGTCCTCTTGGCACAGAAAGAGAGGCCTCGTGCATATATGCCTATGAATAGGGCACTGCTCCCACACTTTGGGGGGACGATTAGACAGAGTTGGAGGGTGATTCTAGAGATGACTCGCACTTGACTCTTGTACTAATTAGATGAAGGTTTTCCTGCCAAGGATTCTTTCCACTGTTAAACCTTGATTCTTTCACCAGTTTTTATTTTTATTTTTAGGCAACACAAGTTTTATTAAGAACACTTGACAAATGGTATATCAAGTGGGGAAAAAGGGGGAGGAGAATCCAACCAAGGATTAGATGAAAAAAGAAAAGAAAAAGATGGGTCAAATTAAGCCCACCAACACTCCGAGGGCCAGGCCCCAAAAATAAAAACCTAGAAGCCATATGGGCCTGGCCCAAAGCAAGAACCAAAACAAACCCCAAGCCCAAACTATTCCAATCACCGGCAACAATCACGCACCGCCGCCGCCACAACACAACCACCTCCACCAACCCAAACCATAGCCCACCACCTGCAATCAACCCACCATCGCAAACCAGCCACCACCACCATCCCAAGCCGCCACCAATGCAGCCAACCCCACCACTGCAACACAGCCCCACCGTCCCAAACTAATTATCTATTAATCTCATCCTTCCGGCCCAAACGCCTTTTTAATTAGTACTATAATCAAACCCCGTATAATTTTCACCCATTCCACAGGGTACAACCGTACAAGTTGGAGTGGGTAAGTTGACTTGAATGGCTTGGAAACATCACTAATTATCAAGTTGCTCCAATATATTTTGACAATATTGTACCTCAGGTTGTTATTCCGCGTATTTTTACAAAGTCACCGTGTGGTGTAACTTATATATATTCATTTTATATGAATAGATTTTTTTTTTTTTGTGTATCCGATTATCGACTGGATCAGAAAAGAATCTTGATCAATATATATAGTTCTAAGTTTTTGACCCAATAGCTTGCAATTAAAGAATACAGCTAGATCTTTCAATCAAAAATTTAGGTTTTTTCTAATGTGAATATGGTACGTAATATCGCATGTTTGATAACGAGATACCTCCATATATTCAAGCCCACATGCATCCATATTAAACTTTTTAAATGGGTGTTGAAAGCAAATGGGGCTAATGAGATATTTTTGGATTCAACTAGAATTCAAAAATCTCAATATGGTGAGGGGGTGTTTGGGAGTTTCCTTTCCAAATTGGATTAAATTATTTTACATTATGGTTATAATTTGGAGCAAAAAGCAAACGTTGATATTTCAAAAATGGAATGATATAGACACAGATGAGCTTTTGGATTCTCACTTTACATTTTTCAAATATCTAGGAATTGAAAGACAAGTTACCCTTACATTTCATCAACCCAGAGGAGCGTTTGGATTGTGTTTTTTTTTTTTTTCCAATTTGCATTCTTGCATCTTTTATCCGTTTTTCATTAGAACATTTGTTGGACTTTAGATAACGAGGTTTACATGTAGTCATGTACGTAAGGGAAAAATAAATGTACCAAAATCATATAAACTGTTTCGGAAAAAGTTATTGGTGATATTATTATATCCATAGAGGGAAAACCACTCAGTTTCGCACTACAAATTCTAGAAAGACTCTTGCTAATATATGATTGGGGTGATTTTTTCAGGGATCCAAAAAGAGATATCTTTAGAAAAATAAGCGGTTCATATTATTTTATTGGGACCTGAGGTGGGTCGAGAAGAAACTATCCATGATCTGGGTAGAAAAATCTATGCGGATAGCATGTCTGAATTAGAAAAACCCCATCATGACATTCCTCCAAAACATCGCACCCTAAGTTTTTGACCATTTCGCCTGTGGACTTGGGGTTGATGTGCCTCTGAGGCTATAAATATGTTGTGTTTCTTTCACATAGTCTGCACAAGTCTTCAACTTCCAACTGGTAATAATCTTCTTGTATTCTCCTTTTATTAAAAGGATAGCTATCAGTTTGTAACTAATGGTTTGATCTTTTACCAAACGATGAAAACCATAGATTTCTGGTTTCTTGTACCAAAACTTGGTTTGGCACCTTTAATCTATTCACATGCATTTGAATTAATATGCATTAGTTTGGTCAATACCTTCGTTGGCTTAATTAGTTCTTTTCTGTATTCTTGCCAAACCATGAAGCTTAATGCCATTTCTTTTGATTTATATATATACTGTGTTTGGCGGGTATTTAGTTTTTGTTTGCTATGTGTAGGGGATCGAGAATTTGTGATCGCTGATCAGAGAACTGTGTAGTTTCGCTTTCTACAGCATCCCAAGAGTAAGATAGCAACCTTGCTCTTTCGGTTGTATACTCAAGGGCTCGCTCGAAAGCAGTCTTGTGAAGGGGTATAACTTATCCCCCCTATAAGACCGTGGGCCCCTCCTTATTCCCTGGTTTGAGAACCCAAAACCAGAGGTTCTTCGTTTATCCCCTCTTCTGTAGGGGATTATTTATGGGTGAGTTTTGGAGTGTTATTAGTTAATAACCCGGATAAAGCCGAACTAATATCCCCACCTCCTCCATTTTAACTCTAAAACAAACTTATCCCCCCATTTTTAATACCTCATCTAAACCAAATACTCTTATTTTATCCCCTCATTTTTAACCTTATCCAAACCAATTACGATTTAATCCCTTCCCCATAAATATCACATCAATGTGGGTCATTTCTTATTAACCAATACCTCCTACTATTTTATCCATCCTCATAAATAATACCCACAATCCTTATCTCACATCCAAACGAGCGCTTCTAAGTTTTAAGTTTCGACATCCCTATACAAATCCTAGATTAATTCGTCCTTGGTTATTGTCCGATGATGATGCTTTTCCCTTTGGTAGTATTTGTGCGCCACAGGCCCACAAGAGAAACGTCAGCCCATTTTTTTTTTGCCTTAATGCTGCGGAATTAATTAACTAGCTTAAACCCCCACACCAACTCCCCCCCCCCCCCCCCCCCCCCCCCCCCGCGCGCGTCTTCATCTAGCACTAAATCTTCCTTAAATCTGTATATTTTGTTGGGTCCGGAGTGCTCCCTGAATTTGGTTACACAATGTCACCCTTTGCGACCGCTTCACAAGCAGATTTGCGGGTGCAATTTCGAATGTCATAAAATACTTAATCGAAACCCTTCCTAACATCACTTGATTTTATTATAAATGTTACTTGAAAAGCGATCCGATTTATTCATTAATTTTGCGCAAAAACAACAACCGGTCAATCATGTTGCAATTTCTTCTCATGTGTTTTGTATATATAAAACTTAATTTCAACCTTTTTGCAAGGCGAAAGTATATAATTACATATTGTGACTTTCTTTCTTAGGTTTATCAACGCTATGGATCAACAAGACATCAAGCAAGAAGTGGAGCAAGACGTGGAGGAATTCTTCATCAATTGGGTCGTTAAAAAATTTTTGAGTATAGTTCTCTCCCTGCATGCATGTTTTACTTCTCGCTTACAAGTCCAAAAATAAAAAATTAAAAAAGAAAAAGAAAAAAAAACAAATAGGTTTTACTTGCTTACTTCTCCATAAGCACATGATTAGAGTAACCATGACAAGCAACTCCACATAACTTGTATTTCAATATACAGATGTAAGTAGAAAGACAAGGGTGCGATTCTTTTCTCCATCCTCTTAGGGCCACCTCACTCCCAGGCTGTGAGAGAGGCTTAGTCTGAGGTGCCCGATTCACAAATGTAACCTGAATCTCGTGTAGTTGTGTTGGCTATAACCACCCTCAACTAATTTTATGTGCAGTTGCAGAAACAACTTGATGGTCTCATAAACCAAAAAAATAAAAATACTGGCATTTGCCTAACTTTATGCAGTTGGTCCAACTATATCAGGGATGCACTTAAATGGGTACTTGGAAAAAGAAGATCAAGAGTTCTTCAAAAATTAAACACATGGATACTTTTGTTTCTCATTCCGGGAGAGATCATCTCCATACTAATTTTTTTATCGGGAAATTTTATCTTTACAAAGACAAAATAAGGAAAGCATAGAGAGAACTTTCAAAGATAGCTTTAAAGAGTAACCAATACTCGTAGCTGCTTCTCGTAAAGTTTCAACCAATCTCTCAACCTATTAAACTTTTCCAAAAAAAAAAACTACGATGACAACAACAAAAAAAAACAAAAACAAAAAAAAGATTAACACATATAAATGTTGACAAGACGCCAACAAACAAACCACTCAACATTTACCGCTCAATATCTTATTGTTCGTCTCGAGGTGCTTCAACCATTTCGCTGCATCACCCACACCCGTATCATTGCGGTTCATTCCTTATTTTGTTATTTTCTTTCCTATTTCATCTCTAGAAAGCAACAGAAAATTCTTTTTTATAGGTTCTACGCAACTTTGATAAATAAGGAAAATTTACAAAAATGATGTATCCTTAGAATGACTATTTCTAAGGAAATAATTATTTACATAGAAATTTCTAAGTAACCATTTTTTTTTATATGATTATTTCTAAGTAAATAATCATATGTCGTACCATTTTTCATAGAATTTTTTGAAATTTCTAAGTTCATAAATTTGTAACTTTGATTAAAAAAATTTTTGCAGAAGCATTATTTGGAAAGGACTGTGTCGCATGACAACTGAGGAAGGATGATTGGCCAATGGGTAATGCTTTCTTTGTGTATCTGCGTTTTATTTAAAGCAATTGTCCTTTTGTGACATGAATAACAATGAACCTATTTTTACCCGTTTTAATTTTCTAAAGTCAACATATAAAAGTTCGATTTCAATAATATATAATCTATAATTTATACTACATACTATAAGATTGTAATTGTCTAAAATAAAAGGAAGCTCCCTCCTTAACTCTCTCTTCTACATTAATTTTCCTCAATTTTCATCTTTTTATTCATTGTTCTACATTTATTACACTAGCTAGTATATATAAAAGAATGTAATTTTCTAAAGTAAAAGTAAGCGTTCTTAACTCTCTATCCTACATGAAATTTCCTCAACTTTTCATCTTTCTATTCCTTATTCTACACTTTTTTCGAAATGTAAAATAGTATATTTTATTTTGCTTGAAAAGAAAACTAAGTTCAATCAACAACATAACTAATGGAACCTAGCTATCTACTTTCTTTCTATCTTTGTTTTACTTTTATAATTGTTGTAGAATTTTTCTATTTTTATTTTTGCAAAAAAAAGGACTCAATTCAAAGAGCCATACATGTCAACCTACTGATGCACAAGACAATAGGAAAAAAGTTCAGTTGAGCTCGTTTCTTTCTTTTATTGAGACCGACAGTTTTATATATTGAAACTTTTTTTTATGCTCCCTCCTCTACAAATTGCTCGCTCCCAAGGAAAAATCAGGCAATTTTGAAATAAAAAAGCTAAATACTTTGTGTGTAATACTTAAATATTTTTTACATAAAATAAAAGAACTCATCAAGCAATTTGGCGCTAAGAAATTCAAAAAAAATTATGGATCGATGGTCGTTCTTTAATTTTTAATCTAAAATTTGCCAGATTTTTCGTAGCGGCGAGTAAGTTGGGACAGGTGGAGTAATCATTAAGTGACCCCCGATGAATATTTTTAGAAACGAGCTCAACTGAATTTGAGTTCTTGTCTCGTTTTGTGATTAGTACTCATATTAAAGACTAGTAAAAATGTTAAACTTCTACTCATTGAAGCTATAGGTAAAGTTTTAAGGAAAGTAGGCTTATTGACTTCGATTGATGGGGCAATCAAGGATAATGAGAAATGCTTTTCATATTAGTAAAACTTTAGTCGTTATGATTTTTTTTCTCGGCAAACGAAACTTTTATAAACTCAAAAGGGATATATCGGGGGAGCGAATGAAAAAAAATAAAATAAAACAAACATCCAACAGATAATCGTTATGATTTTGAGCTACGATTCTTATTTCGTAAAGAGTTTTTAAATATGCATGTATATCCTAGAAACATGTAAGTTGTCATTCGAGTTCCCACACTAGCTTAATTAGTGCTAACGGTTTTCAGACTTAATTTTTTTCAGGAATTTCAGAGGGATGGAAATCTTATGGCCGAGCTTGATGAAGAAATGGATAAATTAGAGTTGCAAGTTTGTTTGCTTCTTTTTTTTTTCTGCTCTTGCATGTAGACCTAGCTATTAAATTGTGATTAAGATTTAAGACTTTATTTATGTTGTAATGGTTGTTTAAGGCTTTACACTCGTGGTATTGTAATTTGTCTACTTTGACAATAATATCCTTTTTCAGTTGGGCCTGTAATAATGATTAATTTTTTTAAAATGGCTAAATATTATTAAAAAAAACTTGATAAGAGTACATCAAGTGGAGAGAGAGAGGGGAGGGGAATTTAACTTCAGTTGAATAAACATAGGGCAAAGCCCTACAATACCTGAGGGTGAAACGCCCAAACTTCTAAGGGCCTCAAATGACCAGATTAAACACATACCGCTCAAATAAAAACAAGGAAAAATGATGGCCCCAAACGTGTTTTGTTAATTAATACCCGCCAAAAGTAAGCTACGAACATTTATTAATGTTAAAAATCTTCTTAACATGTATTAATTATATGAACATATCCTTAGCCGTCATTTTTTTAAAAAACAAAGGCCTAAAGATGCCCAGATCAGAAAATAAAGCTCAAAACACATAATGGGCCACGCCCCACCCAAAAAAGCCCTAAAGCCAACTCCAATTTCCACCGCAGCCACCCATGACATCCGGCCACCTCAACCCAGCCGGTGACACCCATAAACAGAGAAGCGCCAGCAACACAAGCCGATGCGAAACCAGCGAGTAGACAGATCCCAATAATGGCCGCCAAGAAACCGCAACTTCGGCCCTCATAAATGGCCCGAGAACTTACGCATGTCGGATGCCGTTGATTCTCGCGAGAGGCCACTCGGTTTTTTTTTTTTTAAATTTTTGGACGGCTCACCGCCGCAACCGCTGGTGCATTTTTCCTACAGAGACCTAACAAAAGGGTGTTAAGTGTCAACTCTGGATAGTTAGAGGGTGTATAATGTCGGGTTTTGTAGTCTGAGGGGGTTAAGTGAAAATACGAGTGACAACAGATCTAAGGCTTCTGCTGCCACACTACCACTGGACACCCTCGATCGTTATTGCCCGGAACAAGAAAACCCATGCCAGCCGCCGCCTCCACTCGCCGTTAAGAGGATCCGGCTATTACAAGAAGGCAGATCCGGCTATTACAAGAAGACATAGCCGGCGGGAGGAGCGAACCTCGCCAAAATCTGCCGCCGCACGACCTTGCCATTAAGCACGAAACCGGATACCGCCAAGAGAAGATTATTGCACTAGACAGCTTTGTGAATTTAAGTTTACGTATTTCTACTTAAATTTGGGAAAAGAGATCCCTAAACTTATTTATGAGAAGGCCTCAATCATGTTTTAGAACTCATTGGCGGCAAGGGATGATATCCAATCTGAAAGCAATCTTTTGCATTCTAATAACAACCTGAAATCTCTAGCAAAAAGCTCACAAGAGCATGTACAGTAGGGATGGCAATGGGGAGGGTCAGGATGGATACCACTATCTCCGAACCCAAATCCCTTTCCATCTCAGCCCCGATCCCCACCGGGGATTTATTTTAACCCTCCGTCCCCGCCCCAAACGGGGATCCCCGTGGGGAATCGGGGATCCAAAGATTCCAAAACTTGAAAAAAAAAAAAAAAAAGAAGTCATATATACGAAGGAAATGATATTTCAACTGCGAACATATTTTTCACACAATATGTACTCTGGCATTTGTTAGGAAAACAAATACTAAAGCGGAGAAAAAGAAATCCGTATATCCAAGCATTGACCTATACAGTTGCACCCACCATCTGCTGCCGATACAACATCAAAGCAAAGGTCACCAAAATTAGTTTGGAAAACCAACATCTGGGTGTTGATACATTTTTTCCTCTGAACAAACATGACCCGTTAGATCAGAGGTTGAATAATATGAATCATGAGATTTATGGTACATTAATGAGTTGATAGCTGTAAAACTTGGCTTTTCGTTTCCCAAGCAAGGAAAGGAAGCAGATTTTGGGTTTTTCTTTTCTCCGTTTTTAGTATCGAACGAACTTTTTGGATTCCCAAGTAAGGAAATGAATCATGATCGTGAGCATCTTCAATGGCCATTGAGGCCTGTGGTTGAAATCAGTAGGTTGAATCTTGTGATTTATGGTACAATAATTCTCAATCATCGGATGAAACCAATCTTAGCCCTCCACTAAAAATGTCTTTTTGAGGTCCCGTACAGTCATGAATTTAATTATAGATTATATATACATATGTATTTCTAGAGGTGGGTAATAGGTAATTTCGTGTCAATTTCGTGTTATATATCAAAATCTTATTTATAAAATCCCACAATATTTTTCAACTTATCAAATCTTTCGTGTCATATTCGGGTCGTGTCGTGTTCGGGTTGTGTTGTCATGTCAAAAAGTCTTACTTTTCGCTAAATTTTTATTTTTTTTAGTTGACAGTTCATCAAACTAATGTCCAATGTATAGAATTACCTATAAAAATGTTTATTTTTAGCTCAATTATATAAATTTATTTTATTTTTCGTGTCAGGCATGCCCACCCCTATGTATTTCTATCGTATAATGATGTAACCCATGAATGGGATATATAGGAATCCAAATCAGCTGAATCACTAATGATGTTATGATATTCTACATCCTAGGTCTTTCTGTTTCGTCATCTGGCTGATGCTCTTCATAGAGTCGTTCAATCATCAAAGTACTATTCGGGAAAGGCTGACTTATTCGATGATATGGACTCACAAGGGCATAGCATTGGGTACAAGTTGGGCCAAGTTGACTCACAAGGGTACTAGAGCAGGTACAAGTTGGGCTAAGTTGACTTCAATGGCTTGGAAACCTCACTCATTATCAAGTTGCTCCAAGAGTAATCTTTCTTTGTGTAGAGAGCTTCCCCAAAACATTCTTGCAAATTATGGAAGACTTATTCAATGATATGGACTCACAAGGCGCGCAGAGCATTGGATACAACATGGGGTAAGTTAATCTCAGTGACTTGAAAGCTCACCATAAAAATATCCATTTTACAAGTATATTCTATTACTTTTACCTCACTAAAACACCCAAATTGGCCTAGTTGGCAATATTTTTGTGGTAAGTACTTCAGAATGTCAATTCCAAATCAATGGAATCATATTTGTGTATTGAATTCGCAATGCAATACAGTTACTTTAGAATTAGTTTCATCTTTTCTTATATATTATATATATGGCCGGCCCCTAGTTTACGACCTTGCTTTGGGCCTTAAAAACTTGGGGACGACCCTAGAAACATTCTTGCAGAGGAAGACTTGTTCAATGATAAGGACTCACAAGGGCAGAGCATTGGGTATGTAGATGGTACAAAACACGCATACACGTGGCACCACAAATAAGATAACACGTGGCACTAGATGTGGCTCTTGAACCGAAGTTGACTTGTCAAAGAGCGAAATGCCCAAACTCTTGGCCCGCCAAGACTGCTGGGGGCCTAAAGGCTGCTGAAACCTCCATGCTCATTGGCCAGGCTGCTGTTGGACTTGGATTAAGGCTATGCCCGCTGGACGTGCTGCCTTGGCCTTGGCCGCCAGGTGCTTATGGCCACGTAAAGCCTTGGCCATTAGTGGCCTTGGCTGAGCAATGCTTTAGCCAAACAAGGCCATAGCCGCTAGTGACCTCAGCCGAGCGAGGCCTTGGCCTCGCTTGTGAACCGCAAGCCACTACTTCGACCAAGAGTTATAGTATTGGCCGCAGAACCGATTCGATTAAAGAGGGGCCTATAGAGAACCGATTGTGGTTCTCCCGAAGGCTTGGGCATGACATCGAGGGATGTCGACCCTTCAAGCAACTTGGCCCAGACGATGAGCTGCTCCAGTCGACTTGGCAGGGCCCGAGGAGAAGCCACTAGAGGTTTGATCGCGGTGCTGCACGGCCGAAAGGGGATCGCGACCAGGCTGATCTCTTTTGAAGGTACGGCAAAAGAGATCACCACCAGGTTCACCACCACCCCACTAGCATCACCACCACCCCACTAGTACCACCACAAGCATCAAAATTAAAAGAGAATCAAAATTATAATTAATTCATCATTGTTTAAATTAAAAGAAAATCAGGATGATAATTAATTTATCATTCTTTAATTCAGTGCTTAATTAATATGTTCTTCAAACAACTTTTCAACTTTCTAAAAAATTCAGCATTCAGCTTTCAGTACTTAATTTTTCAGCTTTCAGTACTTAATTTTTTAACTTTCAGTTTTGTCAATTAGCCCCTAAGTTGAGCTCAATGGCTTGGCTTGGAAACCGCGCTCACTCATTACCAAGTTGCTCCTTGTGATAATACTATTATACTGTAGTTTTTGACATTCCTCGTAAATGCCCCCTAACTAAGTTCTTTACGCGGTAGCTGACCATTTCGCTGGACATGGGGTAGAGAAGTGCCATTGAGAGGCTATAAATATGTCGTCGCTCTTTCATGCAGACCGCACAAGTGATCATTCAACTTCCAACTGGTAATAATCCTGTATTATTCCCCTTTAGAAGGATAGAATAGATGTTCAGCTCTTTACCAGGATCATCTTCATCACCTCCATACTTAGAAAGTAGAAACCGCTAAGGATAGATCTATATTAGATACACAAGATTTCAGCTCAGCTGTTTTCTTGGAACTAACACTTGGTTTCTCCCCTTTTATCTGTTTTCTTGCCAAACCACGAAACTTAATCTCATTTTCTATTATATTTTTGAACACGCGGGGCCTGTGTGCTGTGTTTGTGGGTACGTATTTAGCTTTTGTTTCTTATGTGTAGGGTATGGACGGGTCGTGATCAGCCAATCTCCACCATTGCCTCTAATAATCTTTCAAAGCAATCACGTGGTTTATTAGACTTTGCCGTAGATAGCCTGACCATTGCAAACAGAAGATAGGAAAGCTGCTAGTCATTAAGCTCGCTAGCTGGTCCTCCTCCCCGACAGAATCCATTCTTTCACACAACCTCGATCAGAGAACTGTTTTGTGAACGTAGTCGCCTTCTGCAGCATCGTACGAATAAGATAGCGGCCTCTTCGATCCGGTTGTATATTTCAGTAAGTTTGTATACACAAGTTTTAAAGCTGTTGAGTTTTGTCCAACTTTGTCTGACGTTCTCCATTTTCAATATATGTCAAAATTGTATGCCCTTCGTACTTTTTTCTTTACATTTTAATATAAACTCTGAATTCCTGATGGTCAGGTTCTTGCCTTGCTAATTTGGAAACTCTGTTATCCAACTTTCCATGACATTTTCATTTTCTTGTGTTGGTACATTTTCGATGTAAGATTTTTCCATCTTAGTCGTTTTATTTCTTAGCATATCTGTTCGATCATTTCATTATGTTCATGAGGATTGATTTCTTTCACCATGTATTCGTCGTCGGATTGCGATCATTGATAATAGATTGTTCTCTTCAACTTCCCCTCCTAAGAAGTGAAAGTAATTGCATATATGTTGTGACTTTCTTAGGTTTATTAACCCGCAGTACTATGTTGGATCCTATCACCATTGCGGCAATCATCAAGGGCGCTACAACCGTTTGGAGAGGTAATTAGTGGAAAGAACAATTTGGTGCAATTCAATAATTTCCTGTCCATTATACATACATCATCAATATGGAGTTCTTTTAAAATTGGAGGGCCGGGGATTTTGGACTGTCGTAGCTTATTTTCTTTTTATTTGCATTGTTAGTGATTTTTATTGTAAACTTTAATTTGGTCGGAACATTTGATTAATTTTTCACATTCGTCTAGCTAGAGAAATTAAATAAAACAAAAATTATGGACCAAACTCGAAAAAAATTCATAAAAAGACAGAAATAAGCCCAAGGGGCCTTCTTTTGATTATTTTTGTCTTTGGTTCCACTTTAAGTTTTTGGTTATAATTTTTAATATTTTCCATCGCCTCATTAAGGTGAATAGTAATACAAAAGAAGCACCTAGCTAAAACTAATTTTCTTGGGGAGAACTCAGATGTCAGTTATATATTTCCGTTTGAACCAAAAAAAAAAAATCAGATGTCAGTATAGTATGTGCTGGAAATTTACAAGATTCTTTGATAAATAAGGAAATAATCATTTTCTTTTTCACCACTTTTGGAGCAGTATATCAACAAAGGAGATTAGAGAATAGGATAATGGAGATGGAGCTGCAAATCCTGATTCAAATGCACAATGAATTGGAGATGCAGAGGCAGATGCTAGGGTACCCGGTCCGGCACTTCCACCACTGATGGACTCATGCATGGGGAATGCTTTCTTTGTTATTCTTCTCCTGTTTGAATGTTATCTTTGTGTGTCTGTGATTTGTTTAGCCTATAAATAGGCTTGTAATCTGAATAAGCAAGTATGCAAAATAAAAGTGGTCAAAATGTGTGAGAGAGTGTTTGTGTTTCTCAGTGTAATACAATTGAGTGTTTATGAAATACAAAGTTTGTGAGAGTTAGATTGATACTCCTCTGTTTCAGTTCAAAATAATTATCCTTTTGTGCTTTCTTTCTTTCTTTCTTTCTTTCTTTTTAATTTCTTTCTGTTGGAATGTTTTCTTTGTGTGTCTGCGTTTTGTTCGAAATAATTATCCTTTTTTTGTGACATGGTCACGTGTATGTATGTATATATACACACTTTCACATACACACACATGAAAGTGATATTTTCGTTTTGAGATTTTAATTGGGAGATAGCACACAATTGATCAACTGGGGGATGGGTGTTCAGCCTAAGGGTTAATGGACAAACATTTTGAGACAAACAAAAGTCACAAAGTTGACAAACAAACAGGATGGAGTATAAAAAAGTCATTTTTTAAATGCGTATGAACATAACTTTCCATATGCCATATATATAAAGAAATGAAAACGCTAGGGGGTACTAGTGAACCTTGGGCTATCGAAAATGTACGAAGGGTGAGTGGGGGCTAACTTTTGGGTCCCACATAAATAATTCAGACCGTTCAAAAATTTTAATGTAAAATTTTAAGTGACCTTGTAAAAAATTAGCTCAGTTGAAGTTGTGTAATTTGGCGTAGTGTCCAATCTTTGGTGTTTTTATTTGTGAGGGTTAAATAATGGGGGACCCACAACAAGTGGCAGCAACACAAGTTTTAGCTCAGGGCCAACTCTAACTGGTTGATGTGCTTAGATTTTTATTGATTTAATTGATGCAGAGCACTGACTAATGTGCTTAAATTGGTTTTAAAATGTTAGTTTTTACAATCTTGCTCTTTAGGTTTTAAATTATACTCTCTCCGTCCTTTTTTAAGTGTCTTGCTTCGTAACTCTAACTTATTAAAAATACATTATTATTATACCTATCACATCAACTTTCTCCTCTACTTTCCCTACTTACTCATCATCATTACACTTTTACTCACTAACTTTTCAAAATGGAATATACTTTTAGGGATAAAATAGACAATACACCAACTTTTACCCACTAACTTTACAAAATGGATACTTATTAAAAGACAACCCAAAATGGAATACTGGACTCTAAATAAAGGACGGAGGGAGTAAAGGTTTTAAATTATAAAGCATGTAAGGGGTCTCAATTCAACACATTCCAATACTGCGAAATGTTGTGATGATTTAATCAACGTGGGTCCGCATTTTGGTTCATATATAAATTTTGGGTTAGCCAGGGCAGAATCAGTTCATGTTCTGCCCAGAGACACAAGACTCGGTTTGATTCGGTTTAGTTTGGTTTACTCCTTAATTATGGACAATCGTTTATTTTTTTACCCTCAAGAGATAAGTTATTAAAAGTATTTGGTTAGCAATCTATATTAGGCTAATTCTTCTTAGGGGCCATTTGGTTCACCGGAATGGTATAATAGGATTGCAATATCATTTTGCATGTTGACCCAATTTCGGTTCAATCTACATCCATCAGTATTCAAATATTTCGCATTTTTATTTCCTTTCTGAAAGAAATTCATCGAACAATTTCAAGTGTTGTTACAAGGGATGTCAAGCTAATGATCCTCACCTCCTTCAACAGAACCTGTTGTACAAAACTTGAATCCATTTTGTTTGCTGTCTCTCACTTCCGTAAAAACTACCACTCCCTTCCCTTTAGCTACCTTTTGAACTCTTGTTCCTCTCTTTCGGACCTCAAGCGAATCCATGCTCTTGTTCTCGCTAATGGGTCTCACAGAAGCCTTCTGTTATCGACCAAACTCATCACCTTAGCCTGCTCCTTGGCTCCAAAAATGGACTATGCACGCCAAATGTTTGATGTAATGCCTGAGAAGGATGTGTTCGTTTGGAACACCCTGATTCGAGGCTACGCCGATCTGGGTCCTTGTCAAGAGGCCTTAATGCTCTATAGAGACATGCATCGAATTGGGTTGTTACCGGACAGATATACTTTTCCTTCAGTAGTTCGGTCTTGTGCCGTCCTCTCAGCCTTGAGGGAAGGGAGGGAAGCACACTGCAATATAATTAAGAACGGGTTCGATCTGGATGTGTTTGTGCAGAGTTCTTTGGTTACAATGTACTCGCAGTGTGGGGAGACTTTGAGTTCGGAGTTAGTTTTTGGCGAGATGATTGTGAGGAACATAGTTTCGTGGACTTCAATGATTGCAGGGTATGTACAAAATGGGCTTTTCAAAAAGGGCTTGGGTCTTTTCCGAGAGATGGTAGCTTTGGGAACTCAACCAAATGCAGTCACGCTTGTGAGTGTTCTTCCTGCCTGTGCCGGTTTGGAGTTTTTCAACTTGGGGAGGTTGATTCATGGTTATGCTGTTAAACTGGGGGTGGACTCTGATATTTCACTGACCAATACTTTGATAGCTTTGTATGGCAAGTGCGGAATTGTAGATACTGCTGAATGTTTGTTTGATCAGATGCCTGTCCGTAGCCAAGTCTCATGGAATTCCATGATTGCTACCTATGAACAGAACAATGCCGGTGGGAATGCAATCCAGCTCTTCCATAGAATGGAAATGGAGAAGGTTGAATTTGATTATATCACAATGGTGACTGTCATATCAGCTTGTGCTAATTTGGGAGCACTCAATACTGGAAAATGGGTACATGAACTTGTGAGAAGAAGAGGCCTAGAAACCAATGTTTCGATCTCAAATGCTTTAATCAACATGTATGCAAAATGTGGGAACATAGACTTGGCCAGAGGTGTTTTCAACAGTTTGCCTCATAAAAGTGTGGTGTCCTGGACTTCAATTATAGGGGCTTGTGCATCTCATGGGCACGTGGACGATGCTCTTATGCTCTTCTCAAAGATGAAACAAGAAGAAATTATGCCAAACAGCTTCACCTTCATGGCTGTTTTGACAGCTTGTAGGCATTCAGGTTTAGTAGAAGAAGGAAGGAAGCATTTTGAGAGCATGAGAAAAGATTACTCAATAGGACCTGGTTTAGAGCACTGTGCTTGTATGGTGGATCTTCTTGGTCGAGCTGGCCAATTAGAGGAGGCTTACAAGTTTATTCAAAACATGCCAAGTGTGCCGAATAGTGATGTTTGGGGAGCTCTGCTTGGTGCATGTAGAATCCATGGCAATCTTGAGCTAGCAGAGATTGTCGCTGACCAACTGTACAGATTGGAGCCTCAAGCTGTTAGCGTTTACATCCTTATGGCCAATATGTATTCTGAAGCTGGTAGGTGGGAAGATGTAGCAAGATTGAGAAAGTTGATGGAAGAAAGAGAGTTGAAAAAAAAGATTCCCGGCCATAGTTTTGTGGAGGTAAACCAGATGTTTCATAGAATTTTGTCAAGTTGAGAACCACAGCATTCCTAAGAGGGGGCATATTCTACCGGATCACATTCATCTCAAACACAGCAGCTCCAGACCCTACTGATTGATTTCATAAGCATTGGTGTCCTAATGACTATATAATCTACAGCTTCTGCAGCCAACATTAGTATAATCCAGGACGCCAGATATGAATACTCTGTTTCTTGTGCAACGATTGGCGAAAGCCACATCTGAAAGATCAAGGTACGTGAGCCGATTGGCCTATGTTCTAGATGGGATTCGGATGGATAAACAATCAGCCGTTTCCTAATGGTAAATATGGAGTCCAACATCCCCATTGCTGGTGGGTTGTAGCTAAATTGAAGACTCGTTGAAGAGAAACACTCCTTACTCATTTTTTTTAAGCCACATCTGAAAGATCAAGGTACGTGAGCCGATTGGCCTATGCTCTAGATGGGATTCGGATGGATAAACAATCAGCCGTTTCCTAATGGTAAATATGGAGTCCAACATCCCCATTGCTGGTGGGTTGTAGGTAAATTGAAGACTCGTTGAAGAGAAACACTCCTTACTCATTTTTTTTCACTCAAAGCAAGGAATTTATTTTGTCACTGAAATAATGGAAGCATTTTGAGAGCATGAGAAAAGATTACTCAATAGGACCTGGTTTAGGGCACTGTGCTTGTATGGTGGATCTTCTTGGTCGAGCTGGCCAATTAGCGGAGGCTTACGAGTTTATTCATAACATGCCAAGTGAGCCGAATAGTGATGTTTGGGGAGCTCTGCTTGGTGCATGTAGAATCCATGGCAATCTTGAGCTAGCAGAGATTGTTGCTGACCGACTGTACAGATTGGAGCCTCAAACTGTTAGCTTTTACGTCCTTATGGCCAATATGTATTCTGAAGCTGGTAGGTGGGAAGATGTAGCAAGATTGAGAAAGTTGATGGAAGAAAGAGAGTTGAAAAAAAAGATTCCCGGCCATAGTTTTGTGGAGGTAAACCAGATGTTTCATACAATTTTGTCAAGTTGAGAACCACAGCATTCCTAAGAGGGGGCATATTCAACCGGATCATATTCATCTCAAACACAGCAGCTCCAGACCCTACTGATTGATTTCATAAGCATTGGTGTCCTAATGAATATACAATCTACAGCTTCTGCAGCCAACATTAGTATAATCCAGGACGCCAGATATGAATACTTTGTTTCTTGTGCAACGATTGGCGAAATCCACTTCTGAAAGATCAATGTACGTGAGCCGATTGGCCTATGTTCTAGATGGGATTCGCATGGATAAACAATCAGCACTTTCCTAATGGTAAATATGGAGTCCAACATTCCCATTGCTGGTGGGTTGTAGGTAAATTGATGACTCGTTGAAGAGAAACACTCCTTACTCATTCTTTTCCACTCAAAGCAAGGAATTTATTTTGTCACTGAAATAATGGAAGCATGTAATTTTTAAACCTAAGCTTATGTCATTGATGCAGCTTTTTAACTCATATTTATCCTTAAATATGGGTTTGTTCATTTAAATACTACGTGTCAAATTATTGTTTCACTCAACTTTTTAGCCAAATTAAAGAAAAAATTGAGAAGATTAAACTGTCAGGAGAGAAGATTTTGGGGATTCTGTAGCACATATGTACATACTCCTATGATTCTTAATTTGGAGGAACTCAATAAAGTAGGGAGATTTGTTTTTACTAAGTTCTAGAGTATCATTTACCGATTATCTGTCATTATCAAAAAAGGAAAAATCCTTAAAAGAGTTTGACCAAACTTTTTGGTGGCTTTTTGGCACAGTTTTTTTTGGTTATTTTCTCTTAATCTTACAAGATTCAGATCAAAATTTTATACCATGTTTTTTGTCTTAATGAGAGGAATAAAAAAAGTATAAAAACATACACCGGTATTGAAAAAAGTTCATCTAAGACGACGTAAAAGACCCAAAAGTTTGACTTTTTCGATTTTTTGGGCCTTTCTGGTGTCTTATACAATCTTTTTTCAACTTTGGTCTATGTTTTTGTACTTTTTTTTTTCCTCTTGTCGAGACAAAAAATATGGTATTGAAATTTGACCCGAATCTTGTAAAGTAACAGAAAAAAAAAACAAAAAAGACCGTGTCAAAAAACCCCTAAAAAGTTAGGCCAGACTCAATGACATGGATTGACGACGGCGGAGCCATTGGGTTGAAAATTTATTTGGTGGTCTTTGGATACTGTCACCTTGTGCCCACCAACCCTTTCCACCACACATACTTGTGGGATTTAGTAGCAAGTGTATGACTCACTGAAATATGTGATGAATAAGAGTATTTGGGTTACCTTTGTGGCGGTCCCCCAAGACTACTGAATAATTACGCGGAGATGGGTAAGTTGATTTCAATGGCCATGCAATCTTTGCCATAAAAATATCCATTTGTGACCTCACTAAAACTTCCAAATGGCCCTAAATCGACAGTAGTTAATATCTAATTGCTCCAACAAATCATTAGATAATATTATAATTGAAGTTATCATACGTAATTTAATTAGTATTTAATTAGGAGTTTTCTTTCGATTATCAACTGGAAAAAGAAAATCTCTACACGGTTCTAAGCTTTTGGCTCACAAGACTACAACTGTCACCTGTGGACTGGTGGTTGAATTGCCATTTTTTTTTCCCCACGGTTGAATTGCCATTGAGGCAGCTAATATTATACGACCCTCTTTCTTTCACGCAGACCACAGATGTTTCAACTTCCAACTGGTAATTGTGGATTATATATCAGTCTGTAATTGTGGATCTTTTGCCAAACGAGGAAAAAAGTGCTCAAAGATTTCTGGTTTCTAGGCACTAAAACGTGCCTTTGGGTATGCGTTTGAGTTGAGTTTGTCTCTGCCTTCACTGGATTAGTTCTTATCTGCATTCTTGCCAAACCATGAAGCTTAATCTCATTTCCTGTGATTTATGTATATGGGGCCTATGTACGTGCTGTCTTTGTGGGTATTTAGTATTTTTGTTTCCTATGTGCAGGGGGGTCGTGATCGTCGATCAGAGAACTGTGTAGCCGCTTTCTGTAGCATCTCAAGAGTAAGATATCAGTATATATTTTTGCAATTCGTATATAAAGTTCTAAAGTTGTTAAGTTTTGTCCAATTTTTTCTAGCTTTTCTCCCTTTTCAATATATGTCCGAATTGCATTCTTTTCGATTTTTATTCAGTATATTCTATTATCCAGATCGTCAAGTTCTTGGCTTTGGAAATTGGGGATTTTTTTTTTTTTGGGGGGGGGGTGTTTACATTGAAGAAATCTACACTAGCCTTATCTAAGAGGGTAACAGTGAGGATCGAACCCAAGATCTCATCCTCGTAAAGGGAGCACCTTACCACTTGGCTACCCTTCGTTCTCGTTCATCAGGATTTCTTTCACTTGGATGCGTCATGGAATTGTGATCATTGATAATAGAATTGGATAGTCATTCATTCTCTCCAACTCCCCCAACTAAGATTGCAGCTGCAGTTAAAAGTGCATGATGGTTCAAAATTAAACCTCCAAGTACCACAAAATAGGACATTAAATGCATTATTGTTATAAGCAATGGAATTGATTGCATTTTCTTTTCCTTGCGTGCCAATTCTGGAGGAAGTGAAAAAAGTTTAAAAGCATAACAACCTTCAAATTTTGAACAGTCATGGGAAGTCGTATGGATAATTCAGCAGGATGTTCCTTCTTGTCTGATCATGATTTTCCCTTTGGTAGGATTTGGCTGGGCGCCACAAGGGAAACATTAATCGTTTTTTTTTCGCTTGAGTGCTGCCGAGTTATTATCTTCATGCGGTCTTTCTCTAACATCAAATCTTCCTTAAATTCATATCTTCATTCTGCAGAAACAACCCATCACTTACGTTGCCTTTCTTCTAACGGTTTTGTAACTTTTCAACCTTTTTGCAGGGTGAAAGTAATTGCATATTGTGACTTTCTGAGGTTTATCAACACTATGCATCCTACCATCGTCGTGGCAATCATCACTGGCATTGCCTCCGTCACTGTAGCTTTTCTGCACCTTCTAACAGGTCCTTCTGAAGACATACTTGATATTTGCCTACCCTTACTTATAATTGGGTCCATGCATGTTGTACATCTCACTATAAGTTCAAAAAATCTAGGGTTTATCTTGCTTAAGCCATAAGCACATGATAATAATAACCATGACAAGCAACTTCACATAATTAAGCTAGTCTTAAGGTTTCAAACAAGTAACTTGTAATCACTTCCTTGTTCATCGCACAGGAGGAATGGTCGTATTATTTATGCAACCAAGTTTAGGTAGAACCAACCATGAAGGACTACTAAATAGTAAGTACTAGCAATGTATCGAACAAGACAATATTTCCTTAAATAAACCTTGCACTATTTAGTATTGCAAAGGTGGACTCAGCTCAGTCTGTCCCAAACCAATAACTTGAGCCTCTGGATTTAGCCAAAGTTTTACAAGCCAAAGTCATACAATCAAAGAACAAAATTTCAAGTGGTCTCCATAGAAGAGGCCAAATTGTTTATGGTTCAAAAAATCAAAATGTAACTTCAGTGAAATACCCCACTTTTTACGTTTTGTACCAAACATTCATAATTGCACTAAAAGAGTACAAACCATACCAAAATAGGAAGTAGCCTTTAATCTTTCTGTTTATGAGGTCCTGGTATGAATGGAACTCAACTTGTTCAAGTACTTAGTTATTAAAATGCAGTAACACTTTTATGGGCGTTATTTTTTGTTTCCCAATATTGTCGAACTTTTCCAAGTTCTTTTGTCGTTTCCCGTACATGTCTAAAATGTTTCCATTTCCAAGCTAACCAAGACAACATACCAAAATAAAAAATAAAAAATTATCGTTGCGCACGGTCTCATTATCACTTTCAGCTTTTTTGCAGGTGACACATCACATATATCGTTACAAATTTTTGGGTTCTAAATTTAAAAAGATGTGCTAGTGATAGATTCTTGGAATAAGAGGCAGGAAAATTCCTCATGTCAACTCTTGGATTTTTCAATATTCAACTTGTTTTATATCACTTCGAATCTCAGATTGTTTTCATAAAAGTGACCTGAATCTCAGATTGTAGGCTGAAAAAATCATAACCAACCTCAACTAATTTTATATGAAGTTGCAAAAACGACTTGATGGACATTAACACGGGTACTTACTTAGTCTCATTCTGGTGGAGAAATCATATGCCGTTGTATACTCCTACTTCAAGAATGATGTGCTGCTAGTTTACAAGACTTTTTGATAAACGAGTAAGGAAATGACTATTCATTTTTGTCCATTTTGCAGCATTAAAGGAAAATGGTGACAAGAAGAAGAATGATTCTAGTCCGATGACACATCAGGGTAATGCCTTTTCTTTTCTTTTTTTGTATGTGTGTGTAAATTTTTGTGTTTAATTCAAAGTAATTAACCTTTTGTGATATGAGTGGACTACATTTTAGCTTCGGTCTTCCATGTTACAAATGATCAGCTACTAATCAAAAATCACCAAAAAAAAAGTACACGATTCATTTTCGATCCTTGATTCCAAACGATTAGCTGAAATAATGGAGTGTCGGCTTTGATATTACGTTCATAGACCGCTACAGTCTTTATTGTTCACATACATATTGTGGATATCTCCACGCGCCCATATTATGGCTTGACTCCCTAGAAATAATAGTTTGTGCTATCTAATTCCTTCTTTCGATGAAGTTCTCTTTGAGGTTCTGCATTATAGTTTCAGAGACCCCAAAGCCTCTCTCTTGCTGCTAAACTGCTCCCCTTTTTTCTTCGTCGTACTTTGGATCCTTTGTGACTGATGGGTCGACCACTCTGGTGAACCCGCGTCGACTCTATTAATACTTTCTACATGAAAACTCAACAACTGTATGGTACTTCAATAGTTTGACTGATTGAAGAACATATATCTAATGCATGATACGACCTATTTCTTTTCTTTTTGCGGGTTTAGCCTGCCAAGAGTGAGAATGCAGGTGAGTGACGATGAGGGCCGGCTTGTTTTATTTTGTTTTGTTACTTTGTCTTGTGGCTGCTATTTTTCGACATAGTAGCAGTTCCTGACAAGAGGGAGAAATTAGATATGAGCCAAGTCCTGTGAAATTTCAGAAAGGCTATGTACCCAGAATTTTCCACAACATGCTCAGAAAGTTAGCTGTACGATGCATATTCGAAGTTGGCTGCTTTCTTTACTTGCCGCCTTCTTTTTTTCCTTCTTTTTCCTTTGTGTATGTGTCTGCTAGCTATCCTCGTATGGACTTCAATAGGAAAATCACATGATTCCCTACTTTGGTTTCCAAGAAGGAAATATTTACGAGTATATGATCCAATGAACTTAGACCAGAAAAGACCAAGACACTTCAGAATGATAGTGAAAGCTAGTCTTTTTTTTGTATTATTTAGTCGAAACAAATAAGTATGGAAGAATGTACCCTAACGGCTGAACTTCGAAGAATGAGTTATTATGGCGTTTCTTTTAGCCCTGATCTATTGTGTAATCTTACTTAAACTTTGTTTTTCTCTTTTTTCCTGTTTTGGTCTCGTCTTGAAGATGGACCAGAAGTAATCGAGCAACTTCACTCACTTGAGAGAAGGATGGACAGAGTGGAGAGAAAGGTTGGTAGACTCGAAACGGAACACGTACTTCAGGGATGGAATGGATATGAGGAGGTAAACCAAAAGATGTTGAACTAGAGGTTTCTTGCATTTATACTTGAGCCATGGGCTCAATTTTCTCCATGTGTATATATATAGAGATACAAATCAGATTGTGAGCAGTAACAATTATCACTGTCATGCTTCGAATCTTGCGATCCTATTTTGCAGTTTGTTTGCTGTTAAATCTAGTATTCATGTATACTTTAGGTGCTGCTGGAATTCTGAGACTATTTAACAGAATTGAACTACTTATTTCGTGATAATGAAATGGTAACACAAACAAAGCAGTACCAGACTTCTGGAAAAACAGAAACTGGAATGAAACATACAAATGCCGATTGTTGATTGAGGCTAGGGTTTTGACAATATCTTTAAGCCAAGATTCTTCTTTCATCCTATGTGCTTACTGTTAGAGCTTGTCCCGCATTGGTTAATTATAACCTCCAAAACAAATATATGAGCCTGGGCGAACTCTCCCCTCATAACCAATTAGTTTTGAGTTGAATGCTTTGACACTTGCAAAGTTTTGGACGTCTGTCCCTTGGTATACAATGATCTCTTACTCATAGAAGCAACACTGCATTTGGTGTGCTCCACAAACCAAGAACAGTGTATGTACTTTCTCTGATGAATGACTAAGAAATGTAGTATTCCAGACTTCAGTAAAGTGCAAATACTGTAAAATTAAGCGGGGAAACGAATTATAGAAGAGAGCAGACATCTCTCCACGTCAAAATGAAGAATGTCGTGTTACCTTCTTGTTTATTCGACGTGATAGGCCGGGTCAGTAAGTTTGCGTTTGTGGTTGGAGTCTTAGTACTACTTCGCATGCGTGAACATAAGCGGAGGCGGGAAGGCGCCTTCAAAAAATGTTCTAAATTACTAGTAAAATGTATGATAGCGAGAACCGAGAATGAAAGCATTGAGTGAAGATTGAGAGGACAACGTCTTGCCAAAAGAATACGTGACGTGGGCGGGACCAAACACAGACTATAGAATCAATTCTCCTATAGCAACCATTTTTTAAAAAAAATTTCAGGTAAAATTCACAAATTGAATGAAAACAGAACGTGCAAATTTATTCCAATTACATGTAATTATGGTTCTTACTGGCAACAATTTTACATATATAGAAGCGAGATAAATAGAGGAGCAACTCTGTATGTAGTCAAAATAATAAGTGCCTAAAACGGGCAATTTTCAGCTTATTCATCCATTCATCTGAAAGGCACTTAATTTTTCAATAGGTCTTTTTCATCATCGCTTCCATTTTATCCATCCATCGCTCAAGTAGATCTTCCAATCTTGCAAATGCTTTGTTTTTATCTGCACAAATTAGACACACACACATTCAATCGTTTATCTAAACTTGCTTTTTAATCAATGAAATGTTCTATTCAGCTGAAATCACAAGAAAAAGCAACAAGTATTTGGTTAAGAATTTGTAGATTAGACTAATTCTTTGGATGGTGCATTTGGTTCTCTAGAATGGAACAGACACAAGAATAGAATGTGCAGGTTGCAATAGATTGTTTCCCATTTCCATGCTTAGTTAGGGATTACCATTCACATTCCTCTTCTAGTCTCAATATCCTACTTGTTTTTATACACTACATTTGGTGTGACATTATACTTATACGTACTCTCTCCACCCCCAAATAATTGTCCAGAAATTTTAGGGTCATATCTTGGATAATAAATTTTTTAATTGTTTCACACCATTTAAATAACTCATTGAATTAGTACGGAAAATTTTGAAAAATTATCCACGAAATCGCTAAAACATTGAAAAATAAGATGCTTTTCCGTGATTGAATAATTGGCTAAAAATAAAATAAAACCTAGAGTAATTGAAATATATAATGGACCTGTCACAAAGGCTACAATAATTGATCCAGCTGTAGTAATGATTGCCGTGAGAACTCCTCCAACTGCAGTAATGATTACCGAGGTCACAACGGGATCCATCCTCTAGTGTTGATAGACTTGAGAAAGTCGTTCTTGTCAAGTTTTTGAGTGTTTCCTCGGAATATGCAAATCCTTTCACCCTGTGGGAAATTTGACAAGGGACAAGAATATTAGTATTGTTCTTATACAAGGTCTATAGCATTGTAACGAGAAACCGATTTTTTTCCCCTCAAGCTAAAGTCAGTAGCGGTTAGCTGTAATTATCAAGGTTTAAACCCCGATCAAATACATGATAGTACAAAATCCCTACTATTGGGCTACCCACTCCAAGCAACTTGCATCGTTTGCTCATTCATGGAGGATGGATATACGTTTTAAAAGAATTTCACAAAGATTCACAAATTATTAGTGTAATAAAGGGCTTTCCGACCATAAATTCTTAGTGAAGACTTAACCAACCTCACCCCCTCTATTTGATCAGTACATTGTAAAGTGCGAATCCCAAATTGGATTAAGGAATTCAGGAATGTTCAGTATTTTGACACTATAATTTCGAAATTAACAAATGCTTGGTGAAAAATGTTTCGGAAAAAAAAAAGAGCTCTAATTTGGAATATTGAAAAGCTTAGGCAAAGATCAAGTTTAAGAGAAAAAAAAGCTCCAATTTTGCATTTTTGTTTTGTTCCTTAACGGATGAACTGTCCTACAGCTAAGATATGGATCCAACTACACAACCCAAACCTCCAAGGGAGCTAACGCGGCCACACCAGTAACATCCCCCACTCACTATAGAGTACTCACCCAGCGGAGAAACAAACCCCAGACCTTGAGGAGTACTCCCAAAATCTGGACATCCGCCCAAACCACTAGGGCAATCTTACATATCTGCATGTATATGTATTACAATAAGGATTGTGATTTTGGCACTTCAAAAATTAATGGAGGAGCTCCAAAGTTGAACTGTGTTGATACACAAAACGATATCGTTTTAAAACCCCTCCACCGATTTTTGAAGTGCCAAAATCAATTTTTTTACAATAAAAGTATAGTAATATTGGTTGCCTAAAGATGAATAATGGCTAAAAAGGTGAATTTGTATCTTTCTCAAACGGTCATTTGAGGAGAGGAATATTTTACAGTATATTTTATTACCAGTTGGAAGCCTATGTTAAAGAAACAGAGCATACACACAGTATTTATATGCAACAATGGTCAACCTTAGGCAACACTATTTCAATTGCCTGCAAAAAAACCAATGTTCCGGTGAAAAATCAAAGTGAGTGGAGTCACTAGACCCCACGACTCCACTTGTCCTTTAATGCCCCGCCCATGCTAGTACTAAATAGTATCAATAATTCTACAACCACATTCATTTTATACACCCAAATACACATTGCACACTCTAGTGTGTGTGAAATCCATACACTTATGTTTGTGGGTGTGTATTTGGGTGTGGTTCTACAATAAAGCAAGTGAAAATGCCAAAACCATAATTGATGCTGCCAAAACTCAATCATGTGAAATGACTTCTTTGCCCCCCTCCCAATGTCACCCTATTTTACTCTCTCTTTCTCTCTGTCTCCCTCCTGAACAAACCCAGTCTCCCAACTCAACCTCTTCCATCTCTGCCGCCGACACCAACTCAACCTCTCCAACTCAACCCAGTCTCCCAACTATTAGGATTTCATGCGAAACGAAGAAAATCCTGGTGTAGCTCGTCTTTGCTTACTTCTTCATTCGGATCTCAAATTCCAAATTTCTTACAACGTATTGTTACCGGACTTTGCAAAGTAAACAAAGAAAAGGAGGGAAAAAGAAGAAGAAGCTAGCTTCAGCTTCACCTTGTACTATTGCTACTCCATAGATATATAGAGAGAGAAAGCAAAGAAACAAGAACGGCAAAGAGAAGTTCCGAGGTCCCCAGTTGATTTTTCCAACATATACAGCGAAGGGTAGCAAAAAGAAGGTTAGAAAAAGGAAGAGTTCCATTCTTTCACTTCATTGGTTTCATTGAAATTTCCGGTTTTTTTTTTTTTTGAAGCACTGATTCTGAATCTAGGGGTTTTGTTGCATTTTCAGAAATGTCAAATAACCGGTGGTGGGCAGAAAATGTACCGACTACAACCGCCACCGCCAGTGGTGGAACCAATTTAAACCCAACCGGAGATGTATGTATATGTGCAAATAGAGAGAGAGAGAGAGAGAGAGAGAGAGACCTTAATTATGACTTATGAGTTTGGTTGGGTCATCGACATCGTCTTCATCTTTATCGTCTTTGTAATCTCCACTTGGTTGGGTTTTTCTGTGTGGGTGCGGGGGCTGAGAGAGAGAGAGAGAGAGAGAGAGGAGGAGGAGGAGGAGGAGGAGGACGAGCGATAGTTTGTATGTGTGCTGGCTTTTATATCGTAGGTATTGTATTTTTTTTTTGTGTGTGCTTGTGTTATTTTATTTTTTCGGGGAGGGGGGCAAAAACAGAAATTAAACTATCAATCCAATCTCATCCCATATGAAACAAATACGATATTAATAATCTCATCGTCTAATCACATCCCAAACAAACATACCCATTATCAATCCCTTCTCATTACCAATTTCAATCTAATTTCCTTACGAATCTCACTCATCTATCACTGTTATCAAATGAGGCCTTAAGATATTACTCCTATTCAGCAAATAATGCTTTCTCAGCTATTTTAGCATTTAATTTATACCAAACTAAGGAATTAGTTAAAAAAACAAAATGCTTGGTCATATGTTTGATTACTACAGATCATCAGATCATGTAACAACCTCTTAACATTAAATATTGGTGAATGCAATTGGTTAAGTATTGGCGTTTTATGAATGAAAAATTACATTGAATTTACAATTTTTCGACCAGTACATAGCTAAAGGGTAATTTTAAAAATCCATAAATTTTGAAGACTAATGATGGTATTGCATTAAATGGCTCGAAAATTGTAAGTTCTCCTAAAAAAACCAAAAATATTTAGCTTAATTTTTTTTTCCATTGACGAGTCAAAACGGACAAATAATATGGAATTTATACAAAAAAATGGACCAATTAATTAAAATTTTGTGAGGGAAGGAATAATAAAGTCTTGTGTTTGAATTATCGTGCTAATTGATCTTGGAAAATGACGGGCAGGCGGTGCTACAGTAGGATTGCCGAATATTTTTGCTTTAATTTTTTTTTTTGGTTTGGTTTGCCGTGCACGGTTTAAACTCATGCGGGTCCGGAGTAACATGCCGTTTAGGCTCATGCGTCGCGAGGGATGCAGATTCTTCAAGTTTTCAATGAGCAGAATAAAACTGATCAAAGTTGGAGTGCTGGACCAACAAAACAATAAATTGACAATACGAAAAATTACGTTCCATTAATTCTTGTAAACTTTTTTTCTTTTTCATTTTGTGCTTTGTTCTGTCTTTTTTGAATTATCGTTAGATTCGTGTGATATTTTCCGGATTAATCATCCGTCTTAACGAGAAAAGACCAAAAATTAAAAACTATGAACAAAAAGAGGAAAAAAATTCGTTAAGGACGAAAAAATACCAAACAAATGTTTGTTTTTTTTTTTTGGTTTTTGTTTTAAAGTGTCATCTTATATAATCGGTTTTCAAAATCAGCCCATATTATCATACTTTTTTGATTTCTCTCTTCAAGACGAATGAATAACCCCTAAAATTACAAAGAAAAGCTTAATTTGAAAAAGAGTACTGCTATATGTACCGATTGGGGGGAGGGAAAACGTACCGACCGGCCGCCGGCGGGCCGTCTCCGGCCACCGGACGGCCGATCCGAGCCGTCCAAAAATTCTAAAAAAAAAAACCGAGGGGGCCTACGCGAGAATCAATGGCATCCGAGGTGTGTAGGGTGCTTGATCCGAGCACCCTTTTTTCGTATATATATGTACGTGTACATATATATACGAAAAAAGGGTGCTCGGATCAAGCACCCTACACACCTCGGATGCCATTGATTCTCGCGTAGGCCCCCTCGGTTTTTTTTTTTAGAATTTTTGGACGGCTCGGATCGGCCGTCCGGTGGCCGGAGACGGCCCGCCGGCGGCCGGTCGGTACGTTTTCCCTCCCCCCCAATCGGTACCTATATCTTTATCGTTTGAAAAAAGTGAAAAAAATTTCTAAACAAAAAGTGTATAAGAATGAAGCCTTATTCCCTTCCGGGGACGTTCGATAGAATAGAAAAAAACTATGAATGCCAAGCGATACATTTTGGAAAGGAAAATTTATATAAATAGTCCTTCTAATTTCATCCGAGTCTTATTTTCATCTCTCAAGTATCAATTATAGCTCTTTTGACCTTAAAGTTTGTTTTTTATACCAAATTAGTCCAATTGATAACTTTTGTCAACAAAACTAAACAGAAAAAATCAGATTGATGGCAATTTGGACGTTACAGTTCGTACTAAGTTGGTCCAATTGATAACGCATGCCCTTAATCTGATTTTTTCCGTCCAATTTGGTTGACAAACGTTATCAATTGAACCAATTTTGTACAAAAACGAAACTTAGAGGTCAAAAGAGTTGCAATTGATACTTGGAGGACAAAAATGATATTTGGGTGAAACTAGGAGGACTATTTATATAAATTTCCCTTTTAGAAACTTACCCAAAACTTTTGTGGGAACTAAAAATGTTATGCCTTTTCTAGTGTAGGTTACACATATTTTTTAAAAGTTCCTATCTCAAGAAGTCCTAAAAAAAGAATTGATTTGTGGCTATATAACTCTGATACTTTATAAATCTAACCGAAAAAAGTATATTATTTATGAAAAAAGAATTAGAGGAGCGATTTTAGCACTGCACTTCCAAGAGGAGTGCGAAAATAAGCTCCATATTAATTTTCGCACTCCCCAAAGTTAACAATTTTGGGGGTGCGAAAATCAACTCCTTAATTCATAGTGCTGAAGATTTTTAACAATTGACAAACCCCACACGGTTTGGGGGTGCGAAAATCAACTCCTTAATTCATAATGCTGAAGACTTTTAGCAATTGAGCAACCCCACACAGTTTGATTTCCATCTTAACTGATTGGGAATTTGTGGTAGAAGCGAACCATTTTAAATGTCATCGTCTTCATCTTTATCGTCTTTGTAATCTCCACTTGGTTGGGTTTTTCTGTGTGGGTGTGGGGCTGAGAGAGAGAGAGAGAGAGAGAGAGAGAGAGAGAGAGGAGGAGCGATAGTTTGTATGTGTGCTGGCTTTTTTATCGTGGGTATTGTATTTTTTTTTTGTGTGTGCTTGTGTTATTTTATTTTTTCGGGGAGGGGGGCAAAAACAGAAATTAAACTATCAATCCAATCTCATCCCATATGAAACAAATACGATATTAATAATCTCATCGTCTAATCACATCCCAAACAAACATACCCATTATCAATCCCTTCTCATTATCAATCTCAATCTCATTTCCTTACGAATCTCTCTCATCTATCACTGTTATCAAATGAGGCCTTAAGATATTACTCCTATTCAGCAAATAATGCTTTCTCAGCTATTTTAGCATTTAATTTATACCAAACTAAGGAATTAGTTAAAAAAACAAAATGCTTGGTCATATGTTTGATTACTACAGATCATCAGATCATGTAACAACCTCTTAACATTAAATATTGGTGAATGCAATTGGTTAAGTATTGGCGTTTTATGAATGAAAAATTACATTGAATTTACAATTTTTCGACCAGTACATAGCTAAAGGGTAATTTTAAAAATCCATAAATTTTGAAGACTAATGATGGTATTGCATTAAATGGCTCGAAAATTGTAAGTTCTCCTAAAAAAACCAAAAATATTTAGCTTAATTTTTTTTTCCATTGACGAGTCAAAACGGACAAATAATATGGAATTTATACAAAAAAATGGACCAATTAATTAAAATTTTGTGAGGGAAGGAATAATAAAGTCTTGTGTTTGAATTATCGTGCTAATTGATCTTGGAAAAATGACGGGCAGGCGGTGCTACAGTAGGATTGCCGAATATTTTTGCTTTAATTTTTTTTTTTGGTTTGGTTTGCCGTGCACGGTTTAAACTCATGCGGGTCCGGAGTAACATGCCGTTTAGGCTCATGCGTCGCGAGGGATGCAGATTCTTCAAGTTTTCAATGAGCAGAATAAAACTGATCAAAGTTGGAGTGCTGGACCAACAAAACAATAAATTGACAATACGAAAAATTACGTTCCATTAATTCTTGTAAACTTTTTTTCTTTTTCATTTTGTGCTTTGTTCTGTCTTTTTTGAATTATCGTTAGATTCGTGTGATATTTTCCGGATTAATCATCCGTCTTAACGAGAAAAGACCAAAAATTAAAAACTATGAACAAAAAGAGGAAAAAAATTCGTTAAGGACGAAAAAATACCAAACAAATGTTTGTTTTTTTTTTTTGGTTTTTGTTTTAAAGTGTCATCTTATATAATCGGTTTTCAAAATCAGCCCATATTATCATACTTTTTTGATTTCTCTCTTCAAGACGAATGAATAACCCCTAAAATTACAAAGAAAAGCTTAATTTGAAAAAGAGTACTGCTATATGTACCGATTGGGGGGAGGGAAAACGTACCGACCGGCCGCCGGCGGGCCGTCTCCGGCCACCGGACGGCCGATCCGAGCCGTCCAAAAATTCTAAAAAAAAAAACCGAGGGGGCCTACGCGAGAATCAATGGCATCCGAGGTGTGTAGGGTGCTTGATCCGAGCACCCTTTTTTCGTATATATATGCCGCCGGCGGCCGGTCGGTACGTTTTCCCTCCCCCCCAATCGGTACCTATATCTTTATCGTTTGAAAAAAGTGAAAAAAATTTCTAAACAAAAAGTGTATAAGAATGAAGCCTTATTCCCTTCCGGGGACGTTCGATAGAATAGAAAAAAACTATGAATGCCAAGCGATACATTTTGGAAAGGAAAATTTATATAAATAGTCCTTCTAATTTCATCCGAGTCTTATTTTCATCTCTCAAGTATCAATTATAGCTCTTTTGACCTTAAAGTTTGTTTTTTTATACCAAATTAGTCCAATTGATAACTTTTGTCAACAAAACTAAACAGAAAAAATCAGATTGATGGCAATTTGGACGTTACAGTTCGTACTAAGTTGGTCCAATTGATAACGCATGCCCTTAATCTGATTTTTTCCGTCCAATTTGGTTGACAAACGTTATCAATTGAACCAATTTGGTACAAAAACGAAACTTAGAGATCAAAAGAGTTGCAATTGATACTTGGAGGACAAAAATGATATTTGGGTGAAACTAGGAGGACTATTTATATAAATTTCCCTTTTAGAAACTTACCCAAAACTTTTGTGGGAACTAAAAATGTTATGCCTTTTCTAGTGTAGGTTACACATATTTTTTAAAAGTTCCTATCTCAAGAAGTCCTAAAAAAAGAATTGATTTGTGGCTATATAACTCTGATACTTTATAAATCTAACCGAAAAAAGTATATTATTTATGAAAAAAGAATTAGAGGAGCGATTTTAGCACTGCACTTCCAAGAGGAGTGCGAAAATAAGCTCCATATTAATTTTCGCACTCCCCAAAGTTAACAATTTTGGGGGTGCGAAAATCAACTCCTTAATTCATAGTGCTGAAGATTTTTAACAATTGACAAACCCCACACGGTTTGGGGGTGCGAAAATCAACTCCTTAATTCATAATGCTGAAGACTTTTAGCAATTGAGCAACCCCACACAGTTTGATTTCCATCTTAACTGATTGGGAATTTGTGGTGGAAGTGAACCATTTTAAATGTCCGTGTTTGTCTGTGTGGTTAGTAGTGTTGAAAACCACAATGTGCACGTTTGTATCCTAATTGTTGAAAACCACAATGTCGTAATATGGAAAACAAAACCCATCGGCCACTAAATTTTTAAAATCTAATAAGTGCTCGGACAGCTTACTCGTGCATTAACTAATTTTGAAGGAAGAGTGTATTTGCAAAATGAGTGGCTCCTCCCCAGTTTGGGAACAATTGGACGGGTCTAATCCAGCCAATTTGGGCCCATTTCGAGCCCATCTTGATGATCGGGATCATTGATCTTGTAGAGCACGTCGAGACTTTAGACCACGACAAAATTCTCGTCTTTCGGATAACAATGAGTAGGTGATCCAAACCTGTTTACACGAAAATAAATGAGTTTCAATCCAATGTGTCGAACATGTCAAACCCCATTGACGTTCTGCTATATGTGTTTGAATCTGTACCATTCGATCAACGATATGGACCCGAAAGGGCCCGAGTTGGCTGGACTGTACCCCCATCAAGTTTTTTCTCCAAATTGGAGCGGAGCCAAACCCGCAAAAGTACTTACACAACTTTATTCAAGTCGGCAAGTGTACATATTGCTAATGGTGCATTGTAGAGCTGAATATTACATTATTCTCATCCACAAGTATTATTCAACAGAGTAATGAAACTGCTCAATTTTGTCCCCTGCGAATTCAAAAAATATACCTACTGATATCTGTTGGAGTTGATTTTTTTTTGCTAAACAAAAAGATTTTATTAACTTTGAAAAGGATACAAAGATCGTTGGAGCTGATTTTTTATAGCGCCCCATAAAATATTACTCCCTCTGTTCCAATATAATAGTCTCTCGTTCTATTCTAACGAAATAAAAACTAGTTATATCTTTGCATTGATAATGAATTTTATATCTAATATGGATCTTATTTAATAGATTTCAATTAGTTCTGTAATAAAATACTTTCAAAATCATATAAAATATTATAAATTATAAGATATAATCAATTGAAAAGTGGCTCATACTTTCAAAAAGAACTGTTGAATTGGGACGAAGGGAGTATTTTAAAATTTATGCTTTTTTTTTTTTTATATATTTTTGTAAGGCCCAAAGTGAGCCCACTAACCGTGCAGTGGTTGTAGACTTTTTGTTTGTACAAGGAGAATAGTACTCATTTCTTGCATGTTTTGTCCTACTTGACTTTCTTAATTTCCATTTGTTATCTTTTTGTGGCGATTATCAATTAGGAGTCCACCTCTCTTTTTCAAGTAGTCTCCTATGATTCCTTCCTAGAGGGAGATAGAGAGCTTCCTCGAACTAACACTTTTTTTTTTCTCATTCGTTAAACCTAATCTACTTTATCTTAAGGAACTTAGGAAGGAGTTATCCAGCTTCAACCGGTAAAATTCCAACCTTCTTGAAAATAACTAAGTGTTAGCAAATTATTGAGCTTCTGCAAAAAGATCAAAACATGTTTTGGATTTATGGTACCTAAACTTGATTTGGAATCGGGTTTGGATGGTTCAAGTGTAAGAGCTAGCTAGGATCTCTCTCTTTCTCTCCCTTTCTCTCTAACCCTAAAGAAGCTGCCGGCCCGCATCTCCTCCTTCCCCTCCCCCCTGGGTTTTACGCCCCAATGGATGACGGAAGGGGAGGGATTTCTCCCCCTCGTGGTATTTTTTCATCTCCCAATCTTAGATCTCGGAGATTTTCTCTCCTTCCCCCTTCACCCCCATCCTCCTCCTCCCCCAATCCACCATTCCGTGTTTTTAAACATCTAAGTTATTAATTAATGTTGTATACATGATTGGTCAAGTAGCAAAGATTAAATATTACACGAATTCAGCTTAAACCTAGGTGTTCACGCATATCCCATCAAGAAGTGACGCATGACTATTGATTGCAAAAATTAAGAAATCAATTAATCAGACCTACTATTTACCTAAACCTACCTTAATTGGAAGGTTCGCTTAACCATTATTAGTTTTGTTAGTCTATGATTACAAAAAACTAACTATTATTAGTTGGGGTTATGCTAAAACATATATATACTGTAAAAAGAAACAAAAGAAATTTAGTTCTACAACGTAATCTCGTAGAAATTCTTTTCTTTGAAGAGACAACCAACCACACCGGCCACATTGGTCCTCCCCAGTAACATCAAGAATATTGCGAGTTTGTGCAGTGCATTGATCCGCCTTTGCGTGGAGAAGGCCCAAACTACAGGAGAGTAATTGCAGAGATTCCACATCGCTTGGGCCCAAATTTTATTTGAATGAACTCAAACCTACTGACTACTGTGAGCCATCGAATCTTCTATTAATACCCAACCTTTATCCTCTTTATACTATGTGGGACTTAACATTCACGCGTGTTCTAACAAATCTTCCTGTCATGTGTGAGTCGTATATTAGGCCTCTCTCTCTCTCTATGTGTGTGTGTGTGCGCGCGCCTGCATCCAAAGTCCCCTTTGATTCTGATCTACTACTCTAGATCTTCCGCCACCAAATTGTTGGGAAACCGAATCCCCAAGACTCAGTAATGACGCGTACAGATTAGACAACAACAAAAATTGTAAAACCCTATAAAGCGGAATTAGGGTTCTACCTCAACTCCCTGTGACACGAACGCTGGTTAAACTTGTTATAGCACGTCTTGCTATAAACCACGAATACTGCTCGACCGTACCTTACGATCTTCTACCGTATTTCCCACACGTCTAAAACACGAACCGAGTGTGGACTCTTTCGTAATCTGTTTGCTCTCTCTAAGCCTGCCTCTATTTACTGAATAATAGAAAAACATCCATCTGACCTAGAGAGCATAACGTGTATATATAGGGCTACGATAGGGACCTAAGGAGTAATAAGTCTGGGCTCCCAGTGTAAATAAGAAAACCTAATCCCACCAGGATTCTATTTCTTATTTCACTAATTATAATTCACCCAACTACAGAATTATAATTGCACTCCCGTCCTTATCTCAATTATATTACGAGCTCCATGATATTAAATACTTATTAATCTCCCCACGTTAAGATTACAAATACCCGTTGATTAAAATAAATTACTAACAATCTCTCACGTAATCAACATCTTAACTTGAGACTATCCGCTTAACTTATTCGATATGTCGGATACAAAATCCACCTGCAGGGTTTGACATATTCGAAACTTATAAGCTTACTCAAGGGGTATCGTCAATCCCTATCGGGACGTGGATTCTGTTAATAATTAATAGTTGTCATATACATAATGTTGCGACCCAACTCACCGAGACTATTGACCGTATAAAGATCTCACTCTTTAATGAATCAAAGTCAACAACATTAAATATATACCTCTAATAATCATCTTTGGATTAAGAGCATAAGCATTCATAATAACCATGAGATTCCAATTGTCTTATAAAGTTAGTATAAAGACAATTACCTCAATGCGGTCCCGTTCAATACACACAAAGTGCACTAGCACAATGAGTTAGAACTAAACCGTTCTCTGTAGTCAAGACAGACCAACTAAACATTGTACTACAGTCCTACCGATGGTGTGTCTAGTTCCATCTAAGACTGTGAACAATAATTTATATTCCACAAGAACCGATGATCCAATCTTCTGTGTGTAAGCCGCACTCTACACACTGGATTATCTACTATGTAGAATAAAAGACACACATGCACAATATACACAAATATCATGCAAATATTGCCCATAAAAGATTCTCATCAAAACGGGATAAATCTGATTAATAGTTAAATATTAATCCATTAACTTTTATATAACCTCCTAACAAAAAACTCCCACTAAGACTCAAAATCATACTGCCATGCATCTTACTCCCATTCCCTCTACGTGACTATCAAAAGTCTTAGCCGGTAAGCTCTTCGTAAAAGGGTCTGCCAGGTTGTTCGCTGATGCAATCTTGGTCACAGCAACATCACCTCTCTGTACGATCTCTCGAATCAGATGATACTTACGCTCGATGCGTTTGCCCTTCTTGTGAGTTCTTGGCTCTTTCGAATTAGTAACTGCACCGCTATTGTCACAATAGAGTATAATGGCTGATTGCACTAAAGGGACCATTTCCAGATTCATCAAAAAGTTTCTGAGCCAAACAGCCTCCTTGGCTGCTTCAGAAGCAGCCACATACTCTGCCTCCATGGTAGAATCAGCAATGCAAGATTGTTTTATACTCCTCCAACTTATGGCTCCACCTCCCAAGGTAAACACATATCCTGAGGTAGACTTTCTGAAATCCCTATCTGACATAAAGTCTGAGTCTGTATATCCATGAGGTACTAGACTATCTGACTGGAATACTAACATATGATCTCTAGTTCTTTTCAGATACTTGAGTATCTGTTTCACTGCAGTCCAATGTTCTTGCCCAGGATTAGACTGAAATCTACTAACCATGCCAACAGCAAAGCAAATATCAGGTCTAGTACACAACATAGCATACATAAGGCTTCCTACTGCCGAGGCATAAGAAACTGCCTTCATTTTCTCCATCTCCTCAGGTGTTTTAGGACACTAATCTTTGGATAGGTTGATTCCATGTCTAAAAGGGAGGAACCCTTTCTTGGAATCCTGCATGCTAAAACGGGCAAGAATGGCATCGATATAAGTAGCTTGTGATAAGCCCAACATCCTCTTCTTGCGATCTCGTATAAGCTTAATCCCTAAGATGTGACCGGCTTCTCCCAAGTCCTTCATTTTGAATTGGCCGGATAACCACACTTTCACTGAAGACAACACTCCCACATCGTTTTCGATGAGCAGGATATCATCAACATATAGTACTAGAAACACCACCACTTTTCCGTTCCACTTCTTGTACACACATGACTCATCCAGACATTGATCAAAACCAAAAGACTTGATTGCTTGATCAAAACGGATGTTCCAAGATCTAGATGCCTGCTTAAGCCCATAAATAGACTTTTTGAGCTTGCACAACATATGCTCTTGACCTTTTGCTATGAATCCATCTGGTTGCACCATATAGATGCACTCATCCAGATTTCCATTAAGGAATGCGGTCTTGACATCCATTTGCCAAATCTCATAATCGAGATGAGCCGCAATGGACAAGAGAATCCGGATGGACTTAAGCATGGCTACTGGCGAAAAAGTTTCCTCATAGTCGATCCCTTCTTTCTGAGTATACCCTTTCGCAACAAGCCTAGCTTTAAAGGTATGCACCTTCCCGTCCGCCCCTCTCTTCTTCTTATAGATCCATTTACATCCAATGGGTTTAATCCCTTCAAGTGGTTCTACAAGATCCCAGACCTGATTAGAGTACATAGACTCCATCTCTGATTTCATAGCCTTTTGCCAAAGTTCCACATCTTTATCTTGAAGTGCCTCATTGTAGTTACAGGGTTTGGCACGTTGATCATCAGGGATCATTTCAAAAGACTCTCCCAACAACGTATACCGACTGGGTGGAACAATAACCCTCCCACTACGACGAGGTACCGGTGTGTCAATAGGTGCCTCTACAGATGTCTCTTGTGGTGTTTCCTCCTGCACTATTGGTGGTAAAAAAGTTTGTGTCGGTATCTCTTCTCAATTCCTCTAGAATAATTTTACTTCTGGGCTTGTGGTTTATCACATAGTCCTCTTCTAAGAACCGGGCATTAGTGCTAACAATGACCTTCTTATCCGTAGGACTATAAAATAGTCCACCTTTCGTTCCTCTAGGGTACCCCCACAAACAAACAAACTTCTGTCCTCGATTCCAATTTATCTGCGTTCCCATTCAGCACGTGTGCTGGACTACCCCAAACCCGAACATGCTGCAGACTAGGTTTACGCCCAGTCCATAGTTCTGTGGGTGTAGATGGTACTGACTTAGATGGTACCAAGTTAAGAATATATGCTGCTGTTTCTAGTGCATGTCCCCAAAACGAAATCGGTAAATCTGAATAGCTCATCATTGATCTTACCATATCCATAAGAGTCCTATTCCTTCTTTCTACTACACCATTTTGTTGTGGCATATCTGGAGCTGACAACTGGGATGTAATCCCTTCAGCTGACAAGTAGTCCCTAAACTCTTCCAAGAGGTATTCACCACCACGATCAGATCGTAGTGTCTTGAGACATTTACCCAGACGTTTTTCCGTTTCCGCCCTATACTCCCTGAATTTCTCAAAGCATTCGGACTTACGGCGCATCAAATAAATGTATTCATACTTTGAGTAATCATCAATAAAAGTGACAAAGTACTCAAAACCACTTCTAACTTGGACATTCATAGGCCCACACAAATCAGAGTGAACCAATTCTAACGACTCTTTGGCTCTATATCCTTTTGCTGAAAAGGCCTTTTGGTCATCTTACCTTCCAAACAGGATTCACAGAATGGAAGTTCCTTAACTTCTAATGAACCTAAAGGTCCATCTCTAACCAGTCTAGAAATCCTATTCAAATTAATATGACCAAGACGTAAGTGCCATAGATACGTTTAGTTTAATGTAGAAGGCTCTTTTCTCTTACATGGTAAATTATTAGTGTTATTCGATTCATGCAGTTATACTGTAGGAAATATAGGATTAATAATGTAGAGATCATCCACCAATGAACCAGAACAGATAAAACGTTTATTTAATTTAATAACCACAGAGTTACTAAAATAAACCAAATATCCATCCTTAATTAACTTAGAAACTGAAACCAAGTTTCTTCTAATAGTAGGAACATAAAGACAATCTCTCAAAATTAAACTCCTATTACTACTAAAATTTAAAAAAACATTTCCTATTGCAACTGCTACCATTCTCGTAACATTTCCCATATGTAGATAAATCTCTCCATCACTGAGTCTTTTGGTTTCCTGGAACCCCTGCAATGAATTGCAAACATGATTAGTGGCTCCCGTATCTACACACCAGGTGTCGGTAGATAGCACCGCTAAACATGTTTCAACAACTAGTGAAAAAGATTTACCTTGTTTGTTCACTTTATTGAGAAAAATCGGACATTCCTTCTTCCAGTGTCCTTTCTGTTTGCAGTGAAAACACTTGCCCGCAAGCTTTTTCACTCCACCTTGGGGCGCATGAACTGCCTCCACAACCTTTTTCTGAGACTTATTCTGCTTCTTCTTACCTTTCGGCTTAGAAGTAGAAGCCTTCTCTGCCACTAACACTGATGGTGGTATCTTCACAACCAAAAGACCCTCAGTTGCTTGGAGTTCCTTAAGAAGTTTCGCCAAAGATAAATGCATTTTGTTCATAGAATAAGTCAGGCAAAACTGCTTAAAACTCTCAGACTGTAGTAAGTTAAGAACGAAATCGATCTGGGTTTCCCCATCAATTTCAGCTCCAAGGATCTCTAGTTCATTAAGAAGAGCTATCATATTGGGGTCCCTTCAACATGGGTGATACTCACCAATTCTCTCATAGCAACTAGCTTTGCTGCACGATTTTGATCCCCAAACATTTCTTTGAGATTCAACATCATATCGTACGCAGTTTCCATAGACTGATGCTGATGTTGCAATATATTCGACATAGAAGCCAGAATATAACACCGCGCCATCTCATCAGCCTTGACCCAATCCTTATAAGGCTTTGCTTCCTGCTCTGTGGTATTCTCATCAGGCTTTAGAGGGCAATCCTCAGACAAAATAAATTTGTGCCCCTCAGCAGTTAACACAATATCCAAGTTTCTTTTCCAGTCGACATAGTTTTGTCTAGTAAGTTTATTTTATTTGAGAATAATAGCAAGTGGATTGAAAGAGCCCATTTTTGAATCTGAGAATCAAATAACATAACAATCAATTATGAAGGGCAATAAAAACTTGAATTTCATTTTAATATTGGTTCCCTCAACTACATGTTAAAAGAAAAATATTGGCAACCCCACACACCGTGAAGAGCATGCCTCGATGGGAAGGTCGTCTACTCTTCATCATTCGTGTAGATAGGCACAACCTTTTAATTTTACTATCTAGACACTAGACCATGCCAAGCAAAATTAAATAGCCAATATTCCTTCGGTCTTATAAATAATAATAGTGACTCAGATGGTGAGGATATTATTATTTACAGCTAAGTGTATATCAGTGTATATCATTATCTAGCCTCATGACCCATTGTTCCGTTATAAATTACCTCAGATGGAGAAGTAATTCACACAACAATTATCATAGACCTATCCTTTAAGGAAGTTTGTACCGATGAGTCCATAAATAATTTGCCCGATGAGGGGGAAGGTTCTAAAACCATCACACAAAATTAATTATATCATCTACATACTAGTAATGGAGATCGTGGGATTTATAAAATAAACTCCCTCTCCCACTTAGTTATTTAAAAAATAATTTGTGAGGGTTATCAAATTTTTCGAGTTTGCATAAACTGTGATCTAGGTCAAAGCCAATTATCACCATGTTGTCCCAATATGGTAAACTATCACATATGCAAACATTATGGAAACACAAATAATAAGGAAATACAAGATAAAGAATCCAGCTATTATGGTCAAAGATGCAATCCTTGAGCAACAAGGAATCCTCCAAACTTGAAATCCTTAAGCAATAAGGAGTCTTTCCAAACTTGAAATCCTTAAGCAATCTTTCCAAACTTGAAATCCTTCATCTATCCTTGTGTGGAAGGTTTAGATACTTTGAATCAATTAAGGAAACCAAAATCCAACCGTGTTTATGCAGGAAAATTCGGATTTGACATATTCCCACGTAAACTGCACAGCCTTCAGTATTTTGGTCATATCTTCCTCATCCGACCTCCAAATGAAGTGATTCAACTTGGGTTGGATTCCAAATTCAATCATCTACAACTTTCGTGAAGAACAGATTTCCTAATTCCAACATTTACTGGGTCAAAACAGCCCTGCAATCAAACCCTACGAATCTGAAAAAAATCTGTTGCAAGCCAAACAACTTGTATCTTTTGTATCTATCATCTTTGATCTCCGAATAACCGTTGAATGCTATTACAATCGAAGAAACATACAAACATTGATCTTATGCCTCCATTGGAGTTCACATGCTACGTTAATTATTACAACCACGAAAAATAATCGTGGCACCTAATAAATAACACATGCTATGTTAATTATTACAACCACGAAAAATAATCGTGGTACCCAATAAATAACAATAACCACGAAAAAAAATATCGTGGGATCCAATCACATAAAATCAACAAAAATTATGTGACCATAATAGCTGGGTATGAACGCTGCAAAACAGGGTTAGCACAGTTTTACATTCTACCATCTATAACCTACGGACAACATGGCCTGTTTAATCCATACGCGTGATTACAGCCTGCTCTGATACCACTGTTGGGAAACCGAATCCCCAAGACCCAGTAATGACGCGTACAGATTAGACAACAACAAAAATTGTAAAACCCTATAAAGCGGAATTAGGGTTCTACCTCAACTTCCTGCGACACGAACGCTGGTTAAACTTGTTATAGCACGTCTTGCTATAAACCACGAATACTGCTCGACCGTACCTTACGATCTTCTACCATATTTCCCACACGTCTAGAACACGAACTGAGTGTGGACTCTTTCGGGATCTGTTTGCTCTCTCTAAGCCTGCCTCTATTTACTGAATAATAGAAAAACATCCATCTGACCTAGAGAGCATAACGTGTATATATAGGGCTACGATAGGGACCTAAGGAGTAATAAGTCTGGGCTTCCAGTGTAAATAAGAAAACCTAATCCCACCAGGATTCTATTTCTTATTTCACTAATTATAATTCACCCCACTACAGAATTATAATTGCACTCCCGTCATTATCTCAATTATATTACGAGCTCCATAATATTAAATACTTATTAATCTCCCCACATTAAGATTACAAATACCCGTTGATTAAAATAAATTACTAACACAAATACCACCTGTTGAAAATTTGTACCATGCATTAATCTACCCTTGCGTGTACAAGCCCTAATTTGTTGGATGAACTAAGACTCAGTTAAAATTTGGGTGTGAATCCTAATTTGGGAATGTGAAAAGTGTAGATGAGATGTGAATTATGTCGTTTTTGAAGATGTGAATTCTTTATTTGGGTGTGAATTGGCTTTTTTGAATGTGTGAATTCTTCAGTTCGGTGCGAATTGTGTCTTTTTTCAAAGTTGTAAAGTCTGGGGGTGTGAATAGTGCAAAAGGGTGTAAATTCTACAAAGAGGTGTAAATTCTTGCAAAAGAGTATGAATTCTGCAAAGGGATGTAAATTCAAGGAGTGTGAATTTTGTAAAGAGGTGTGAATTCTTGGGGTGTGAATTTTGGGGGTTTGAATTCTCTGAGGTGTGAAATCTTAAGGGGTGTGAATTCTTCGGAAAGGTGTGAATTTTGCAAAGAGGTCTGAATTCTCGGAGATGTGAATTTTGACTGGTGTAAATTCTTGGGATGTGAATTTTGGGGGGTGTGAATTTTCGGAGGTGTGAATTTCTTTAGAAAGGTGTGAATTCTTTAAGTGTAAAAAGTAACAAGGATAAAATAGTAAAAGCATCTTTAAAAACGGTATTGACAGGATAACATTGATAAAAAATGGTTGACATGGAACCCCTCCTAAAAAATGGGACCGGCCTGTCATTTCCTGAAACTTTAAAAGCCTAAGCTCGCAAGTAGTGAGAAATCAAATATCACATTAAGACCCAAACTTTATTCTGTTTATACGACGTGGAGCTTAACATTCACATGGTTTTTTTTTTTTTTTTGGGTATTTGCTCGATAGACTTCTCAAAAAAAACAATTCCATTTTAATGATCCATGCTCTTAATTTTGGTCCCAAATTTTTGACAGATCATATTTCTCTGTAGCGAAATGGGATTAAATTGAACTATCGGATTGTCTATTTATCTGAATTCGGATTGGAATTAAAATGAACTACTACAATCCGGATTGTCTATTTATATGAATTCTGATATAAGATAAATATAATTTGTTAGAAGAATTATTGAAGTCCAATTAAATTAATTACGAGTGGATGAGAAAATTACTATTGGGCATCCTGTCAAGCTTTCCCCGACCATTTTCGTCAAGTTTTGAATCGGAGCGTACTGTTTTGAACGGCACATATTTGTTCGGGTAAATTTTTATTATAATAAAATATCCAAAACACCCAAACAAATCTGGCCCGAATGGAAAAAACAGGGGAAACTTGACTGGATCCGATCCCTCCCTAAAAAGGGGACCCATTCGTCCACGCGTAGTATAATGCAAGACGCAGCCTCTTACTGAGAAATTCTGGAAGAAGACTTACAATTTCCACAGAAGACTTTACAATTTCTTCTTTCTTTCTGGTCATTATCAAGGACGAATTGTAACCTGTCGTCTCCCATCATGCATGGTAGCAGAAGTTTCCTACCTTCCATATCCCATCCCATGCATCATAGATTCATACTACTTATCTAAGTCACAATTCGCGTGCGCGTGCGGGAAAGGAGACTTAAACACGCATTTGAAACGCAACCTAAACTATTAAACATCTGTGAGAGCGAGCATTAAGAGCCCAAGCGCAACGCAAGCGCAGCGCATTATGTGACTTAGGTACTGATAGACTTTTATTTTCATTTTTGTCTCTTTATAATTTTTTTTAATCACCATTTTCTCTTTATTTTCGTTTGACTGAATATTGCGATACTTTTAATCACCTTTTATGAACATAGTATTTCTTTAACAGCCTTTTTGGTTTGCTGGCCCCAATTCAGAACATTATCTGTTGATGCAAGAAGGGTTATAAAGCAAGTGTTTTCTCCCACTACCAACCGGCAAGTATTCAATCCCCCTTTTTCAAAAAGGATTTGCGATTAGTTGAACTTTCTCCAATCAAAAGGCCTAGGAAGTAGGAACACAAGTTCAGAAAATAAATTCAGGCACAACTGTGTCTGGATCCATTCGATATATACACGGGCTTACATGCATCGAACGGCTTCGAAGCATTCGATGAAAAGACTTTATGGATTTTTGGCAAGAAAGTTTAACGCTGTGTTTTGTTCTCCTTCTGAGCCGTTTGAGTGTCCCTTGTCTGTAATTTAACTTTTAAATCTGTTAAATTCTGAACCAAAATGCTAAATACATGTGGCTTTGGGGGTAAGTGACTTTTTTTTTAAAAGGAATTTTTTTTAATTAATTATGAAGTTGTTACAAAGATTCAAAGAGTAAAAGAACAAGCATTTGACGGTATCATATCCTTAAACAAGAACAATCCTGTGTCAATCCTGTGTTTGAGAATCCGAGACTCAAAACCGAGGTTGACAAGATGCCAACCTAGGAAACACGTATTGGGACAAACCCGCACCTACAGGGCCAACCCCAAAACACCTATTGGGCCAAACCCATAACGTAAAAAGAAAAAACCCGTGCTGCCGTCCCCCTCCAAGACTGGCCTCCACCAGCAGCCTACAGCCACCAACAGTAGTAGACCATAGCTGGGGGTAAGTGACTTAGGATCTAGTTAGGATACTCGAAGAAAAGAAGAACACTTATTGATAAGTGCCAAAATATACTTATTTTGGCCCTCCAAACTATATTTATTAGTCATTTATTGCTGTTACTTTATAATTATTTTGTCCTTTTTGTGTTTATAGGTTGCTCAAGCTCATTGTCCAAGAAATTGGGATAAAAACAGAAGTTAAAGGAAGTTTGGGGTTAAAAATGCAAAGAGCTTTCAAAGTTGAATTGCTAATTTCTAATAATGTGAATGATTATTGCATTGAAACCCTATTACTATATAAGTCAGTGGAAGCACTGACTTCGGGGACAGCTTTTGCCGTGGAAAAGAGAACGTGGATGAAAGCAAGCCTTCAACGAAGAGTGCGTTTTGAACACGAAGCCTACTGATCATGGAGATCATATCAGTGCCTTCCAATTCTCTTCTCTCCATGAGCAACTAATCATCTCTCTTAGGGTGTGATGAAACCCTAACCAAGTAACTATGTTTTTATGTTAATTTCGGATTCGATTATCGAAACGATGGTTGTATAACATGGAGACTTGTTTTATGATTCGAACTTATTTTTCCAATCTAGTTATATGTGTTTGTTTTCTGTGATTGCAAATACATAGTTATGCAATGATATTCTTTGTGTATGAAATTGAGAATTAGGATAGTCTATGTGCTTAGGAAAGACGAGTCGTGCCTAGATTAATTAGTTATAGAATCGAAGACGATTCGTGCCAACCGAAGATAGATTATGTCCGGTTTTCAATCACATGCAATTTTCTTGGCGATATCACTAGGGCTTGTAGCTGTTAGTGAATCAATGTCGTTTTGGTAGTCGGTTTCTTAAATTAACATAATCGCTCGGTTACGAAGTTAGAGTGGATTCGAAACCCTGAGACCTTTTCCATATTTGAATTCAACATCTCTCTTGCTTTTAATTATTTAGACAAATTTAGTTAATCAAACTCCAATCACTTTTTCTTGTATTAAATAAAGAATTCATTTTAGAAATACAACAACTTAGCCTCTTGATCTCCGTGGTACGATACCTAGACTTAAACCACTATTCTATTTGAATTAAGATTTTCGCTCAGTTTTAATTATCTATTTTTGGTGTGAAAGCGAACTACCACTTATCAAGAAGCGTAGCCATTCTAATTTCGTATCCAAGAGAGCTGTAAGCCTGTAAGCAACATCCTGCAAGCTAGAATGAAATAATCCAGGATAACTATACATGTTCACAAATACACCAGCAATCCAACGGGGTCACGGATTAGTTGGTTCATTAGGCCGGATACGGAGTTGTCAAAATAAAATGAATACACCCCTACATGGATGTAAGAGGGGCATGGTTGGATATTGTTATTAATATTTTGCAAAATTAAGAGATGTTTGGACTCTAACGTATATATATATATTTGCTCTAATGAGGCTAGCAAAAGATTCTTGGAGGCAATTCTAATTTCGTAACCCTGACCAATAGAAAATGTCGTAAAATAGCGGCTGCTGTCAAGGCTTGGAACTCATTTAAGGGGCCATGTCCACTCCCTACTCAAATCTCGACTTCGATTCAAATTCAAATTCGAGTAACACTCAAATTGCCCTCCAGAATGTTTGCCTCATAAAAAAAAATTGGTTTTGAGTTTTTTGACCCATTTTTACCAAAATGAAGAGTGACCATTTTCATTTCGAAACCCGTTTGTTTGCCCATGGGATAGGAGGACTACTTCGGTGTTTTTCGCTTTTGTAGGATTTATAATCAGGGGTGCTCCATTCATGAGTTCCTTTCTCTGATTGAAAGACACTGTAAAGCTAATACATGCATCTGATAGGCGATAGCAACAGATGATGCTTTCCTGATCAAAGATCTCATAACTTGTTTGAGAGATACGTTGATTTTGTTTCTTCAATTTGCAACCTTTTTGCAGGTGTGCAATACATTCCAGATCGATTGAGGTCGACTACGGGAACTTCTCAAGTCCATCAACATGGTTGAACCGACTATAATAGTGGCAATCATTACCGCTGCATCTCTAATATATACAACTACGGCCAAAGGTTCCTCTGATGACATATTTGATGCTTAGCTACTCATTCTTGTTACGTGTGTGTGCATTGAACTTTTTTTCTATTTCTTTGTGAAGTTCAGAGTTTAGTGAGCTCAAGTCATAAGCATGTGATTACAACATGGCAAGTCATAAGCATGTGATTACAACATGCTATGAAGCATGGACACCTCTAGAGGTCGAAGTATCGCAATGTTGAACACGGGAACACGTATGGGACACCCATAATTTAATTTAAATTTTTTACGGGGACACAGCTGGGGGACACAGGGGGACACTAATGGGACACGGCAATGGCCAAACTGTAATCTTTTTAAAAATTTTGGAGGCCAAATTGTAAATTTTAAAATTTGGGGGTCAAATATAATTTTTAAAAAATTGGGGCCAATTTGTAATTTTAATAAAATTTCTGGATGTCAAACTATGTTTATTTATTTATTTTGTATAAATAAATATACATGTGGCATGTCCCCCGTTGTGTTCGTGTCCCCATCTTTTTAGAAAGGGCAAAGTACGAATTACCTCCCTGAGGTTTGCACGTTTGGCAAATGACCCCCCTCAGGTTCATTAATGATCACATTGCCCCCTGTGGTTTTGGAGTAATGTGCAACCGTTAGGTTTTCCGTCCAAATTAACGGAAAGTAGGGTGCACCCACATTTTTTGTCCGTGGGAGAAAAAATAATAAGAGGTAAAAGTCGAAATCAATTGTAAAAGGACTATAGTATCCTTTTCCTCGTCTTCTTCCTTAAACAACCCACCCCCTTCTCTTTGTCTCTCCAGTAGCTGCCATGGAAGAAGAAAGTGGCAGCAGTTGCTACCACAAAAGAAGAGAAGCAACAAGCCCTCAAAGGCCTCGAAGCCTCCCACAACCGACAATCCAACCCCACTCCCAAATCCACCGAGTCCAACTCCATCAATGCGCACCTTGAGCTCGAAACTGAGTCTGACTCCACCTTCTCCCACCACCTCACCTACCTCAGGTCCATTGTCGGCTCCCTCAAAAACACCCGCCGCCACGGCGTCAGGTCGTTGCTCACCCGCTGGGTCACCACCCACGAGATCTCCCGGGTCGCCGGGTCGACCGAGTCCCAGATTCAGGCCTGGATTGACCGCGGGTGTATCGAGAACCTCGCTCGAGCCGGTTTATTTCTCCGCAGAGGGACTCCAGCCGGTCAATTTGGCGAGCCATCGGCAACGTCGAAACAAAATTCCCAGCCCATGCCCGACGACGCACCTGTGACCATATACTATATATACATACAGAGTATACAATTCTTTTTTTTTTGGTAAATTGGAAATTTACAAAGTATACAATTATCTATGCATGTGGTTGGTATATACAAAGTATACAATCGGAAATTTACAGAATTCCCGGCCCTAAATCTCCATAGCTATCTCTCTCTTCCTCCCTCTCTCTATGTCAATGTGGTAAAATGAGAGTCAGAGCCTTTTATTTAAGAAAGGGCAGTATGGTCTTTTTACTTTTACTGTTAACAGAGTTAGGTATTGCACATTACTCCAAAACCACAGGGGGCGATGCGATCATTAATGAACCTGAGGGGGGTCATCTGCCAAACGTGCAAACCTCAGGGAGGTAATCCGTACTTTGCCCTTTTAGAAATCTTGTGTCCGTGTCCGTGCATCATACACAACATGCTACAAACCTGTGCTCATGGTTATCAACCTTTTTAAAAAATGATTTCTTCCAATTAAATTGAAGTGAGATTTGAAATTTCTGTTCCTTTGAAACCGAAGATAATTAAAGTCAGTTTATTATGTCTATCAAGCTCTTTGGAGGGGGATTTGAAAATTTGATTTCTTTCCGAGATCAATGTAGTTACAATTTAACATTGCAGTCTTAAGGCAAAAATTTATGGTAGCGTCGAGGATGCATTGCATCAAACTAATCTTCTCTTCACTAATGTTAAATCATTTCCATTTTGCAGTAGTAAGTGATCAACTTGGCAACCGCAAGAATGCAAGTGAGTTTAAGAACAACACTGGGTACTTGCTTTTTTTTTTTTTCTCGGTTACCTAAATATGCATAAATATACATAAGAGTCACAGATATTCTGACTTATAGCTTCCTTATTCGTCGCCTAAGTATAAGATAGAGATATATTTCGAATTTCTTTATTTATATACAATATTACCAATCACTATTCATATACTGCATCTTATACCAATGGTTTAGTATCTTTTCTATTTTTCATAGACCAGTACATGAAGTATTAGCCTTCATGAATGCATGCACATTAGGCTCTCAAAAGAAAAGAGTACTTCCAGCAGTTTGACCCGGAATTTCAATCTTATTTAGTGCGGCCTGATGCTCTAAATTTGACAAGATTCTTAGAACAGTACTTCTCACTCAAGTGACCGTTCCTCTTGCTTGTATTAATTTTATTTGCAGATAAGTCAAAGGAAAATGCACTATCTGCCCAGAGTGTGAGTACTGCAGGTGAGGGCCTCTATTGTCTTTTAATTGTGTGATTTGGTTTTACTCTAATTAAGCAAGCTGTCAGACCATACTCAGGCGTTTTATCTTCTCATCACCGGATATAGGGCTAACACTTGTTATCGCTATCAATAGTTTTCATGTGTTACAATTGATGCAATTATTTCCCGTACCATAACTACAAGCATCTAATGATTTCTCCAATTAAATTATCCCTACTTTGGGACATCGGTCTCAGTTTTGATGGTAGTTTCATTCTTCGCTACATTCGTCGTTGCTTATATAGTGAGTTCCAATAATATCGAGAAGATATCTGAAAAGGAGAAGGATCTTCGGAGGAGGCAAAGAGAGTTCCAGAGTGATATCACATTTTTTGGAGCTCAAATTACGAGGGCCTATTCGGATGAAGAACTTAATACCTTAGCTAGCATTGGGGCACTTGGAGAAGTTTTGAAGGGGAACGGTTCACTTACTAGGGATGCTCGTGCCTTGCAGAGTACCATAGCTAGTCTTCTTGAGATGTCATCTAACTCAGAAAGCAATCGTATGAAGTCGCTTTTCCAGGTTAAAGTTTGCGCAATCCCGTATGGGCTAAGTTTTCCAATGATGGCATACTACTTACTGCATTGTAAGTATTTCTTGATCTCTTTGTTTGATTTCCATTTCTGAGCATTATTAGCTAAAATGCAAACAATCAGGTATAAAAGTATGTTGTTTCCGAATTCCGATTTACTCGGGAAAGGAAATTTTTCATAAATATTTTGGAAACATTTCACAAATATTTTGCGGCTGGAACATAATGGAAATGTCAAAAGAAAATGGAAATTTAAGAAAATGTGATTGTTTGAAGGATTGATGTAGCAGATTGATGTTTGTGCAGTCAATATGTTTTGACATGTTTTGTAGAATTTCACCATGTTTTCGGTGCATTTCAGAATGTGTCGGTAGAAACCTTGAAATTTAACGAATTCCATTGGTGGTTTCTTTTAGTCTCCAAAGAAAGAAAAATGTTTCAGCTGTTTTAAAGGAAACGAAATTCTGTTCCTTGCGCACATGGTTAACTATTTAGAATTTGAATTCTTCAATCTTGCAGTATTAGTTGATTTCTTTAACTATAAGGGAATTGAATCAATTGATGAACAAGTTTTGAGATCTAATTCGCGAACTTCAGAATTTCCTATGTTGCTTACCTTATGTTAATGACTATATTGCCTTGTGTTTTCTGTAGTTATCGACTTCAGGAGAAAGAGATTCGCTTACTAAATGGACAAGAACAGGAAGTGTCTGTCTCTCTGAGATGGTTATGCCTTTGTCCAAGTGCTATTTCCGATCTACTGCATTGCTTTGGATGGTGATGCTCGTAGGTCCTTTTTTGCTACTATTATTAGTTTGGGTTTTGTTGGTTTAATGCATTGTGTATTAGCTTGGAATTTGAATCAATCCATGCCATATGTTATCGTGCCGATAATGGTCTTTTTGCCGGGTCTGAGTAATATAAAGTGAAAGCAAATGTGTCATGGAAATTGGCCATTTCTCAGAGCCATACAAACGAAGAAATGTAAGACAAAATAAGGAAAGGGACTCGTCAAATCCATTGGTTGCATGCTTAGCTCCAGCGAAAGCGGCGCCATTGCTCTGCAGGCAAAACAATGTCGATTATCGTTACACTGAGTGTTACACACCCAAAAGGATAATATATCTACTACTGGATAAGGGGGAGAACACTTACTCTTTATCCAGTGCAGGATATTGTTGCTCTTGTTCTTCTTCTTCTTCTTCTTCTTTATCCAGTGCAGGATATTGTTTCTCTTCTTCTCCTTCTTCTTCTTCTTCTTCTTCTTCTTCTCTTCTACTGTACTAACTATAAATTGGTATCAAAATTGAGGTCCATGATGGCTGATACTTTTTTTGCTGTTACGTTGATAATATAATGTTTCTTGTGGTACTTTTTCATTTCTTTGAGGTGCTTTTGTGCCTTTTACCGTGCAAATGTTGGGTATTTCCTGGATTTTGTAGCAGGTGAATATGTTTGGATTTTTGCTTTGTATTTGCTTATGGCGTACTATTGAGATTTTCACTTCATTCTATGCAAGATTGGCATGCAGATGTCTATATACATAATTTAGGGTCAATTGATACACAATGTGTTTTTTGTTTTTTTTGAACTTGTTCGATAGAACATTATGGGCGGGGCAGGGGATTCTATGTTACTCTCTCTCTTCGATTTGCAGTACTTTGGTTATGCAACACAAATAAGTACCCTCGGCAGATTCAAATACCATCGATAACAGAGAGAGAGAGAGAGAGAGAGAGGAAAACTTTGAAGAAAAAAGAAAAGAGAAGTAAATCATCAAATCCGTCTGCTCCAGGCTTAGCAGCATCGACGTATGAGCCAATGTAGGAACAAACCTTCTAGTTTGTTTAAATAACAAGAAGCCTAGCTGAAACAGCTGTAGAGTTGAATGTCATCATGTGATATATATCTCAATTAATTACTGAAATATCACTCTTCCTTGCCTTATGAAAACAGTTCAAACAATACATAACCAACTTTAAAATTTTAATTAAGGCCTGTTTAGTTTCTCTTTCGATCTGTTCATTTTTAGTCGAAATCCTTTTAGCTTCAAATGTAATGATAAGCGCAGAAACATCCATCGTTTTTAATGTCTACAAAACATTCTCTTGCAAAAATGAAACAGAAAACAAAACAATTCTGTCTATTCTTTTATTTCCGGTCATGGGAGACTTTCTTAATTTCATTTTTTTTTTTGTCTTCCTGTGGCTATAATCAAGTAGAAGTCAACCTGTCTTTTTCAAGTAGTCTCCTATGATTCCTTCCTAGAGGAAGATAGAGAGCTAACACTCTTTCATGTTTCCTTGATATAGCTAGCTCTCTCACAAGGTTGGGGGTTTGCATGCCCAATTGCACGTTTGTTTGTTGATGCAAGAAGCATGTAGCAGGTGTTTATTCTGGCTTCAACTGGTAAAATTCCAACCTTCTTGAAAAGGACTAAGTACTGTTGGCAAATTGATGAGCTTCTGCATAAAGATGAAAACATGTTTCGGATTTCTGGTACCTAAACTTGATTTGGAATGTAGTTTTTTTTATGTCTTCTTAAGTTCGTTTTGTATACGTTTTCTGTGATAATGCCAACCCTTGAAGCTGAATTGTATATCCTATGCCGTCGATGTGGATTTCATTGTTTTCCATTGTCTTGTTTAGGGCTGCTCAAAAAATTCGGTTAACCGTGAAACCGGTCCGGACCTAACTGATCTGTACCTTTTGAATTTTGTCCGTAGATTAATGGTCCAAACACAGATTGAAAAATTAGAAAACCGTGACTCGCGGCTCGGTCCGCAGATTTTTATTACGAAACCGTGGATTAACCGAACCGAACCGTGAGACATTTATTTTATATAAATAATATATATGTATGTGTGTGTATTTATATAATAAATTGTTACTAATGTAATCACTTTTGTCTACCAATTTTAGTATTTTATCTTAAAATAATGGGATATAGTGTAGATATACATAAAATATAGGGAGTAAATCGTAGTTTTTTTGTATAAATTACAGGTAACCCTAGTTGAATTTCAGTAGTTCGTTTCTTTTCCAGTTCTTTTATGCTATTTAATGTACCATAATGATACAATCCTACTAGTGTTTAGATTATTTTGAATTTGATTTTTGAAATAAGCCTTTGGTAGTTTATGTAACAAGTACTTTTTGAGGGTATTAAACTTAATTCTGAATGTAACATCCTTCCCTTTTATTGTTGGATATATACTTGAATTTTGTTTTTGCTAAAATCCGTGGACAAAACCGTAAACGATTCATGAGTCATGGATAGAATTGGAACCGGACCATAGGACTTTTGGTCCAGACACAGATTTAATTTTGTAAAAACCGTGACTAGCAGTTCGGTCCTCGAATTTCTAGAAATCCGAACCGAACCGGACCGCGAGCAGCCCTAGTCTTGTTTGTGTAGGTGGATTGTGGTCGTAGGTGAAAGCATTGAAGATCTCTAATACCAAATCTCTCTGGAGGATGGGTAATTCCAAACCTTCTAAGAGAAACAAGACTGCACTGGGTATGGATATTGCTGTATTTCTATTTTCTATGATGGGATTTCTCCGTGTTCTGAAACATTATGTTGTTATTCAGACTATTTTAATCAATGAATGTTCTTATTCAGCTGAAATCACAAGAAAAAACAACATGATTAAGAATTTGTAGATTAGGCTAATTCTTTGGATGGTGCATTTGGTTCTTTAGAATGGAACAGAAACAAGAATAGAATGTGCAGGTTGCAATAGATTGTTTCCCATTTCCATGTTTAGTTGGGCTTAGTTAGGGATTACCATTCACATTCCTCTTCCAGTCTCAATATCCTACTCGTTTTTATACACTCCATTTGGTGTGGCATAGTGAATTTTAGTGTGACATTTGACGTAGTCTCTCCACCCCAAATAATTGTCCAGAAATTTTAGGGTCATATCTTGGATAATAAATTTTTTGAATTGTTTCACACCAGTTAAATAATTCATTAAATTAGTACGGAAATTTTTTGTAAAATTATCCTCAAAATCTGTATAATACTGAAAAATAAGATGCTTTTCTGTGATTGAATAATTGGCTAAAAATAAAACAAAACCTAGAGTAATTGAAATACATAATGGACCTGTCTCAAAGGCTACAGTAATGATTTTTGGAGCTGTTGCTGCAGCTGCAGTAATGATTACCGAGGTCACAACGGGATCCATCCTCTAGTGTTGATAGACTTGAGAAAGTCGTTCTTGTCAAGTTTTTGAGTGTTTCCTCGGAATATGCAAATCCTTTCACCCTGTGGGAAATTTGACAAGGGACAAGAATATTAGTATTGTTCTTATACAAGGTCTATAGCATTGTAATGAGAAATCAATTTTTTTCCCCTCAAGCTAAAGTCAGTAGCGGCTAGGTGTAATTATTAAGGTTTGAACTGTTGGTTTAATTTAATATTTTACTTTAATGTTAATATTAATTTCTTGGGCTTATTTACTAAAAAATAAACCCAAGGGGAATTCCCTGGTCCTATTCCTATGGTGATAGTGCTCAAGTTAATTATGTGATGATAGGAAGAGCTTGGCTCTGAATGTGTCCAAGGTAGGATTTCTACGGGGTGTTGGTCACAAATCACCCTTGGAGGATACACCTATATGAGTGTGGCAGTGGGGTCGTTGCTGTGAGAAATTTGGCTACTCTCTAAAGACACTCATGAATCAAGATACGTGCGCATGACCGTCAATCGCGCCAAACCGTTCTAGAACCGTAATTGTTTCCCGTACTGTGTGTGTGGTAGGCATAAGTTTGATTTAAAGGACCTAGTTCAAGACTTAGTTCACTACGGTTCTTCAAATTGAAACCTGCTAACATTAAGTGTAGGTTCAAGTCTGGAAGACACCTATGCCATTGCACAGTAAAAGCACTCTTGTAAAATTTTAAATTATGTGGGGGATTTTTGGTTTAATTTAATATTTTACTTTAATGTTAATATTAATTTCTTGGGTTTATTTATAAAAGAGGTAATATATGCAATTAGAGATAAAGGAGTGTAAATACCTTTGAAGTGGTCTCCTTGTTTTACTCCTAATTATTAGTAACAAGTGTTGCATATTAACGGCAAAATAAACCCTTTGCTTGATAATCTCCTAATTCTTTTCCTAAAAATCTGCCACTTTCCACTTGCCCAACAAACTATTGTTTACTATAAATCAGTGTTCATTGTTTCGGCTGCAGAGTAGGAAAAAAACTCTATCTACATCTCATTCTCTCTTGTGCTTTAGAAAACATATACAGTGACTGATCATATTCGGTTCATATATACATATTTGGTTCGGTATTATATTTGGATTTCGAGTGTCGGGAAACTATCGGTTCTTGAGTTTGATTCGCTGCACCGAAGAGAACTTGAGGTCGTTGTATCTTGGAGAAAGAACGCCATCCAACCCCGTGCAGAAGGGGTGTATCATTCCTTAGGAGGGTGCCATCACGTGCCTCGACCACCCTACAGGCTATTCTTATCTTTTCTCTAATAATATCTAGTTGCCTCACTTGGTTGATTATTGTTCTTGTTTTGGCATTTAATTTCTAGCAGAAATATCCTAATCATATATTTTCTCCAACAAACTCCGATCAAATACAAGATAGTACAAAATCCCTGTTATTGGGCTACCACTCCAGGCAACTTGCATCGTTTGCTCATTCATGAAGGATAGATACATGTTTAAAAGAATTTCACAAAGATTCACAAATTATTAGTGTAATAAAGCGGTTTCCGACCATAAATTCTTAGTGAAGACTTAACCAACCTCATCCCCTCTATTTGATCAGTACATTGTAAAGTGCGAATCCCAAATTGGATTGAGGAATTCAGGAATGTTCAGTATTTTGACACTATAATTTCGAAATTAAAAAATGCTTGGTGAAAAATGTTTTTAAAAAAAAAAAAAAAGCTCTAATTTTGGAATCTTGAAAACATTTGGCAAAGATCGAGTTTAAGAGGAAAAAAAAAAGCTCCCATTTTGCTTTTTGTTTTTTTTTTTTCCTTAGCGGAGGAACTGCTCTACAGCCAAGATATGGACCCGACTGCACAACTCAAACCTTCAAGGGAGCTAGCGCGGTCACACCAGTAACGTCCCCCGCTCACAATAGAGTACTCACCCAGTGGAGAAACAAACCCCAGACCTTGAGGAGTACTCCCAAAGCCTGGACATCCGCCCAAACCACTAGGGCAATCTTACATATTTGCAAGTATATGTATTACAATAGGGATTGTAATTTTGGCACTCCAAAAATTGATGGAGGGGCTCCAAAACTGAACTGTATTGATACATAAAATAATGTTATTTTAGAGTCTCTTTATCAATTTTTGGAGTGCTAAAATCAATTTCCTTACAAACGTGTAGCAATATTGGTTGCCTAAATATGAATAATGGGTAAAAAGGTGATCTTTGTATCTTTCTCAAAGAGGCATTCGAGGAGAGGAATATTTTATTACCAGTTGGAAGCTTATGTTAAAGAAACAGAGCATACACAGTATTTATATGCAACCGTGGTCAACCTTCGGCAATACTATTTCAATTGTTTTATGACCACGTCCAAATACACAACCACAAATATAGGTGTGTGGGTTTCACACAAATTAGAGCGTGTAGTGTGTGTGGATGTATATTTGGATGTCGTTGTAGAATTATTGATACTATTTAGTAATAGCATGGGCGGGGCACTAAAGGACAAGTGGGGTTTAGTAACTCCACTCACTTTGATTTTTCACTGAAACATTAGTTTTTTTTTTTTTGCAACCAAAATTTTGGATAAAACTTCCCGGGTGCGCACGCGAGCACACTCTGTCCCAGTTTGTGACACAAGCACAATACCACCCTTATGACCCGTCCCAACATCCGAGAGCCGATCACCACCATGCCGTACCTAGGGTTTCGTAAATTAACACTTTCAACAAATCACCACCAATCATCCACTAACAATTCAATCCCCAGATTCCTTGTCCGGAATCACAATCACAGTCTCTCACTTTATTCAATTTTCCATTACTCCTCATTTCGCGTCTACGGTGATGATCCATTCATCTTAACCAACCTGGGGAACCTATTTGTCCATTCTACAAGCATAATAACATATCATACAATCCCACATTTTATCTAAGCATATTTATCAAGCTAACAACATTAAAAATAATCGTGCGATAACATTTATCATGCGATAAAAACAATTTAAACGGCTCCTTTTACTTTCTCTTTTCGTTTCCAAAATTGAAGTCTACGTTTAAACTACATTATCTCCAAGCGTTGACAAAATTATAATAGTTCGTATTCGCACAAGACTAGGATCGAATCGAAGTTAATTAACTTTGGGGCTGATAAGATGAGCTTTTAATACAATAGGGTGAGATTTACAAGCTAATCTAACTCAAGGGGTTAAACAATAGTTATTACTTAATCTTTTTCATTTTTTCCGTACTCCAACGGCTGTCTGTGTCTTTCTTTCTTTCCTTCTTTTTTATTGAAACCGAGGTAGTGATGTTCAACGCAGTGGGCTTCTGGCCCGGGCTCGACCGGCGACGTTGGGTCCGAATCTTATCATACCGAAATATGAAACAATCAATATGGAACATAATATATATTTAGGGAGGTGAGTTTGAACTACCTCTCATCCGGCGAAACGGTTTTCGGAGGGATTTCGGTGGCAGGTCGGAGCGGAGGTGGAGCTTGGCTGTGATGGTGGTGAGCACGGCAGGTGGGTTGGCCGAAGGTGATGGCAGGAGGTCGTGGTTACCGAGGGGAAGGAGGTGATGGTGTTCGGTGGTTGTGGAGAACCGGTTGGGTGGTGAACTCCGGTGGTGAGGTGATACGGTGGAGGCTGGGTATGGCGGAAGGAGGTGAAGGGTACGGGCCGGAGGTGACCGGTGTAGGTGGTGGCAGGAGGAGGAGCCGAGAGCGGTGGAGAAGTGGGTGTTGAGGTGTGTATGGAGTGTATATGTATAGAGGGAGTATTATTTGAGCGAGGGAGAGGAGTTAATGGTGGGGTGGGTTGTTGGCTGACATGGGGACAGTCGGAGATGGGCTGCTGCAAATGGCAGAAGAGAGGTGTTAATCGCAGAGGAGAGGTGCTAATCGGCCCCCCTGGGTCAGGGGGGTCTGACACCGGACACATGTTATTTTCCGGTTTACCCCATTCACATGCTCTCGCTCTCTTCCTCTCTATCAAACATACATTGCTTTTTCTCTATCTCTCTTATTTTATTTTATTATTTTTTTTTTATAAAATTGTAAATACTAATAATTTTTTTTTTTCACTTACTTTTTTTTAATAAATTTTATATTTTTAAAATCTACTTAACGAAATTTATCAAACAAGTTTCAGATTGATGGTGAAATAATGTAAAACGAAAAAATTATATTTTTGTGGTAGTTAATTTAAACTGTCTAAAAAAGTTAAAAAATTAAGTGATCCAAATTTCAATCGATTTGAACAGGTCGAAAGATTTTAGTTTTCTGATTATTTTATCTTACATGGTCATAATTATATTTTGACTATAGAGCTCTCATTGATTAATTTTAAGAAAGTCGTAAAATCAAATATCTCTTAGGGTTAATCAACGAGAGCTCTAGAGTCAAAATTTAATTATGATCATTTAGGATAAAATGATCAGAAAAATAAAATCTTTCCACCTGTTCAAGTGGATTGAAATTTAGAATACTTAATTTTTTAACCATATTTTTTAATATATAAACTGTTTGAAGAGATTGAAATCATGTATTTTTTCAATAAATTTTATATATTTGAAATTTATTCAACGAAACCTATCAAACAAGTCTAATATTGAATATGAAATAATGTGTTTAAATTAAATGATTTTTTGGACCGAATATATTATCTCTTTGTTTTTATTTTTTTATCCATCATTTTTTTAAACTTCTATATTTGAGGTTTTAAGTAAATTATGCATGTTGAATCCACTTAAATTTACTTTATATTTCTCTGAACAGTCAAAAATACAAACTGAAATCAAACTTTATTTAATTATAATTGAGTATATAGAACCAATACATGAACATAAATAAATAAACAAATTTAGTCAATATTTCCGCCAAATTGTGGTCGTCGTTCCAGCGGATCTATTTGCATTACTTCATACCACAATTGGAGGCGTGCTTCATAAGGATGAGCCCATCCATATGCTTCATTTGATGCATTTGGCCTCCTCCATATGATGATGTGTGGTACAAGGTAATGTCGGTATAGGAAAACTTGCACGAAGTGATTACCATTAACACGGCCAATAGCTATATGTATGTGTGTTGCAAATGGAACTGGCTGGGAGCTCAACGGCAAGTGAATGAGACAACTCGAAGCAATCATATCGAATGTATGAAGTACAACATTGTACGTTGATGCGATGACAAGTCCAAATGATATAAAATCCATCCAATGATCCTCTGGTGCCGATGGCTGGAAGCAATGAAGTCTTTGTAGCACCTAGGATACATAATTACGTTCTGGATAAAGCTGATCATACAGAACCCAATTTTGTTCAATCTCTTGGATAAGGTCATGTCATACTTGAGCCTATTCATCTTCGAAACCATCGAGTTGCATAGCTATCGCCCTGAAGCCACAATGACCGTCGGGTCGAACGTCAACACAATGGAAAATATAACGCTGATACTGTTGAGGAAATTTCTCAACGATGTGATCCCTCCCACTGCTCCTTCGCGATGTTGGAATATGTGAGGCCTGAGATTCTGAAGTGGATACTGTGAAGAAAGGTATGTGACCTCTATTCTGCTCATCTCTGCCTATAGGTCGACCCATGTGTTCTGTGTTGTATGCTGGGGGTCGAACCGTGCAATAAGATGGATCTGCCATATCGAGAAACATGTCCATCATAGACTCTCGACTGTCGGAATCCATTTCATTTAATCTTTCAATAAGCTGAGCTGCCCTGTCGGATCATGTTCCCTCATCAGTATGCCTCTGGGCATGCATGGATAACATACTCCAGTGAGGGTGGATAGACCTTAGCGAAATTGGTCTGTCCACAGAACGGTAAAGTGCAATATCGTGAAAGCATGGCAAATCGTGTATCCTTTTGATCTTACAAAAGCTAAGGCCGGCTTCGTTATCAGTGTGTTATGTCTGCTTATGGATCAAGTTTATTACCTGTAATGAAATGCGACCTTTGATTTCACCATAAATGCCTTCATGTAGATGTATGTGTCGTGGAATGTTGAGAGATTTCTGGAACGACCCTTGAATATCCCCGAACTAACTGGTCAACATCTTTTCTATTTTCTGAAAAGATATTTGAAGCGAGGACATGGTATCTCTCAAGTATTGTTTGAGCCTCGCATGCTCAGACTCCGCTCTGCAATTTAATAATACATTGTGTTAAATAGGAAAGTTACATAAAGTATTCTTTAGTGCAGGACAGTAAATATATACAATGACTCTAAGAAAGTTACCTTTGGCTTGAATTGCTTTCGAGGTGCATAAATTGGTTTATATATGCTGCAATAAATCGCTCTTTGTAAGGACCTAATCATGTATCCTAAAGGCATTGTATGGCATTGAAGTATTGCTCAAACTCTCCACACATGGCATTCCACCTTTGTTGCAAAGACATCAGTGTCGAAGAATGAATAAGCAACTGTCATGCATCGGAAAACTTGTCCCACCTCGTACCAAGCATAAGGCTGCAGTTCTTCATTACACACTGGTTTATGTGCCAAATACAAAGGATGTGCTGTGCGAAGGGTAAACATATTCCAATGGCGCCAAGAAGAGCCAGATCCTTATCTGAAACAACCACCGATGGCAATGTTAGATTGGGGTTAGGATTTTACATTTCTCCCCATCTTAGAAAATTTGGTCCTCCAAATTTGTCTAATCTTAGTGTTAGATTGGGGTTCAAGGTAAATTAGGTAAATCAATCGTACCTTCTTCAAATAACTCCGGATATTGTCTTCGCATATCATCCTCTCTTTCCCACGTCGCCTCATCCTCAGAATGTTTTTCCCACCAAACTTTTACCAACGGAATGACTTTACTTTGAAGTTGTTTGTCTTTTCGATCCATAATTCTAACGGGTCGTTCCTCATATCGTAAATCCTCTTCTAACTCCACCAATAGTTGAGTGAGAACGTGAGACGGGTCCGATATATACTTCCTTAACATTGACACATGAAACACATCATGAATCCTTGCAAGTTCAGGCATCAAAGCTAACGATACGCCACGGGCCCAACTCTTTCAATTATTTCAAATGGTCCAACTTATCGTGGATTCAACTTCCCTTTCTTTCCAAACCGTAACACTTCCTTCATTGGAGAAATTTTAAGAAAAACCCAATCACCTTCCTGAAATTCCAATTCCCTTCTGTTAGCATCTACGTAGCTCTTTTGTCGATCCTGAGCCACTTTCAGTCTGTCTTGAACCAATTGAATTTTCTCAGCAGTGCCTTGCATAATGTCTGGCCCAGTAATCTGATCTTTTCCTACATCTGTCCAACATAACGGAGACCTGCAAGACCTACCGTATAATGCTTCAAACGGTGTCATCCCAATGCTTGCTTGATAGCCATTGTTGTAAGCAAATTCTGCCAAAGGTAGATGCTCTTCCCAACTGCCTTGCAAATCTAGTGAGCAAGCTCGTAACATATCCTCTAATGTCTGAATTGTTCGTTCAGACTGACCATCGGTCTCGGGATGAAACGCCGTGCTAAAATTGAGTTTAGTCCCCATTGCTTTCTGAAAACTTTTCCAGAACCTAGAAACAAATCTCGAATCTCGATCTGAAACAATAACTACTGGAACTCCATGCAAACGCACCACTTCCCGAACATAGATAGCAGCCAATTGATCCATCGTATAGGTATTCTTCACTGGTAAGAAATGAGTAGTCTTAGTCAATCGATCCACAATTACCCATACTGAATTGTTTCCTTTCTGCGTGCGAGGTAGTCCTACTACAAAATCCATTGTTAAGTTCTCCCACTTTCCTTTAGGTATAGGCAGTGGCTGCAATAAACCAGCGGGTTTTCGTCGTTCTGCTTTGACCTGTTGACATGACAAACATCTACTCACATAATCCACCACTTCTTTCTTCATACCCATCCACCAATACTGTTGCCTCAGACTTTGGTACATTTTTGTTACCCCGGGGTGACATGCAAGCTTTGATGTGTGGTGTTCATCTAAAATTTGTTGCTTAAGCTGGGGAATGTTAGGAACACAGAGCCGATTCCTAAACTTCATCACTTGTCCATCAATTGAAAAATCTACGTGGGGTTTTTCCTCACTTGATCGTATATTTTCTTCAATTTCGAATCCTCCATTTGTCGAGTCTTTACCTCCTCAATCAATGCTGGTTGTACTGTCATCACATAACACTTAACATTCGACATTTTAGCGACAATTTCCAGATTCAACTCTTCCATCTCTTCCTGTAAGGCTTGTTGCTGGGTAATAAGATGATTCAACTTTCCCACCATCTTTCGGCTCAGTGCATCGGCTACCACATTTGCCTTACCAGGATGATAGTGAATCGTAAAATCATAATCTTTCATCAATTCTAACCAGCGTCGTTGCCTCAAATTTAATTCCTTTTGAGTAAAAATATACTTCAGACTTTGGTGATCAGTATAAATCTCACAAGACACTCCATACAGATAGTGACGCCAAATTTTCAACGCAAAAATGACAGCAGCTAATTCTAGGTCATGTGTTGGGTAATTCTTTTCATGAGGCTTCAACTGTCGAGAAGCATATGCTACAACTCTCTCACGTTGCATCAATACACAACCCAATCCCTGTCGTGAGGCATCGCTGTAAATAGCAAATCCTTCAGTTTCATCAGGAAGTACAAGGATTGGAGCTGTGGTGAGTCTTTGCTTGAGTTCTCGAAACCTCTGCTTTCTCTTCTCTGTCCAAATAAATGGCTCCTCCTTCTTAGTCAGCTCAGTCAAGGGTACCGCAATCTTAGAGAAGTTTTGCACAAACTTCCTATAATAACCGGCCAAACCCATGAAACTTCGAACTTCGGTTACAGTTGTCGGCCTTGGCCAATTCACAATTGCTTCAATCTTTTGGGGATCCACAGAAATTCCCTCACCATTTATAACGTGTCCCAAAAATGCCACCTCCTTCAACCAAAATTCACACTTTTTAAATTTTGCATACAACTTCTGTTCTTTCAGGGTTTGCAACACAATTCGAAATGCTCTGCATGTTGTTCCTCATTTTTCGAGTATATCAAAATATCATCAATGAACACGATCACAAAATCATCCAAATAATGCTTGAATACCCGATTCATCAAATCCATAAAGGCAGCAGGGGCATTCGTCACTCCAAATGGCATCACAATAAACTCATAATGACCATACCGAGTACGGAAAGCTGTCTTCTCAATATCCTCTCTTTTCACTTTTAATTGGTGGTAGCTTGAGCGCAAATCAATCTTAGAAAATATCTGACTCCCTTACAGTTGATCAAACAGATCATCCATTCTGGGTAGTGGGTATTTATTCTTGATCGTCACTTTGTTTAATTCCCGATAATCAATACATAGCCGCATAGTCCCGTCTTTCTTTTTTACAAACAAGACCGGTGCTCCCCATGGTGATGAGCTAGGTCATATAAAACCTTTCTCCAGTAATTCCTGTAGTTGCACTTTCAGTTTCTTAAGCTCTGCTGGTGCCATCCGATAGGGTGCTTTGGAAATAGGTTGTGTACCGGGTGCTAGGCCAATTGAAAATTCTATTTCCCTATCCACTGGTGTACGAGGCAAATCTTCTGGAAAAACCTCCGAAAAATCTTGGACCACAGGGATACTTTCCAATGTTTCCTTTTCTGTCTCATTCAACACTATACTGCAGTAGTACCCTTCACAACCCTTCTTTAAAAGTCGTTGGGCACGAGCAGCAGAAATGCAATATGGAGGTGAGAAAACTTTTTCTCCAATAAACCAAAACTCATCTAGCCCAGGGTTTCGAAAGACAATGGACTTATTCTTACAATCTATAGTGACACCATTTTTAGATAACCAGTCCATTCCTAGAATTGCATCAAAGTGACCTACAGGCATAGATATTAGGTCTGCTATCAACTTTTTACCCTCGAACTTCACATCGCACTCCTTATATATCAACTTACATATTGTGCAACTATTCAAGGGTGTTAATACTAATAATTCATATGCGAGCGGTTCAGGGCTTTTAAACAACTTCAACGCAAACTGGCTAGCAATAAAGGAGTGTGTTGATCCTGAATCAAAAAGTACATAGGCAGGAATGGAGCAGATGAGTATAGTACCTGCAGCAACTGATTCTGTATTCCGTGGATCTCCAGGAGTTAGAGCAAAAGCCTTTCCTTGCTTCTGATTTGTCCCCGTCTTCTGCCCAGTTGGATTTTTGACGTTGTTCCCTATTGGCACCGCATTGGCTTCAGTTAACTTCTTTGGACAATCCCTCTGAATATGGCCGTTCTCACCACAGTTGAAACATTTAGTTATAGTTTTCCAACATACTCCTGAATGATTTTTACCACATGTAACACACGCCGGGATACTCGATCCCTGATTCCTTTGACTGATCTTTCAACATATTCCAGAATGGTTCTTCCCACATGTTGCACAAGCAAGAACTGGCTCCTCGGGATCCTCATCCTCATCCTCTGAATCAGAACTGGCTCCTTCAACGACCATAGGCTCCTGAAAACACACACGTTGTGCCCTCCTATTAGGCGCAGGCGCTGAGGTGGTCGCCTGGGCCGGAGCAAATGAACTGAAATTCTGAGCTGCGGACTCTCTCATCACCATTCCATTCCTTAACTCCACATAAATATCCCAAGAAGTAGCCAGTTCAATTGCCGTTTTAAAGACTAGCTTCTGCGATAGCAACCTATGACGGACCACTGCTTGAGTCATCCGAGGAGAACGCCAATGCTCCCTATTCACCTTTTCTATTTCTTGGCGCACTCTGGTCTCTGCATCCCTCCCTATGTTTTCCATATGCTCTGCTATGTCCATATAACTACAATGGTACACTCCGGGTCCCTGTGAGACCACCTTATAACGACCCCATTCGTCCCTTCTTTGGTGAAAGATATGATTTGCCATTCCTACAAATCCAAAGGAGAAAGAAATAGCATTAACTAACTTATTTGTTTCTATTGGCTCTATATTTAATTTATTTGTTGTATGCCAATATATGATGTGTCCCCTATACTCTGGAGTTTTACCCTAAATCCCAAACCATGCTCTGATACCACCTCTGTCACATCCCAACTCCATTACGGGTCACGTGACTGGCTGGTGACGGAATCGCCAAGGCCTCCAACACTTTTACCATTCAGAGCATACTAAAAAAAAACTTATAAAGGAAAACAGCGGAAGCGACTATTCATACAACTCCAAAGTGTCTATACAACGTAGCTAAGTATAATTTACAATACTACTTGTTGCAAAACTACACAACGTTCTTGCTCCTTTTACAAGCATACTATTTACAATAGTTAACCAAACGACGCATCCAGCCCCTCAACTTGTTATCTACAATAACCTGGAAAATTAAAAGAGGTTTTCATAAGCCGAAGCTCGGGTGAGAAACGTATACCAAAATTACAAGTTTGACCATGGAAATACTTTACTCAGTAAAACAATTCAAGACCAAGCAACAGTTCAAGTATCTCATCAAGTTTTGCAGTAACATGCATTTTGATCCATAATTTCAATTCTTTGGTCCAAAAGATGGACCCTTTTCCTCTTCCCTTTCATTTTTGCACATTCGAGCGATAATAACATTCAACGGTATTTTTGCCAGTCAGTTGGGGAGCGACCCCATTAAAGAGTGGTAAGATATCGTTATCCGGTGATGCCTGGCTGCATCTCCTACCTTATTACTTTATGCCGCTAGTTTCTTTCCACGTCCCCTAGCGCTCGAGACACCGTTTGAATGATTCATATTATCACAAGCATGTACTAACAAGAAGTAAAATTCAAGTTCCCAAAACATATTGCCATGGTCTAAATTAACTGTAACACGAAAGATTTAATAAATAGGCCATCACATGTATTTTATTCAATGTCACCAATTAAATCAAGCAAAATGATCGAATTCCACACTTTTCAGCAAAAACAAGCAATGGCATTTTATCCCAGAATTCAGAAAAATACATGTAACCAAGGTATACGCAACTCACCAAAAAGGATGCGTTTAACTGACGAGGCACCAAACTACACCTGGGCACTGGTACCTATACAAAATGTACCACGAATTACTTCTTGCCACAGTTTGAACATGATCTAAGAATTGACTCTAATTTCTTCATTAGGCCGTCGGGTCGGCACAAGTACTATAGTATTTATTATTATTATTATTATTATTATTATTATTATTATTATTATTTTGGTTCTATTACAGAGGAAATGTATAGCTAATAACGAACATAGCTAATCTATAGCTAATCTATTATTTTGGTTCTATATAGCTAATCTATAATTATCCCCAGAAGCTGTGGGTAAAAAAAAAAAACGTACAAGTTTGGAAAAGGAATTCGTCAGTTAGGATAGGCACTAGGTTTAATTAGCTTAATCAATTCATATTTCAATATCTTAAATTGAGGCTTACAACAGTAGGCAAATAATCAATAAATAATTTTACTTAAATCAATTTACGGCAGCCAGTTCCGGAACCAAACTCTTTGCCGAAAGTAGTAGTTTTACTCTTTAATTAAGTTCTTTGGCACATCAAGTGCGGTAAAGTTCTTGCGCAAGAAAGAGAGGTGCTCTGTGCGCTGAACGTGTGTGAGTTGTAAGAAATTTAGTCCCAATTTTGCTTCCTCTATTATAAACAGTATACATATCTCTTGTTCCAAACTGTAAAATAGATTAATATATGAGAAAGATTACTGATAGGAACTGTAGAAATTTTCCGGAAAACAAACGGAATGGTAATCGGAGGATTTCGGCAGAGAAAGTAAAGCTACAGGGGTCTCTCTCTCCTTTTTACTTTGCTTTGTCTTTTCATTTAATGATTACCTATATATATACATATATAGCGGTGGCAAGGATGAAACAGGTGAAAGCCGAAGCACCACTCCATGACACGTAATATGGTGAGTCACTTCATCACAATTTCGGTCTGTACGCGTTCGGATTTCAGTCTCCGAAAAATTTCAAAAATTCAACACAGACGAATAATAATTTAAGGGTTAACGTGGCAGTGTCGGATTTTTAAGGTAAAATCCCAACGTTGCGTAACTCACACAGTGTCGGGTTCCTATTTGGACTACGCAACTAAACTACTACTTCTTCTTCTTTTTTTGGCCCCTTTTTTTTTTTTAAAGAAAAGGGTTAGGATTTTACACTTGTCACAAAGGCTGCAACAATCACAAAGGCTGCAACAATTGCTACAGCTGCAGTAATGATTGCCGCGGTCACAGCGGGTTCCATCCTCTAGTGCTGATAGACTTGAGAAAGTCGTTCTCGTCAAGTTTTTGAGTATTTCCTCAGAATACGCAAATCCTGTCACCGTAGGAAATTTGATAAGGGACAAGTATATTAGTATTGTTCTTATACAAGGTGTCACGGGGCTGTTTTCACTACGCCAAATTAAGCTTTTTACGGCATTTTATAAATGCCGGTAAAGATCAAATTAATGCCGGCAATAGTATTCCCGGCATTTGTTGACGAAAGTAAAAAATGCCGTCCAAGTAGGTGTCGGTAATACATAAACGGCATTTGTACAAATGCCGGAAATAAAACCGGCGTTTGTTACTAGTTTTCCCGGCATTTGTAAAGTGCCGGAAAAAGAATTGCTGAATATACATTCATTACCGGTGGTTGCTGCAAATGCCGGAAAAGATAATATTACCGGCATTTGATAAATGCCGTATTTTTTAATAATTTTTACCGGCATTTGAAGAATGCCGTTTTTATATTTTGGTATTTTTTTTCCGTTGCTTTTACCGGCATTTGTAAACTGCCAGTAAAAGTTCTTTTTTTTTTTTTTTTTGGCGATTTTCATTTTAAATACATTATATTTTCACTAACAAATTATCCTATCCTAGTACCATTTTTGATAACACATTTCCTACATATAAAATTGTAACTATCCAAAACAATTTGAAGTTCCATGCCACTACCAAAACCAAAATGCAAGTTCCGTATATAAGCAAGACATCGTAAAAGACAATTCTCAAAGCAACAAAAGATAACAATGCGAAACATAGAAGGCCAATGTGAAAATCAAACCCAAAGAGTCAAAATATAAGTTCCAATTGCATGTGTATCTCCAAAGATCATACTAACCAAAGCAAGACAAAGACCCAAAACATGCTTTTGGTTGCGAACTCCAAAACAAAAAGAACAAAAACAGTTTTTCATTATCAAGAAGATTTTCCGTCATTCATGTTGCATGTCTTCCATGTCCGTCTACGTCCTATCAACCTGCAAATACAAAAAACAATTACACATTTATACATAGGTGTATGGGTATCTACATAGTTCACGACATCCTACACAATCATTAAGTTTAAAGATACAGGACACAAGCATCAAACATATCTCAGGATAATGGATAAATGCAATAAGCTCAACCATTTATGATTGAAGCACCAACAAGCCAACGTGATCGTCTGGGACATGTCAAATGTAAAATGGATACCCAACGTGTCCTAGAATATCTATCTACACTGTGTCTAAGAAAAAGAAATATAGTAAAGATAGTAGATGGATAAGTACTAAGCCATGTTCGACACATGTTTGGAGAGTCATATACATCGTGTCTATAACCGACGCGTATCGTACATGAACAATCGAGTCCAGAAGCATGAAAAAATAGACTTTAAAAATATATCATGAAGAGCACCATATCTTAATGCAGCAGCAGAAACAAAACAGTAGCATATAGCATTCTCATTCCAAAATTGTAACATGGAGAGTCTAGAGCACCATTATCCCCTTTAGAGCCACGCAATGGCACGCACATTAGCAAATAAAATAATCCAAAGAAGACAAGAATAATTTGATGTTACCGCAGCTTACTTTGATGTTCCCAATTTCAATCAATATCAACAAGTTCTCCACTCTCCAGTGACTGATGAAAAATGAGAGGATACAGTGTGCACAAGTTCATTGAATAATTACCAAGGCTATTTCAATATCATTCCAATAACACAAACTGTATACAATCAAATAGGTGCCCCTTAAGCTTTGTTACCTTAATCTAGTAATTCATTTTATGCCCTGCAGAAATTTTCCATCTTCAATTTACAATCCACTTGCAATTCACCACTGGTGGGGATAGAGACCACTTTTCATACATCATACAATCCCTTAAAGAACAGAGTATAATCTATTTAACTTGAGGGGGAAGTGGCATGGAGGCTAGGAGCATTGCTAGGGAGTATCGAGATTTGAAAAAGTTCGAAATCTAATTCCTAGCACTTAGAGCAACAAGTCTTCATCAGAATATTACATCAGCAAGCAAAAGTTTCAAGGAAAACTTTCTGACATCAGCTGAACAGAAAAATATAGTTGACAGTTGGAAGTAAAATTTAAATCGCCACTTAACAGGCAATAATTATGGAATTGGACCTAAAAAAACCGTTCAGATTTTTTATTGATTAGGTATCAGTGGGAACATAAAGATAAAAGAGTTAACGACGTATCAAATCAACTAAATTCTAGGGAAATGGTGGAATTTGGCCAGTGGTATGGAAAGCTGCTCAAGTAATAAGAAAAGAAAAGACTAGCAATCATCAGAGTCTACGTATCATTCCCAAGAAAATACTCTCCAACCCCATTAATTTTTCTCAAACCACCCATTTAAGTACATTACTCTATCCAAAAATGCCCTTATTTTCAACAAATTTCTAAACCTACTGACACAGACACAAAAAAGGATAGCACTTCCGCTAAGATTCAACATGCAACAACTGGAAAAAATGACAACACATCAAAATGCTATAAAAGTGGTCAAATACTAACACAGACACAAAAAGGGACACATTGAATTCTAAACAAAATGGGACGCAACCATTGTCACCCAAATCCAATCTATAATTTGCCAATAAACTTGCTTCTAAAGTAGACCACAAAAGATCATTTAACTACCAAACCATTTTCACCCACTTAAACATGTATTTCAACAACCAATTGATAGGCTTCTTTTAGAGACCACAAAGCATACTTATTTGGGCTCAAGCTATATATTTTGGCAACAACACTGATCAATCAATATAAGAGGAAGGTGTATTTTCAATCAATAAAATGGCCAACTCTATTCTCATTGCCTCAAAAAGTACCATGAAAAATCACAATTTACCTGTCCATTGTGGTCCATTAGTGACGGTGTGTGATCTTCATCTCCATCTCCATTTCCAGCTCTTTTCGAGACGGCAAAGAGTTAATGCAATTTGCTTTTTAAGATCCTCAAAGTCATTTGGATCCATTACTTTGGAGCATAACCGCCTAAAAGAAGTGCTCAACTCAATTAAGGCTTCACAAACATGTCTAGGCAATGCCCTCCTCACAGCCAATGGCAATAGTTGTTGCATAAGAATATGACAATCATGGCTCTTCAACCCTGCAATAGTTGTGTCTTTGAGGTTTACACAGCGTGAAATATTGGAAGAGTAGCCGTCAGGGACTTTAACATTTTTCAACACTTTGCAAAATATATATTTCTGTTCTTTACTCATTGTGAAAGAAGCAGGAGGTAAAAAGACTTTCCCGCCAGGTCGTTGTTGAGGATGGAGTGTCGGGCGTATACACATGACCTTTAAGTCTTGTCGAGCCTTTAGATTGTCCTTTGTTTTCCCCAAAATGTTGGGTAGTGTCCCAAGTATATTTTCCAAAACATTCTTCTCGGTATGCATCAGGTCAATATTGTGGCGAATCAAAATATCCGGCCAATACTCTAAGTCAAAAAATGTACTTCTCTTTTTCCAATTATGTTCCACTCCTTGCACCATAATGTTGGCACTTATTCCCTCATCAGCATGTACTCGTCTCTTTTTAGGTGCAGTTCTCCCTTTTTCTTTACCCTTCCCAAAATTATTCTGAATGAATTGAACTTGTTTAAAAATATCAGCACCTGATAAATGAAGTGGCCTTGGTCTAGTTTCAATAGTTCCATCAAAAGATATGGCATCTTTTCGAAAGTTATGTCCTTGATCCAAGAAGCGTCTATGGCCCATATAGCAATACTTCCTAAAGTTCTTCAACCATAGAGATTGGGTTTCCACATTGCAAGAAGGACAAGCTAGTGCTCCTTTTGTGCTCCAACCAGATAGAATCGCTAACGCTGGAAAATCATTTATAGTTCCCATCAATATTGTCGCTCGCATACGAAACATTTGTTGGGTTGATGCATCAAAAGTAAGCACACCTTCAGTCCACAACTCTTTTAACTCCTCAATCAAATGCTGCAAGTAGAGATCAATATCATTTCCAGGACCATGAGGACCATCAATGAGCAAAGCCAGAATGAAAAACGGTTGTTTCATGCACAACCATGGAGGCAAGTTATATGGCATCAACACAACTGGCCACGTGCTATGACTAATGCTCATTGTTCTAAACGGGTTAAAACCATCAGCTGCTAATCCCAATCTTACATTTCGAATGTCTTTCGCAAATTCAGGGTGTTTTTCATCAAATATTTTCCAAGCAGGTGTATCAGCAGGGTGCCTCCATTTACCATCATTGGTCCGTCCCTCTGCATGCCATCTCATATGTTTTGATGTTTCCTCTGACATGAAAAGCTTTTGAAGTGCTAGCTTTAAAGGAAAATGCCTTACTTGTTTCGCAGGAATTTGTGTTAGTTTGGCCGTTCCATCATCTAAAAAGATAGCAGATTTTTTATATCGTGAAGTTCCACATTTTTCACAGTTGCGCAGCCCCTTTTTATCTTTCCAAAATAGCATACAATCCTTGGGACATGCATCAATTTTTTCGTAACTAAAGCCTAAGGCCTCATTAAACTTCTTCGCTTCAGCAAACGACTTGGGCAAGGTTTCACGAATTGGAAACGCTTTTCTCAATAGCTCAACTAGCATATCATATGAGGTATCAGTCCAACCACCAAGCACTTTTATGTGCAACAAATGAGTTGTAAAAGAGAGAGCTGTGAATGTCTTACAATTGGGGTACAACTCACGTTGTGCATCTTCAAGCAGCTTAAAAAATTTCTTAGTCTCCTTATCGGGCCCTAACCCCATGCTTTCAAGTCCTTCATTGTCTCTAATTCCACCATCTTGCCTTAGAACTCCAAATGCATCATGCACCATACCAATCATATCATCTTGAAAATAAGAGCTTTGATTTGCATCCGATTCACTTCTACTACATGAAGCTAAAGACTCCCCGTGAATTGTCCATCTTGTATACTTAGTATTGAATCCATTTACAATTAAATGTTCTTTCACGCCACTTCTTGTCCCAAATATAAGGTTCATACATTTCGTGCAAGGACAATATATCTTTGAATCTGGATGCTTTTTGTCATAAGCAAATTCTAGAAACTTTTCTACCCCTTGTATGTAGGTAGGGTCTAGCCTATTCCTTATATCAATCCAGCTCTTATCCATAGGAGTTGACTTAAAAAAACCTGAAATTAATATTGTGTCATAGTATTGGTTATAACTCACAATAAGAATGAAACATGGATGAGAGAGATAAAAATACATTTTGTTGCTGCACAGAAAACATACTAGTCTTATGAAAATTACATAGTAATCTCACATCTAACCCCCTATCCCTATATGGGCATTGTCGTTTCCTGGGAGGAACATATGAGAAGAATACCTAAAAAGAATATGACACTTCAAAAGCCTAAAAAGAATACATGTGTTGGCAAAATAATAACAGCAGTTAGTAGACAATAGTTGGTGTTTTATTGCAAAATGTTGTCATGCTACATTGTTGAGTTCTACACCGTTTGTTAAGAGGTGCTTCAATTCAATTGTTGCATTACCTATTTACCAATTCAATTGTTGCATTACCTATTTACCAATTCAATTGTTGCATGACCCACCACGAAGGCTACGCCTCTCTGACATAAAAATACTACCACCGCAGCCACGTCACTAAGGCATAATACAAATTCACGCCATTAGGGCAATATTATTCACGCCACTAAGGCAATATTTATAACGCCGCTAAGGCAATATTATTCACGCCACTAAGGCTATGATCACATATCCTCGCTTAGATTACAAAGATACATCAGAGCCAAACAACAATACCAATATTAATCATGGCTTTCATACTCTCTGCTATTGAAAACAAAAAAAAAAATAATAATGATAATAAGTACAGCCACACGGGATCACATGTACACCGGTAATTTACTCCACAAAGCATAATTCTAGTGATTAAAAAAAAAAGAACTGGACCATTAACAGCTAAATGCCATCTTGTATTCACTTATAATCAGAGCAACAATTCTTAGAAACAAATAGTTAAGTAGATCATATGATTCTTTTATCTCAACATATGAATTTATAGTATAAGCCCAACTCCAGACTGAAAAGTAAAGCTAGAACTACCGACTGACATCACTAAATTTATATTCACCAAGGGTCCACAGACTTTTTTTTCACGATCCAGTATTAACATGCAGATCAATATAGGTGAAATCTCAGAATTCTTATATGATCCATCATTTAGCATAACTTTAAGCTAGATGGAAGTCATAAACCATAGTACCATCCTAGGGTACATACATTACCTCCATTATGATGTTGGTGCACCATCAACACATAAGAGTCTTAGCCAAAACCCCACCAGCAAAGTACTATTTTTGAACATCAGAGCACAAATACCCCACATATCTTCCCAAAATTTCTTCTTAAATTCAAATTATGAACTGGATGAACAAAGCTGAAATAACATTCCGATATATAATTCATCCAAGTATATACGGAGCCATAAGCAGATCAATAACAAAAACAAGATTTCCCCTATGCAAGTCTATGCTTAAATTATGAAGAATTCAAGCAATCCATGCGAGCAGCCAATTATATTTAAAAAAAAAAAAAACTCAAAATTTTTCAATTTTCATTTTACCTCCCTCCCTCCCTTCCTCCTATTTTCTGATTTTCTAACAAAGTCAGTACGTGTCTCTCTTTCCTTTTTTTTTCAACTCTTCCTCATTATCTCTATTGATCTCTATCCCACGTTGTTTCATCATTTTTTTCTTGTCATCTTAAACAGCCCACCTAAAATTTAAGACAAAGTTCTACATATCTTTTTATCAAACCACCGCAGTTCACCCACAACACACCACTTACTCTCCAATCCCGCAGTCTAATGGCAGAAATACAACACAAGTAGTACATCAATTTTGGAACTATAAGCATGCAATTCTGAAACCCTAAACAGAAAGACAGGATTCAAGGTTCAAAGGTGAACAAATGAAGAACTTTTGTAAACTCAAAACTCTAAATAGAGAGAGGGGATGCGAAGTTCAAACCCAGAACACAGATCAAACCCAAAACGCAGATTTGTTCGATCAAGAAGAAATAGTGTACCTGTGATGGTGAGATATCATGCAAAGACCAGTGAAGATGGGGATTTTCATTTGCAGAGAGATCTACAACTATGGATTTCGTTATTGAACTCTGAGCTATCTCGTACACGAACCATCAAATGGCTATTGCACGGAAGGAAGCTACGGCCGACACTACAAGAGGCAGAAGCACCCTCAACGTGACCCAATGGAATGGAACGATGGTCACCTGATTTTTTTCGTTTCGGGGGCTTCAATTTTTGGGGTTTCAAATTGGGGATTTTCGTTTGCTTTGCAGTGGTCTTGGGATTGGGGAGTGAATCTGGTGATAAGAGGGAAAAAGGACGGACGAGAGATGGAAAAGGAAAAAAAAAGAGGGAAAAGGAAAAAATAAGAGGGAAAAAGGAAAAAGTAGGAGGGAAAAGTGGACTAGACGACGACGTTTTAGGAGGGGAGAATAAATTGCGCGCGTTCGTGGTAATATTGGCGCCCCTAACGAAACTAAAAACGGCATTTGCTTCAATAATGCCGTTTTTGAGTAATTTTTACCGGCATTTTATAACTAATGCCATTTAAAGATAATATTTTCCGGCATTAATGATAATGCCGGGAATGACTAGTATTAGTGGCATTTTAGCACATGCCGGTAGGAAAAATGCCGTTAATGCCACATTTTCTTGTAGTGTTTTCGCCTAAAAATATACCCGTGATGGCACCAAGTACGCCAGCACTTAGTCTTAGCCAACTATTGTTTACTCACACACCCGTTATGTTTTGAACATCTAGAACACACACAAGAGTTACGGGAATCGTCCCAACCTTTATTAAGCACCAACTTACAATGGAAACAGTCTAGAGCCTAGCCAGAACATCCTCTGCCTCAGGCTACGAAATGCCTTGCCTAAATAGGCTTACAATCATAAAAAACGTGGCCACTAAGTACATGAGATCATGGGGCCAACCCATAATCTTGCAGTTGACACCCTCAACTGCCCTAGGACTGTGCTGGCTTTGCCAGAATCTGCCAGCACATTGAAAATCTGAAACTGCCTGGCTGTAACTGCTGATAACTGTCCGTTTCTGCCTTTGACACCTGTCCCATGCTGCCAGCAACATGTGCAGCCCGTTTTTTGCCTTGGACACCTTGTAAAGACATGCCTGCCTCATGCCTTTGTTTCCACCGGTTGGCTAGGGTGCAAGGTGCCACCGCTAGCCAAGCTTAGCAAGCCTTGGAAATCAAGGTGCTAACAAACCACCCCCACCAGAGGAAGCCGACGTCCTCGTCGGTAAGGCCCGTAAGTACTCCAGCACTTACGTCTCAGACTGCCACAAAGTCCCATCCATTTCCCATGTAGCCTCTGAGCCTTGCCCATTTTCACAATTCGCCAAACAGGAGGTCCTCCCATTTGCCTCGCTCTGCTCTTTCGCCTTATCATCCAAAATCCCGTGCATCTGAACTGCGAGAGAAGCCCGTTGAGCTTGTTTTCTTCCAGCAACCACCAAGTTTGGAAAATTCTGCACTTGAATTGCCGATAGCCAGCCACCTGTTCCTTCCCTTGCCCGCTTGCTCTTCTCTGCCTTGGAATAACACGGTACAAAGCAAGGCCGTTTCTCATCAGCAATCAAAATCCCACCAAGATGTGGCATCACAACCACTTTTGCAGCCACAAAGAACTCATTACCTAGTATAAGTTCGAAGTCATCGAGCGGATACACCATCAAATCCACTTTCCCATTCCAATCCCCGATCCTCAAAACGACACTGCCCGTCATTCCATGCCCCACCTGTGCATTGGAATTCATTGTTTTGATCCGACTGAAACTTTCCATGACTTTTAACCCGAGCAACTACACCACCCATTCTGAAACAAAGTTGTATGTGGCCCCCGTGTCCACCATGGCCAACACTTCCGTTTCATAAAGCAACACTTTCACGTACATCAAACCTGATCTTTGCTAGGTTACTGCCTTGTCTGTATGAATCACGTTGAGCAATTGCATAGGGTTGACCCGAACATGCACTTCGGAGTCTGAATCACCATCTTTCCCTTCATCCACACAAATAGCATTTAGCTTTTTACGCTTTGGGCCCAATGAGGCCAATTGCAAATGAAATAACCCTTGCTGAAATTCCTTTTGCCTTGCCGTTTGTCCTCCGCAACCGATTCTGATTTCTGACCCTTGTCTTTCTGACTCTTATCCCATTTCTTTGAACCAGATTTTGACGTACTAGATTCAGAAGAATTGGATTCGCCCGTCAGTTTGAAATCTACCAACCCGTCGGCAGCAGCAACAGCCGTTGGCAAGTCCTTGATTCCCAGCCTTCGTAGTTCCAACTGTGCCCAATTTTGCAAACCCGACATAAAATTGAAAACTTTGTCCTCCTCTGACATGTTCTTGATATCCAGCATCAAAGAATTGAATTCCTTCACATAATCTCGCATTGTACCCGTGGGCTTTAATTGTTTCAGCAACTCCCTTGCAAGCCACGAAGAATTGCAAGGCAGGAATTGATCCTTCAATTCCTTCTTCAGTGTTTCCCATTGCTCGATCTTTGGACGCCCGCTGTCCCCACATCGAGTTCTCCACCAGAGTTTCGAATCGCCCATGACAAACATCGTGGTGGTTGTCACACGATTTGCCTCAGGAACATGAATAGCAACGAAGTACTGCTCCATATCCCACAGAAAGTTTTCCAACTCCTTGGCATTTCGGGCATCGCCGAAAGCCTTCGGTTCAGGGACCTTTACACGAGTCTCGAATCCGTCTGAGCGACCAAGGAAGGCCCTCTACACAACCAGCAATTCTGACTCCAAGTTAGAAACCCGCTCCCTCATGACATCCGAGAGTTTGTTCATATTCGCCAGCATCTCTGTAAGCTTGGTTTCTGTTTGAACGACGTGTGTTTCGCGAGCCGTTTTCTGTGACTCGACCGAAGCCAACACGACATCCAAGCGTTCAACTAAGGTAACACCCTCATCAGATTCGTCATCACGGGTATACTAATTGCTGGCGTACTTGGTTGCGAGCAATTAGCTCTGATATCAACTGTCACGGGGCTGTTTTTCGCCTAGAAATATACCCGTGATGGCACCAAATACGCCAGCAATTAGTATCAGCCAACTAGTGTTTACTCACACACCCGTTATGTTTTGAACGTCTAGAGCACACACAAGAGTTACGAGAACCGTCCCAACCTTTATTAAGCACCAATTTACAAAGGAAACACTCTAGAGCCTAGACAGAACATCCATCTGCCTTAGGCTACGAAATGCCTTGCCTAAATAGGCTTACAATCATAAAAAAACGTGGCCACTAAGTACATGAGATCATGGGGCCAACCCATGATCTTGCAGTTGACACCCCCAACTGCCCTAGGGCTATGCTGGCTTTGCCAGAATCTGCCAGCACATTGAAAACCTGAGATTGTCTGGCTGTAACTGTCGATAACTGTTCGTTTCTGCCTTTGACACCTGTCCCATGCTGCCAGCAACATGTGCAGCCCGTTTTCTGCCTTGGACACCTTGTAAAGACATGCCTGCCTCATGCCTTTGTTTCCACCGGTTGGCTAGGGTGCAAGGTGCCACCGCTAGCCAAGCTTAGCAAGCCTTGGAAATCAAGGTGCTAACACAAGGTCTATAGCATTGTAACGAGAAATCGATTTTTTTCCCCTCAAGCTAAAGTCAATAGCGGTTAGCTGTAATTATTGAGGTTTAAACCCCGATCAAATACATGATAGTACAAGATTCCTGCTATTGGGCTACCATTCCAGGCAACTTGCATCGTTTGCTCATTCATGGCGGATGGATATATGTTTTAAAAGAATTTCACAAAGATTGACAAATTATTAGTGTAATAAAGGGGTTTCCGACCATAAATTCTTAGCGAAGACTTAACCAACCTCGCCCCTTCTATTTGATCAGTACATTGTAAAGTGCGAATCCCAAATTGGATTGAGGAATTCAGGAATGTTCAGTATTTTGACACTATAATTTCGAAAATTAACAAATGCTTGGTGAAAAATGTTTTGACAAAAAAAAAAGCTCTAATTTTGGAATCTTGAAAAGCTTAGGCAAAGATCAAGTTTAAGAGGAAAAAAAAAAAAAGCTCTAATTTTGTTTTTTGGTTTTTTTCGTAACGAAGTAACTATCCCTACACAACTAAGCCACTATATGGATCCGACTGCACAATCCAAACCTTCGGGGGAGCTAATGAGGCCACACAGTCACGACCCCCACCCATTGTAAGGTACTTACCAAGTGGATAAACGAACCCCAGACCTTGAGGAGTACTCCCAAAGCCTGGGTATCCGCCCAAACAATAGAGCAATCTTACGTATCTGCATGTACATGTTTTAGTATATACGTAAAGCATTATTGGTCCTAAAGATGAATATAATGGGTAAAAAGGTGATCTTTGTATCTTTCTCAAACAGGCATTTGAGGAGAGGAATATTTACTGAGAGAAACTTATTTACAGAGAGCCATTGCAAAGCGGCTCTTTACAGAGCTGAGCGATCTCAGCCATTCGTTTCAGCAATCAACGGTTGAGATATGCTTTTAATCTTCAACTGGTAAGAACCTTAATCTGGATCGTCCAAAACACTTTTGGACGGCTGAGATTGCGCGCCTATTTGCGGCGCTCCGTAAATAAGTTTTCCTCATATTTATTACCAGTTGGAAGCCTATGTTAAAGAAACAGAGCATACAGAGAGTATTTATATGCAACCATGGTCAACCTTAGGCAATACTACTATTTAGTACTACTAGTAGTAGTTTATTTTTTAATTAGTCTTCACACCCAACATATATAGTTTCTGGGAAGCTCTGAGAGGCTTGAATGAATTCTTCTTCTTCTTCTTCTTCTTCGGCCGATTGATCCAAACACATTGACCCGGTAAATTATTGACCACGATTTTCTAGCGCCATTCTCTCATGTAATGTTGATGTGCCTTGCAAGAAGAAGGGGTTGTATACAATAAAAGTCAATAAGTCTGGGAAACAGGATGCCAACCATTATACAAAACACGATTGTAGGGTGGGCTCCACTTCAGCAGTTTAAAAAAAAAAAAAACAAATTTAGGTAAGTTGACTTCAATGGCAGGGAAATTACATCACTAATTATCAAGTTTGTCCAAAATATTTTTGACCATATATTATTATATACCTCAGGTTATTACCGCGTATTTTTGCAAATTCACCGTGTTGTTGCAACTCCATATTAGCATATGGGCTGAATATATAATCATTTGATAAGTACAGATATTTTGTTTTCCGTTTATCAACTCGCGCGAGAGAAGAAGAATCTCGATCGATATGATTCTAAGTTCCTCCTATGTTTCTACTCAACCCAATACGTGTAGAACTAACCACTAGCCATCGTCCGTCATTCCAACTCTGGCTCCTTTTATTTTATTTTTTCTCTGAACTCCATAACTTCTTCTTTTTTTTTTTTTAATTTTCAATCGGAAGACTACACCAGTTCATTAATATCCGACATACGGAATAATCCAATTATAGATCAAATCATACAACGGCAACTGATAATCAACTAAAACAGAGGTACAAAAAATAACCACTAGTCCAAATCTGAGACTGTTGAACTCCAATGTGTAATTGAATACTTCAATATGGAGCCATTACATAAGTAGGAACTCGTTCAACACCGAAGAATACATGGATTGGCAAATGTGGAGCACGTGTCAAGACATCAGACGCCTCGAAATGGCGGAGCTCCATACCAAAGACAACAGAAAACGTGTGGAGATCAGTCAAACACGGGCCAAGCCCAGCCCCAAATGGGCCAAACCAAGCCCGAGGCAAGAAGACGACCAAAACCTCAATGGCAAAGCCACCACCACCACTGAAGTCTAGGCAAACCCCTAGCTAGGGGTGTATACGAGCCGAGCTGAGCCGAGCTTCGGCAAGCTCAAGCTCGGCTCGTTTACTTAGCAAGCCCAAAACTCGAGCTCGAGCCTTAACGAGCCAAGCTTAGCCATTTACTAAACGAGCCTCTCTTAATCGAGCCGAGCCTCCCTTAACGAGTCGAGCTTTTGTCGAACGAGCCGAATACTCGAGCTCGAGCTCGGCTCACTTACAGCTCTACCCCCAGCCACCACCTACAAAAAAACACCGGAAAATAAACACAAACAGAACCGCCGCACACCACTAACCGCACGCCACCTTCACCACCAAATAGATCCAGACTAACCTAGAAACCCACCCCACCCCCCCCCCCCCCCCCCCCCCCCCCCCCCCCCCCCACCCAAAAAAAAAAAAAAAAATGCAGATGTACTAGATATCGGACCCTCGGCACAAAAGAGGACAAACACCTAACCGTTAGGCACGAAACTGGAGACCTCCAGAAGTGGTTCCCGACAGCGATAGGCCTCCCGTCCTTCCACCATCACCCACCTCCGCACCTAGCCGTTAAGCACAAAACCGGAATCCCGTAGATGTGGATCCCGGCAACTGAATGGTGGTGGTGGAGGGTGGAGAGGGAGGAGACGCACGGACATGGGTGCACGAGGAAAGGGAGGAAGGAGAGGGACAAGGAGGATCAAGGCCCCCCGCCGCGCCCCCCCCCCCCAAAAAAAAAAAAAAACCCTAGGCGGCAAAAAAAAAATATATATATATATATATATATATATATATATATATAGAGAGAGAGAGAGAGAGAGAGAGAGAGAGAGAGAGAGAGAGAGAGAAAAGTTATATAGAAATGCACTTGCACTGGATTTGCCACCAAACAAAATAACACTACCTAGATCTTTCAATAAAAAAATTTAGGTTTTTTGCATCTTTTTATTAAGTACCTTGTGAATTTGCTTGCTTTTTTGCATCTTTTTCCATTTTTCGTTAGAATGGTGGTTGGACTTTAGAAAACGAGGTTTGCATATATGTGATGGGAAAATAAATGTACAAAATTTATATGAACTGTTTCGGAAAGAGTTATTGCTGATATTATTGTCTTCATAAAAGGATCTGTTAATGTAATTAGCATTTTTCGGGTTAAGTCAAAACCATTTTTGTGTTTTTGTAACTCGGTTTGGGTGGTAATTTAGTTTTGATTGAGTCTAGAATCTCAAGCAGTGTCTCAAGATGGGTTGATGAAGCCTACGAAATGCTCAAGCTCTTGGAGTGTGATTCAGAAAGGTATATATGCATTGCACTTCATTTTACATGCATGATTGTGTGAGCATTGGATAGCATACTCGAATCCCTAATTCTGTTATTCAATGGAGTGGACGGACAAGGCTAGAGTATTTGGTAATACAATGTGAAGTTTTTTTTTTTTTTTTACCTAGCAATAGCTCCCTGAGGGGGCGCCGTTTCCCCTCCTTCTCTCCTCCCCCTCCCTATCCTTCTCCTATCTCTCTCCCTTCCCCTCAGTCTCTGTTCTGATCTTGTCTTTTCCCCTTTTTCAAAACAATCGGCAATCTTTGGGTGTTCGGCCTCTGGGTCTATCTCTCCTATGGTGGTTGCTTGCGGTGGCAGGGGCAGTTGCTGGAGATGCAGCCTAGTGGTGGTGGTTTGTCTGTCTAAAGGCGATGTTTGGTGGCCTTTTGGGCGGCGGTGTTTCGATTTTCTCAGAAGATTAGGATTAGGTTTTGGGATTTGTAGGGCTGGGCTTTAATGTATAATCTGGGTTTTTTAGGCCCTCAAGTGGTTTAAGGCATTGTTCCCAATTGAGTGTATTTTCTAATCTTTGGTTAGAATCCCTTTATCTATTAATAAAATATTACTTTTATCGATAAAAAAAATTGGAGTAAGTTGACCTCAACGGCTTGGAGACCGCGCTTGCTTATTAATTATCAAGTTGCTCCTAGTGACAATATTGTAGTAGTTTTTAACAATATTCCTCCGGAATGCCCCCTAAGTTTTTGACGCGCGCGCTAGCTGACCATTTCTCCTGTGGGTGGACATGGGGTACCCTACAAGCAGGGCCGGCCCCGATGTTTGGGTTGCCCAAGCCGAACTCCAAAATTGATTGCCCGCTTATTATGAAGTCATAAAATTTTTTAAAACATATTAGTGAAAAAAAAAAAGGGTTATATTGTGCTTTTAGTTTGAATTACATCAAGAAATCAAAATTAAAATGAAACCCTAGTTACGGTGCTTTATGATTAGCACAACCGATTTTTTTTAAAAAAAAAACATCTAATTAAGCAAATTCTTCAAATCACACCACAAGAAAATTGACATGTAAAAATTGTCACTAACCTTTATTAGTGACAACAAAATTATGAAAATTGATTTTGATACTCCAAATATTGGTAACCACACTCCAATATTTTTCTCTTAGAAATAATGTGATGTGTGGATTTGTAGAAAGAAGTGAAAAAAAGTAGAAAAATTTGAAAATTTTCTTTTCCTTCTTTTTAGAGAGAAGGTAAAAAAAAATCTCTCAACGTTAGGCACAAGAGTTGAACTCAAGACCGTCAAGCTTAATCATGTGGTGTTGACCAGCAAACCAACATTTTTTTTGATACATATTTGTAAAACAGTAATTATATCTAGATATTCTCAAAAGAGGAAACTAAAAACGCTTCTTAGAAGAATCGAACCAGCGACATCAAGAATCAAGATAAGATTTTGGTACATGCGGCTGCCAGCAAACCCAAAGCATCCTTCCTGCCGCATTTTAGTCAAAAATTATATTTATTATATATCATCAATTTTTTTTCTTGGTTGCCCTAGCCGGGGGGTTGCCCAAGCCGGAGGGCTTGCGGGGCTTACCCCGGGGCCGGCCCTGCCTACAAGTGCCATTGAGGCTATAAATATGTTGTCGCTCTTTCATGCAGAGACCGCACAATTAGTCTTCAACTTCGTTCCAACTGGTAATAATCCTGCACGTATTCTCCCCTTTTAGAAGGATTCATATCAGTTTTGTAATTGTTGATCTTTTACCAAACGAGAAAGCAATTAATACACCAGATTTTCTGGTTTCTTGTCACTAAAACTTGGTTTGAATATGTATTTTGTCAATACCTTCGTTGGCTTCTTTGTTCTTATCAGCTTCATCGATCCTTGCTGAACGATGAAGCTTAATCTCCTTTCCTCTGATTTATTCATGCATGTGGTCCTATACTCCTATGTGCTGCTGTCTTTGTGGGTATTTAGCTTTTGTTTCCTATGTGTAGGGGGATCGTGAATCGTCGATCAGAGGACTGCGTAGTCGCTTTCTGCAGCATCGCAAGAGCAAGATAGCAACCTCTTTTAGCTGCTGTATACATAGAATTTCAGTTTTCCAACAAAATTGTAGTATAGCCAAAGAACACAGAGGAGTGGCATATGAGCGTCGATAGGTTGGGTGCCATTGTTGTTGGGATGCCTCCTTATCATTGTGATGCCTCTTGTTAATTCTTTTAATCTTTGTATTCAAAGATTAATAAATTCTCTTTTGTCATTAAAAAAAAAATGGAACACAGAGGAAATGAATTTCACTTCTTTTATTTTACTTTTTCTAAGAATATATTTCCTCCACCACATACTTTGTGGCGACTCTAAGAATTTCGCACGATGGGGTCATTCATATGTTTCAAAGATCAATTAACACGATAAATCAGACACATGACAATAACATTTATTACTCCTTCCCTCCCAAAATTTTAATTAATTGGTCCATGTTTTTTTGTATGAATTTCATATTATTTGTCCATTTTAACCCGTCAATGAGAAAAAATTAATTTCCGTTTTTTTTCTTTCCTCCCTATATTCAAATTTCAGAAAGGGGATACAATTTTCGAACCATTTAAGCCAATACCATCATCAGTCTTCAAAATTTATGGATTTTCAAAATTACACTTTAGCTATGTACTGGTCGAAAAATGGTAAATTCAATGTAATTTTTCATTCATTAAACACCAACACTTATCCAAATGCATTCACCAATATTTAATGTTAAGAGATTGTTATATGATCTGTTGGTCTGTAGTAATCAATATGACCAAGCATTATTATTTTTTAACTAATTCCTAAGTTTTGTATAAATTAAGAAAGCATTACTTGCGCCTGAATAATATCTTAAAGGTTGAAGAATGAAACTTATGTAGGACCCAATATCTAAAAATTTGCAATCTTAAGCCTAAGGCTCGGTTTGGATGACCGGAATCTTTAATAGGAATAGGAACGTGATTATTAAGAATCAAATTTCTAGGAATATGATTGACTTGGATGATTACAAGGAATGAAATTCCTAGGAATATAATACCTAGAGTAATTTCATTCCAGCGTTTGGATTAATTCAGTAATCTTATGCTGGAATCAAATATTTTGGAAATGAAATTGATATTCGTACTCTACTTTTTACTGATGGCACTCCACTTTGTTCATGAAGTTACTAGTAACTTCACGTTAAAATTGGAGCGCCATCAATAAAAAGTGGGGTGCGAAAATCAATTTCCTTAGAAAATTTATCAAAATCAATATTTTCTTTTTATTATTGATTGAGCCAGGAATTTAAGATTCTCATGGGATAAGGGAAGGATCAGATTCTCACTCAATTTGGAAATGTGATTCCTGGTCGGATATGTCATTAAGAATCACAATTATATTCTTGTCTCTCCCAAATATGGGATTCCTAAGAGTGTGGCATCACATTCCTTTCTCTTTTTCTTCCAAATGTCGGAATCAAAGAAGTATGGTATTACATTCTCATTCCTTCTCAAGATTCCTATCATGCAAAATGAGTGTGAGGGATTTGGCCAAGTGAAAATGAGAAAAATAATAAGTGTTTATCCTCCATAAGATTGTATATTCGAATCTCACGAAAACCATACATTCAAACCTTGGGTTGCTGGAGGGTTTGCCCGGTCGTTATTTCAGAATCCCAAAAAAATATGTATTTATATATATATATATATGTATATCTACACACACACATACTCCCTTCGTCCGGATTTAATTTGGGAGTTCGTGTCATTTTTCAATCGATTATATCTTATAATTTATAATGTTTTATGTAATTTTAAAAATATTGTCTTATAGAACTAATTGAGCTCTATCAAATAAGATCCATATTGAATATAAATTTTATTACTAATTTAAAAATATAACTCATTTTTTATCCGGTTAGAATTGAACGACGAACTACTAAATTTGGACTGAGCGAGTATTTTTTTTGCAATCTTCGGTGATAAACTGGTCAAAGCGAGAAAAGAGACGAAGAAGGCCAGTTCTCCATGTTTCGGTAACAATTATGCCACTACTACATACACTTACACACACAATCACACAAACTTTCCCACATCAAATATGGGACCCGCACACACTAGGTGCATGTGTGAGCCTATGTTTGATGTGTGAGAGTTTGTGTAATTGTTTTGGTAATGGGTTCACCGTAATATTTTTATGGGGTCAACTAAACTAATAAAATAAATTGTAGGCTATGATTAGAGCAAATTCTATTTTTTACCGAACAAATACATTTTTCCCATGGTGTTCGATCCACACTCCCCTTACTTCTCGGCCTCTATAGATCTTGCCTACGGTTTTTCCGGAGTATTTGACTTGAATAAAGGATATTAAGTTAATAAAGGGGAGTGATTTTGCCACTCTCTTTTGTGTCTTTATTAGATTATATGATTTATTTTGTAAGAGAATGAGAGTGACATTAACAAAAAGGAGAGTGGCAAAACTAATTCCCTTAATAAACTACTATATATTCATGGATTGGGCGGCTCTACCGTCCCTTTGAGACGGCACCCTTTGTTGATCTATAAAACGGCGCTATTTCGTGGGTTTAGGGTGCCCTCCTTTGGTTGCTACCGTTTGGCATAGCAAAAGATATTACTGATTTTTTTATTTTTTGGTGAGCATATTTCGAATATCACAAAGATGATTTAGACCGTTCATTATTATTAAGATATTAAGAACAATGCCAAATTAGAGTATCTCTAACCAACGATGTAAAAATCAATAGATCAGCCATCTGTTTTGCTATGCCAAATTAGAGTATCTCTAACCAATGATGTAAAATTTAACATGGCATGCCAAGTGAAAGAATTGTCATGTGAAGGAACTCCAACCGAAATATCAAATGCTTACGTGGCATTTGGCATCTCCTCTCCCGTGTCAAATTTGACATTAATGTCAAACTTTATCTTTCACTACTTTACTCTCTAAAACTTCCTAAAATAATAAATAAGACATGATGTTGATTGGAGCGAGCATCTTGAAAATGTCGAATTTCACATGTCAAACTATCACGTAAAATCTGTTAAATTCTGAACCAAAATGGCTTTTTTTTTTTTTTTGAGGGGGGGGGGGGGGGGGGGTGTTTGGTTTGTGTGGGGGGCTGGGGGGTTTGGGGGATTGTCGCAGTTTAGTTGGTTCATTAGGTCGGATACTGAGTTAATACACCCCCAATATGGATGTGAGAGGGATATATTTGGATATTGTTCTTAATATTTTTGCAAAATTAAGAGATATTTGGACTTTTTTTTTTTGTCAATCGATAGAAAGAGATCATTTTTACATTAGCTATGATCAGGGAAAGATTACAATACACACCCCTTATTTGTATTATGAACTACAAAATACAAATATAGGACACTACATCAATTGGTAGAAACAAAAAAAGGAAAAGCCTTCTAAAGAGAGAACACCCACACGTAGATGGGAAGACTCAAACTTCTGATCTCTTAATGAGATGCAAGAGTTCTGGCCAACTGAGTTAGCCTAAGTTGGTAGATATTTGGAGATCTAGGCTCCGTTTGTTTCGACGTAAAATGTTTACATGTAAAATATTTTACCTATTTTCCGGCGTTTGGCTGAACAAAGTAGGAGTAAAATGTTTTACTTGTAAATGTTTTTCCTGAAATGGAGGTAAAATAACTTTTCCTCAATGCATCCGTAAGTTGTTTTCCCTGTCCATCGAGCAAGCCAGCGCACTACCTGATCCCTTGGTCCAACAAAAGTCAGTTCAAAATCTGTAGTTCGTTTCCCACTTTTCAGAACACCCAACTCTCTCTCTCTCTGTCTCTCTCTCTCTCTCTCTAGACTCTCGCATCCAATAGCATCACACAACCAACAACTCTCTCTCTTTCTCTTGCACCTTTGGATTGAAAATGACACACAAAGAGAAAATAGATAAAAAGTGAAAGTTTGAAGTTTAATTTACTCTATTATTTTTTTATGTGCCAACCAAACACTGAAAAATAAAATTTTGAAGTTTGTTTTTTGAAAAAATATTTTACATGAAAAATATTTTACATTGTAAAACATTTTACATCAAAACAAACGGAGCCCTAATGTAAATATATTTGCTCTAATGAGGCTAGTAAAGATTCTTGGAGACAATTCTAAGTTCGTAATCCTAACCAAGAGATAGAAAATGTTGTAAAATAGCGGCCACTCTCAAGGCTTAGAACTCATTTAAGGGGCCATGTCCACTCTCTACTCAAATCTCTACTAAGATTCAAATTCAAATTCGAGTAACTAAAACTCAAAGTGCGCTCCAGAATCTTTGCCTCATAAAAAAATTGGTTTTGAGTCTTTTGACCCATTTTTACCAAAATGAAAAGAGACCATTTTCAAAACCCGTTTGTTTGCCCATGGGATAGCTAGGAGGACTGCTTGGGTATTTTTTCCCTTTCGTAAATCTGGGGTGCTACATTCATGAGTTCCTTTCTGTGATGAAAGATCACACTGTAAAGCTAATGCTTACATCTGATCATCATAAAGTGAAAAAGATGATGCTTCCCCGATCAAAGATCTAACTTGTTTGAGAGATGCTTTGACTTGTTTCTTCAATTTGCAACCTTTTTTGCAGGTGTGGAATACATTCCAGATTGATCAGGTCAACTGCGGGAACTACTTATATCTCAAGTCCATCAACATGCTTGATGCGATTATAGTAGTGGCACTCATTTACGCTGCATGTCAAATATATACAACAACTGCCAAAGGTTATGTCCTCTGATGACATATTTGATGCTTAGCAACTCATTCTTTGTTACATACGTGTGCGCTCGCGCACATTGAACCTTCTTTCTATTTCTTTGTGCAGTACTTCAGAGTTTAGTGAGCTCAAGTCGCTAGTCATAAACATGTGATTACAACATCAAACATGCATGCTGCAGACCTGTGATATTAGCTCATGGTTATCAACCTTTTTCAAAAATCATTTCTTCCAATTAAATTGAAGTGAGATTTGAAATTTCTGTTTCTCTTGCTTGATTTCAGCAAATAAAAAACAGAAAACAGAAAAGTGGCAGTGTTACCAAACATAGCCATTATGTTTGCAGAAAAGTCAGAGGAAAAAGCACTATCTGCCCGGAGTACTGTGACCGCAGGTTAGGGCCTCTATTGTCTTTTTAATTGTGTGATGTGGTTTTACTCTAATTAATTTAAGCAAGCTGTTGGACCATACTCGATCAGGCGTTTCATATATATATATATATATATATATATATATATCAGTGCATCTGGACCATCGAAAACACAATCCGACGGCTATGGGAGAAGTCCCGACCTAAGCTCCGGTCAGGACGTCCTGACCAGATCCGAACTCTATATCTATATAATAAAACACAAGGGTGTGGGGACAAGTTGTTAGAATGGCTGAGATTAATTTGATCCAAGAGTTGAGAGGCATCCTTCCAATTTATTAAAATGCCCATCGTTTTTGCCTAAATTACAAAGCTGCAACCAAACCCAAGTATGCGGGATGGATAGTGCCGTAGGTACGAGCTAGTAAGCACTAGTCTCTATTATAAAACACAATGGTATGGGGACAAGTTGTTGGAATGGTTGAGATTGAATTGATCCAATGGTTGAGGTGAAATTTCCCTTTTATTAAATTGTCCAACCTCTTTTGTTTAATTACACAATTGCCACCGATCAAAATTACACCCACTTTCAAATTTGAAACCCAATTGCACAAGAGTTCTCCTTCTCTCTCTAATCCCACACAAACACTACCTCACCCAGACCATCTCTCTTCTTTTCATGCGCCCTTTTCTCCTTCACCGTCCCCCACTACTCACGATGACACTAACCCGCCTTTCAAGCTCTCCACAATTGAGACCCCCTTGCCCTTCTCTAGCTTTTGCTCATGGTTCAAACCTAGTGGAAAGATACAAATCAATTCCAATCGGAGTGAGTAGTGCCGTAGGCACGGGTAAGCACTAGTATATATATAATGAGAGAGAGAGAGAGAGAGAGAGAGAGAGAGAGAGAGAGAGAGAGAGAGAGAGAGAGAGAGAGAGAACTAACACTTAATTATTATCGCTTGCTATACATCAATAGTTTTGATGCAATTAATATCCGGTACCATAACTACAAACATCTAATGATTTCATTATGAAGTTAAATTTATTAGTAGTTGGGAGTTGTTAATTTTATTTGGATTTATATAGATGCATGTTCGGGTTGTGCGTCCAAATATTGGGTGTGATGCAAGTGGAAGCGGGGACTGTGCTTTGCAGTGTCCTGTGCACCATCTGAACCATTCGTCTCGGTAATTAATGGTCCGGTTAAAATTTGAACCATTCATAACACTTTTAGATAGTTGAGATCGCACAACACCGTGCTGTGCACTAGGTGCGCAGCACGCCCCCCAGAGGAGTGGTGTGTTGTGATGTGGTGTGTGAGCAAACCAACTTGAATTGTGTCGTCATTGTTTTTCCATTGTCTTGTTTGTGTACGTGGATTGTGGTTGTAGATGAAAGCATTATAGATCTCTTATACCAAATCGCTTTGGGTGGATGGGTAATTCCAAATCTACTAAGAGAGACAAGCCTGCCCTGGTAAGGGATAATTACTGTATCTCTTTTCCTATCATAAGATTTTTTTTCCGTGTTTTGAAACATTAAGTTAGGCTTTGTTTGTTTGAGCGTAAAATATTTTATCTATTTTTCGGTGTTTGGTTGTTAAAAAATAAGAAAAACATTTACTTGTAAAATATTTTTCATTAATTGGATGAAAATGACTTCTACTACAATTCTCACTGCTCAATTTTCTCAATTATCTAACCCACGTTTAACACACACACACACTCTCTCTCTCTCTCTCTCTCTCTCTCTCTCTCTCTCTCTCTCTCTCTCTCCTGAATTGAATTCCACCGTTAAGCCCTCTCGCTTTCTCTACACTATGTTGTCGATTTCTAAAAATATTTTCCATGTGCCAACTGAACACCGAAAATAAAAGTTTAAAGTTTGTTTTCTAAAAAAATATTTTATATTAAAACATTTTATATCGAAATAAACGGAGCCTTAATAACCCCTTTTTTTTTAACAAGAAAGAAACATATCTCATATATAAGTATAAATATAAAAAGGACACTTCCGGTCCAAAGTACAAAAAACAACACAAACCAACAAAACAAAATACAAAAAAGCCGTCTGGAATCAAAATGCCGGAGCCAAACCCATCGATCACACTCATGAGGGTGGGTGGAGTAGCCAAGTGGAAAGGTCAGATATGGGTAGAGCAACTCTCAAGATAGACCCGCCTCACCAACTTAAGCTCATTCCCACCGCAGGCTGAAGGGCCAAAGCCGCTGACTGACGCCTCCACCATGATATCGTTGCTAAGCTAGTTCCAAAGACCCATATCAAGAACCTAAATCTGGCTTCTGAGTTTAAAAATGATGGGGAGAGTAAGAGATCTCATCTCCCTAAGGAGAGAGTCTCAACCACCTCGCAACCATGGTAGGAGAGAAGAGACAAAAGAGAGATCGAAGAAGAGAGAGAGAGCGGAGGAGAGGGCGATTGAGAGGTTGGGAGGCAGGAAGAGAAGAGAAAAAAGGGGAGCAAAGAAGGAGGAAAGAGGGGAAGGGGGTGGCGGACAAGGGGAGGAGGAGGACCCTCCCTAGGGGACTCTCTCTCTCTAAAACCTGAGCCTTAGGCTCCGTTTCCACTAACAAAAAACACTAAAAACTTAACTCATTTTACCATTTCATTTCCACTAACAAAAAAGTTTTAGCATTTTACCATCTTGTTTCCACTAAAAAAAAATTGTCAACAAAATTTATTTTTGCTGCAGTAATTCTACTCATAAACTTATCAACAACTTATTTACTACTGGAAACACTTAACAACGTCTCTATCACAAATAAAAATCTACAAATTTTTCACTATCAGAAACACCCCTTAATAATCTTATATACATGACTCGACAAGTAGTAGAGATTATGTATTCAGCTTAAACCTAGGTGTTTAGGCATATCCCATTCAGAAGTGACACATGACCACTGATTGAGAAAATTAAGAAATCAATTAGACCTACTCTTTAACTAAACCTAGCTACCTTATAATTGGAAAGTTCCCGTAGGCCGTAACTGTGATTAGTTTTATTAGTTTACGATTACAATAAATTAACAATTATTAGTTGGGGTTATAATTAAAAATAGAAAGATAAGTAGAAAAGAAATTTATAACATAATCTTGTAGAACTTCTCTCCTTCAAAGAGGGGCAACCAACGCGCACCATGTTGGTCCTCCCCAGTAACATCAGGAATGTTGGGAGTTTGTACAATGCATTGATTTGCCCTTGGGTGGACATGGCCCAATCTGCTGGGGAGTAACTACAGAGAGTCCGTATCATTTGAGTCCAATATTAATTGAATAAACTCAAACCCACTTAAAAGTTTGAACGTGTAAATAGTAAGTCATCCAATACTATAGTAAGACCCAACCTTAATCCTAATTATGTGACTTAGCATTCATGTATACAAATCTCAACCTCATGTGTGAGCTGTACATTAGGCCTTGATCTATCTCCTCGATCCATCAATTCAGAGCCATCCATAACTTGGGCTCATCTCAATTGACTAAACTCAAATTCACTTAAAAGCTGAAACTTATAAATAGCGAATCATATAGCGAATCATCAAATTCGATATTATATTATATTAAGAGCCAACATTTATTCTGTTTATCTTATGTGGAACTTAACATTCACGCATATTCTAACAAATCTCGCCCTTATGTGTGAGTTGTACATCAGGCCTTGGTCTCTCTCTTTGCATCCAAACTCCCTCTTGATTTTGATCGACTACTCTCTTTCACAGTACTCCATCATTAAGCCACCTTGCTTCAGCACAAACCCATTCATGGTGCGCTGAGAGACAGAGCCAGCCCTAAGCTCCTACTTTTTTATCTCTTATTATAGTCTAACAAAAGAGGCCCTATTTTTAATTTTCGTTTTAAGCCCCCGAAAAGTCAGAGCTGGCTCTGCTGAGAGTATGCCTATAGATCGTAAACCATCGGCTCTGATACCACTTGTTGAGAATTTGTACAATGCATCGATATGCCCTTGAGTGCATAAGCCCAATCTATTGGAGGGTAACCACAGACAATCCACCACATTATTTGGGCCCAAGTATCAATTCAATGAACTCAGACCCATATAAAAGTTTAAAACTTGTAAGTAGTGAGCCGTCCAATATATATTATATATTAAGACCCAACCTTTATTTTGTTTATTCGACGTGGAATTTAACATTCACACATATTCTAACAATGAACAAATTGAACAACACCATGTTGGTCGTATCTATTTTAATTGATGCATTTTATGGAATCTTCATGGGCAAGATTTCAAAGGGGACAAAATTGTAATCTACCCGCTATAGTCAAAGATAGCACTTGGGAATTGATCCCTAAAATTTCTCAATCGCTGGTGATGGATCTGTGAGTGCCAATAGCCACTAATCACTGTTATTTTTATTTTATTTTGGTTTATAGATGTGAAAACTCTCGTTTTTGGCAAAGGCGTGAATGCGTGGTGCGCGGGCGTGCCAAGACTTGTAGCGCTTAACTTTGGATGAAGATTCCCGTGAATCTTGACTTCTAACTTGTAAGCGATTGCGTGTGACCCAAAAGTTAAAGATCACAAGGAGGTTCGTGGTTTGTCACACGGTCGTAGACTTAGAATTTCCTAGTCATATAGGAAATGCGTAAAAAAGGAAAATGTAAAAATGTAAACTTTATTACACTGGGATAATAAAGTAGTACAAGAAAAGATAAAATTCAAACTACTTAAAGATGTGAGTTCGAATGGATTCAAACTACTTAAAGAAAGTGAGTTTGAATGGAGTTTGAGCACGAAGTACTCGATATGCTACTTTGCTGAAAGTAGGAAAGTGTTTGTAAGCGTTGAGCTTTGATTGATATTGGACCCTTTTTTCATCTTGTGAACTTGTATTTATAGGCACAATAGTAAGCTGATTCACGCCTGAATTCGAATTCAACTTTGCACCATAAACTGACATGTGTCCCATGATGCTCCACTTTTTATGCACGTTTGATCATGGGCAGTTTTCCTGACAGTTAAGGGTTCATGGGTGACATGGCAGCAACTTCCCACTACTCTCTCTCTCTTTGTATGCATTTGACACATGGCCAATTGACGTGGTCAATTGGCCTTTGAACTTGAAAGTATATAACTGCCACGGCAATAACCAAACCCCTAAAATTGTGGGCATCACCTCATGGGCCAGCCCTGCTCCTTTCTTCATGGGCCCAACCTTGGGCTACCTTCCTGGGCCAAACCGTGACCGTGGGCTGCGTGTTTCTTGGTCCCAGATGGCAAACCTGTAACGCCCCGACTTTTCAGAAGCAATATAAAATAATATCTTAAGAAAATATTGCTAAATAAATATGATTTTCCAAAATAAATGTCTAGCTATTACAATCTCAAGAAAATTTACTGATTCAAAATATATTAACTTCAGAGCTGACTCTAATCTTGATACCGATTCCAAGCATACTCAATCTTCGCTCTTGGCCTTCCTCCTGTCTTAAAACTGCTCCACCATTGAATCCTGCACTCGCTGGCAAATTGATCGCCGAAGCAAACGATTTGCCAGGATACAGACGTATCCGTGAGTGATAAAATCACCCAGTAGAATAATCCAACCCAACCACCCCTCTTACTTTACAGTTAGCATGTACAAGACAATATTAAATTGAAGAGCCAAACAGAGATTTCATACATGAACCAATTTATTAATATCCATTAACCCTGTGTGAGATCTAAGATCTCATCCACGAGATCCTTTCCTCCCATACCACTAACTATGATCGTGTCGTGAAAAATCCCCCCATTGCTTGTCTTGCACACGGGGTTCTAAATGAATTCACCTAAGTTATGTACCTCGTATGAATTCATTTAGGACCATAACAGGGGGCATGATTACCCTTTGGAACTTTCCATGGCGTACCGTACATTAGGGTCGCCACAATATCATCACTGGGCCCCGCAGGTCACCCTTATCCATAGCCAAATCAAAATCCACAATTTCACAACTTCAACACTTTACCATTTTTCCATCAACTTAGCATCGTCTAGATGAAATCTATTCGCATACCACTCCATGTCTCTAGGGTCCAATCTAGCATTCAAATCAGGTATCGGTGCAATGTACAATTAAATCAAATAATAATTAAAACAAATAACCAACAATGCAATCACATAACTTTTTATGAATGGGCTGTTGCTCTTATTCTCGTATGGCCACAATGTCAATAATGAAGTAGAACTTTTATAAAAATTTAATAAAATATTTTCTAGACTCTCATTGATTATTTCTAAGTAAATAGATTAATTAAAAACTAATTAAATACATTAATTAGATAAAAATATTGGAATAATTAACATAACCCTAATAAGAGTCCTAAAGGTCCTATGTCACCAATTGAGTGTCAAAAAGTTGGGTTCCGAGGGTCGCGGAATTAATTTAAGTAAAGACGTTAAATAAAGTGGCCGAAAGTGAAGTAAATAGATAATAAATAATTTACTATTAAAAATATGTTGAGAATAACATAGTTTCATCTTTGGAATGTACGGAGTCTAAATAAAATTATTCGGGCATTAATAATAAGGTTTATAAGGTCGTAAAGTAATTTTAATTGGAATTACTTTTAAAAATAATAATAAATAGTAAATTTAATAAAATAAATATGAAATTAGCAAGATATCATATTAGAGATGCGAGAAATCTAGGAAAAATAGTTTGGGTGTCAGAAACTTCGTTCGGAAGGTCGCAACGTTTTTTCGTTTGTAAAATCTTGAAAGATAACAAATAAAAATTTAATAAATAGATAAATAAATAAATAAAATATGATATTAACAAGGTATGGACTTTGAGGTGTGAAAAGTCTAGGAAAAATAGTTTGGAGATCAAAAACCAAGTTTAGAAGGTCGCAAAACGTTTTCGATCCAAAACAGTCTAAACCGCAAGGTCTGACCGGGTTGACCTTGCGGTGGAACCTCCAGCTGCGAACTCGCGTCTGGTTCTTGCGGCCCGCACCTTGCGGCCGCAAGGTTGCGTCCAGATTTGGTTTTCTTCGTTTTTCGTCACGGTTTTGATGTATGGGTTTGTTCGGGGCATGGGATTAAGCATAAAAATAATAAATATACTTAGAGGGAGGGTTGGAAGGGATTATAATACCTTGAATCGGATCGAATTGATTTTAATTCGAAACTTGGAATTTGGAGAAGACAACTTCGGGTTTTTCGATCGGGGGACCTGGGGATCAAATTGGACGACGTTTGGTGAGGCTAGGAGTTGTAGGAAGAGTCAGGAATGATCGAATTGAATTTCGGTTGGGTCTTGATACAAAACGCACTTTCCTCTCTCTCACTTTCTCTCTCTAAAACTCCATGGATTGGAGCTTTATTTTCTCTGACGTTTCTCTCTTTTCTGGACTGATAGGGCGTGAGGAATTTCGTGGTGTGCCCTAGGGTCAACGTTCTAGGGTATATATAGGAGAATTTTGAAAAGTTTCGATTAAAAATGGATTTAAAGAAGTTGTATTCTATAGGGCTTCGTAATGGACGAATTTGGGATGAGATACACTAAGGAAGGAAGTAGAAATTGAGTAGGAGAAGGAGAGATGGCAGAAGTTGCATGCATGCAATTAACAAAAATTAAAAGTAAGATAATTAAGACTAAATTAATTTTATTTGTATATATCTACTATATAATTATAATTAAGATAATTTTTATTATTACAAATAATACTCTTTAAATGATATTATTAATTATAAAAATTACGGGTCGTTCCAAGTTAAATTAAAATTTTGCTAAACTAATTTTGGTTACGAAAAATTATTCTAGGTTCTGGTTTAATCTAATTATACTTTTAAAATAGTTAATCGATTACTATAGACTATTTGATTAAAAATAATTTCTTTATTCGAAAAAAATAGGGCAAAAATCCGGGTTGTTACAACCCCCATGGCCCAATACTTATTCCATGCTCAATTACCCAGCTTCAGCCCAATTTTAATTAAGGAATTAATTAAATAGCCATTCACAGTTAGCCCGATCCGTGGTGCCAAAAACTGGTATAAACAAGATGATAGATCAATATGCATACAAGACTCTATTGTAGTTTATAGGGAACTCAATTAGTTTGACACATTAAATAAATAAAAACTCTGTATTTTTTTAATGCATGATACAGCATATTTCCCACCTTCCCGGATTTGAGATGAGAATGACCACTCATTTTTCTTGCTTGCAGATATAGTAGCATGTTCTTCCGAGAGTAAGACTGCAGGTGAGGTGCTCTTTTCATTTTCATTTTTCTTGCATGAATCAGCGGTCAGTTTCTACGTACATAATCACTGTTAAGGTTTTCAGTGGATAGAACTAGTCTCCCCTCACAGAGGGTCTATCTGTCAACAGGCGCTCTAGTCCTGGATCAACAAAGTCATCTACTTGAACTGTGCCTAGATATGTTGAATTTGATTTGTTAGTTATTAACTTGTATTAGTATGCTGAATTTGATTTTAAAAGGTTGCTCGGATCAGATTTGGTCTGACGACACTAACCAAAAGTTAAAGATCGCAATTGACATATGACCCAAATCTTGGGAAAAATAGGCTTATAGTATTTCTACTCTCAATGGAAATATAGTTGTTTTCCTTTTGCTTTTTTCCCTGTTTGTCCAAGTACCCCTGGATTGAATAGCTGATACCTTTACCTGTTTACGTTCGATGATGTGGTTTATCAGATGGGCACTTCAGTTACTTGAGGGAAGGATGGACGCGGAAGTTCAGTCACTTCGGAGAAACTTAAACTCACTATATGCACAAGAACTTTATTTTGAGAAAAGTGCAGAAAAAGTAATCAGCACTTACGCTAATAATGTTCTGTTAATCATGTTGTTTCATGGCCTTGGTTCCGTCTTTCTCCAAGTCAATTATCCCTACACCGGGACTGGGGTCTCAGTTGTGATGGTAGTGTCGTTCTTCTCTGCGTTCATGGTTGCTTATATGGTGACCCTTAACAAAATTGAGAGGATGTCTGAATTTGAGAAGAATCTTCAGAGGCGGCAGAGGGAGTTACAAAATGAGGTCACGTATTTTGGAGCTAAAATTGAGGCTTCTTGTTCTGATCGAGAAATTGAAAACTTGGCTATCAAAGGAGCTCTTAGAGGAGTTTTGGACGGTATTGGTTCACTGAGAAAGGGTGCTGTTGCCTTGCAGGAAGACATATCTAGAATTCTTGAGTTATCTAACTCGAAGAACATTCGATTGAAGTCACTCTCACAGGTTGCAGTTGGTGCAATTATTTATGGGCTATGTTTTCCTACAATTGCGTACTACTTTCTATGTCGTAAGTATATTCTTTGCAGCAATTAATACATGCTTTATTTTTTATCCACTTGAAATATTGAAGGAGAAGTCAAAAAAGTTTGTTCTATTCATCGTTATACTACATTCAGAAGGAAAATTGTGGCATGCAACAACTAGTGAACTTTGGAACTCCTGTGCTGCTTATCTTTCAATTTGAAGACTAACATTACCATATATTTGCTTGTAGTTGTGGGCTTCAATAGGGCTGGACCCCTCGGCACGATGCAGCAGTACTAAAGAAAGAATATTGCGAGAGATGGTTTGATTCGTTGTGAGTGGTATTTTCAACCTATTACCGTGTGGTAGATTGTAATGCTATGGCCTTAGAACCATGTTAAGTACTCAAAAGGTTGAGAAACTATGTATGCTACTAGATTTATCGTTTCGATATTGAAGTGCCAAGAGAGAACTACTGAGTTCTTCTTTGCTCATAGTGCAAGGACCATTTTCACTCTACATACCATACTGCCTTGAAATTTACTATAAGCTGTCTCAAAATTTGATTTTGGATAATTTATTGAACCATGCCGACGTATGATGCATACCGTCCTTCTCACACTGTCCTTTTAGCCCTCTACACTCCTTTCTCTGTCTTTATCCATGTGAAATCATCAAACTCCCCTTTCACATCTAACAAGTTAATGCATAAGTATAAAAAGGGAGTGTGAATTAATTTTCCAATAATTGGTTTCTGATCTTATTTCTAAAAGGAAACATTGTTGTTCCTGTTTGGGCTCCTCCGAAGGCTCTAATGTTCTGTCCATCCCCTACCATAGGGTGTGAATTTAGTCCCATTTCTAGAAAACAGATCTACAACTGTCATTAAAATCTACCAAATCGTAGTCGTTTACAGCCATGGATAAGATCTACCAAATCGTGGTCGTTTGAGGTGCTAAAGGAACTTGCTAGGCTATTCATTCCAGTTGGCCACATTTGTACACATTCAGGAAAGAAAAGAAATTATACAAATTGAATTTCACAGTCTTTCTTCCCCCTTACAATCGAACCGATTAATAAAACCACATTCCCGTTTATAGTGCATAACCATGGCAAAAACATCATTACTCCCACCAGTACCAATTATATGCAGAGGATAGTTATCTGAGGTCTTCAACAGTCAATGCTCCTAAAATCCGCCTATCTTCAAACCTCCTCGACGAATTTACCCTCCCCACCGAATTCCCCACAGAGTTGTTGGGAGTTCTGTTTTTGGAAATGGATGTCGTTTCGGATTCAACCAACCAGCTTGACAGGCTAGTATCAACTGCAACATCATCCACCTTGGGCTTCGAACGTTCAAACTGCCGTCTAAAATCCCCATTCGAGGACTTCAAATGAGGCCCTTCGCCAAAGGCTATTATGGCTAGTACTTCCCCAGTATCGATATTCTCCTTTTCTTGATCCTTCAACGGCGTCGGTTTCACAGATTTGCTCGCTCTCCATTGAGTAAGATTCTCAACTGGGTTCAAAACAGATCCCAAGTCTCTCCTTCTCTCGTTCTGATTCGGCCCAATCGACTTCAATTCGCACTCACGCGAGCTGCGGACCTGTATCGGACTATTGACCTCCTTCTCGTCGATTTCGGGTGCAGAAACTTGATTTCTTGATTCTATGGAGATAGAGAACAGCGAGTTAAGATTCTTGACTATCATCAGAATCAATTTCCCGATCCCCTAAGCAACTTCGATGAAAACCATCTGCCTTCGAGAGGCTCGGTGCAGGAAGCATATCCGCCTCCTACACCCACTCAATTCGAGTTGGTAAGGCGCGCCATGAATCCTCCCCTAGCCTCACAAGGGCTGCCAGAGAAGATGATGACCTCCTGGAGCTCCAGACCAGGGGATACCACGAGTGCTTGAAGAGCGTCAGGGCCAAGAGCCCTATCGTATCACACCCCGCCGGTGCTCGTAGCAGGAGCTCAGCCACCGAGCGCCTCGAGCTTTCCGCTCGAGATAGCTACTGGAAACACCGCCATGAGCACTCCCCCCAGAAGTTAGTTAGCAGTGTCCCGAAGAGAAAGGAACATGAGAGGTTGGATCAACTTGTCCCGAAGAAGCGTACAGCGACCGAGCGTCTAGACGGTTTCGACCGTTCGATCCGACCTCATTGCGATGCAAGACTCACTCGGCTCACGACCTCCCCTTTCACAAGAGAGATTGACTCTGTCACCCCCCCTAAGGGATTCACCCAGCCCAAATTTGCCAAGTACGATGGCAAGACCGAGGTATACACTCATTGGGTACAATACAAACTTGTCATGTCTTTGTTCGTTCGAAACGAGCCTTCAAACGATGCCTTCTTGTGCAAAGTCTTTCCTGCCAGTCTCGGCAACCTGGGTCTCACATGGTTCAACCAACTCCCCGCCTGGTCAATCTCCTCGTTCAACTCCCTCTGCGATGGCTTCATGGCCCGGTTCGTCACGAGCAACAAACACGAGAAGGAAATCAATTCCCTCCTGGCCCTCCGCAAGCGAAACGATGAAATGCTTCGGTAATACACCGATCGTTACTGGGAATTATTCAATAGAATAGAAGGTTGTGACGGCGTCATCTCGGCCCGAGGGTTCAAGCTCGGTCTTACTTCGCAGGATGAGCAGGTCTATGACGATCTCGCTCGCCATAAGCCGAATTCTATGAAAGTCCTCGTGACTCGCATTGAGGGTTGGTGCCAGCTCATTTAGTCCAAGGCTGAAAGGGGCATCGGAAAACCCACGGGTTCGAAGACAGTAAGTGCCTCGGTATCCACTCTGGCTCCCGCACCTGTCTTGACACCAAAGAAACAGGTCAACAACATCAAGCAGTCCCCGAGGAGGGGACCGAAGCCAAGCGACTTCAATGCTGAAAAAATCGTCTTCACCATTCCTATCTATCGGATCATTGACCAAGTGAAGGATCAGCCCTTCTTCTCCTTCCCAAATCAAAAGCTACGAACTCAGAACGGGAAAATCAAGAACCCCATCATCTGATGCAGCTACCACAACGAGCAAGGTCACTTCACCATCGCCTCCAAGCCCTTCAAGGCCTACTTGGAGCAGCTTGTCGCAGGTGGCCACCTCGGTAATCTCATCGATCACGAGAAAACAAGGGCTCGAGCACAGCGCGCAGAAAGCAACATTGAGGAGGAGGTGCAAACGATCCATGTTATTCATGGCCCTCTCAACTCCGAGGCCGCTCGCATCATCCGGGACGAGCTGAATGCGGCTTCCTCTTCCAAGCAGGTCATGTTGGTCGGTCCCGAACCAAAACGTCCCAGAACCGACGACGGCTCCAAATGGACGATAACATTTACCGAGAAAGACATCAACCATATCCAGCTCCCGCACAATGATGCCCTTGTGATTACGCTACGCATCGGTACCTTCAACGCCCGATGCGTCCTCGTGGACCAGGGCAGTTCCGCCGAGGTCATGTACTACTCTCTGTTTAAGGATTTGAAGATTCCCAACACCGACCTCTGTCCTTCCGAAGTCCCTCTTATCGGATTCAATGGAGCCCCGATTTGGCCCATCGGCACGGTCACTCTTCCCGTCCGTGCTCGATCAATTGTTCTTAACATGGAATTCGTGGTGGTTAATGTCCCTAGCCCTTACAATGCCATTGTCGGGTGCACCTGGCTCCATAAGCTGAAGGCAATCGCCTCCACTTATCACCAGGTGGTCCACTTCATCGGCGCTATTGGGTAACAGGAGGATTTGTACAGAGATCAGACCGCAACCAAACGATGTTATGTTAACGCAGTCTGAAGCACTAAGCAAACTTCCTGGGTCAACCTCATTGAGGTCCCCGAAGCCCTAATTCTGAAGACGACGGCAGACTAGCCAACGACAAAGCAGTAGAAGACCTCGTCACCGTCCCCATCATCGAAGACGAATCCCGTTTTTTCCTTGTCGGTTCCTCACTTAGTGACACCGATCGGAACGACCCCTCGTTCATCTGCCACGAACTCAACATCGACCGAGCCAAACGCCCGGTCGTGCAAAAAGCAAAGCGGTCCTCCCCGGTCCATTCCGAAGCTGTTATCAAGGAGGTCAACTGGCTCCTCAACGCGAAGGCAATCCGAGAAGTACAATACCAAAGATGGTTGGCCAACACTGTCGTAGTTAAGAAGAAGAATGGCAAGTGGCGGGTCTATGTCGATTATTCCACTCTCAATGATGCTTGCCTGAAGGACTTCTTCCCCCTTCCTCAGATTGACCAGCTCGTCGACGCCATAGCCAGCCATGAGCGACTCAGCTTCATGGACGCCTACCAAGGCTACCATCAGATTGCCATGAGCGAAGGCGATGTCGAGAACATGGCCTTCATCACCCCCCACGGAATCTTTGATTACCTTGTTATGCCCTTCGGCCTAAAGATGCCGGGCCTACCTTTCAAGGAATGATAACCAAGATGTTCGAACGTCTATTGGGCAACACCATGATGGCTTACATTGACGACATGGTGGTCAAAAGCATGCGCGTCGGTGATCACCTGAACCACCTCGCCGAAGCCATCAAAATCCACAAAGAGCATAAACTCCGCCTTAACGCCAAGGAGTGTGCATTTGGTGTTGGTTCCTAAAAATTCCTCGCCACCTAGTCGCCCGACGCGGTATTGAAACCGACCCCGCTCAACTTCTTGCCATTGAAAAATTATTGGCTCCCCACAACAAGAGGGATGTTCAACGTCTAACAGGCATGGCTGCCGCCTTGAATCGATTTATAAGTCGCTCTTCGGACAAATGTCAGTCGTTCTTTGCACTCTTGAAGGGAAGCCGACGAAGCTTCAATTGGACAGAAGACTGCGACCGAGCTCTCCAACAATTGAAGGCATACCTTTCTGAGGCCCCACTCCTTGTCACACCTCGGGACTAGGAGGATTTGTTCCTTTACCTAGCCGTCTCTCCGCACGCTATAAGCTCGGTGCTCGTCCGACAGGAAGGACGGGAGCACCAACCCATCAACTACTCCAGTAAAACTATGACTCCCGCCGAGACGCGTTATCTTCCCTGGAAAAACTTGTGCTCGCCCTCATCTCAGCCTCTCGGAAGCTCGCCCCGTACTTCCAGTCACACTGCATCATCGTTCTAACCGAGTACCCTCTCAAATCTCTCCTTCGGAAGGCCGACCTTTCCAATCGAATCTCTCAGTGGGCTGTTGAGCTTGCGAACTTCGAAATCCATTTCAAGCCTCGGACAGCGATCAAAGCTCAGGTTCTCGCCGATTTCATCGCCGAACTTACACCAGCCGACGTCCTCGCCTCGGCTTCGTCCACCCGTCCCGAAGCAGCTCTCCAGGAAAACCCTAGCACAGCCTTGGAGCTCTTTCATGGAGATGTTTGGGAGATGTACATTGATGGTGCCTCCAACAGCCGAGGCGCAGGTGCAGGTGTCGTCCTCTTCTCCCCTTCCGGTGTCTTGCATGAAAGTTCACTCTCCATCAACTTCCCAGCCTCCGACAACGAGGCTGAATACGAAACATTGATTTTCGGGCTCAAAACGGCCAAAGCCCTGGGTATTGACAAGCTTATGGTCTACAGCGATTCCCAATTAGTGGTCAATCAACTCTCAGAAGAATATGAAGCTCGGGACGACCTAATGCGTACATACCTTAGCTCTGCCGTCCGGCTCATCAAAAACTTCAAAGCTATCCGAGTCGAACATATCTCCAGGGAATAGAACGCCCATACCTCTTTCAGCTCCATCAACAAACCCAGTTTCGAACTTGAGGTATTGAATCAAGAGGTACTCACCATAGAGCTCAGTCCGAGCTAGATGGATGAGATTATTGGTTACCTGCGAGATGATATACTCCCCCCAAACAAGAAGGAAGCTCACCGACTCCAAAACAGAGCCGCTCTCTTTTGGCTCAATCCGAACGGCAAGCTTTACCGAAGATCATTTACAGGACCTTACCTACTGGTCGCACACCCGCACCAAGTACCAGGCATCATTGAAGAGCTTCATGCCGGCGACAGTGGTTGTCACTCCGGTAGACGGTCCCTCTCTCACCCAGCTATCTCTCAAGAGTACTGGTGGCCAACAATGAAGAAGGATTCTGAAGAATTTGTTAAGCATTGCAGAAAGTGCCAGATGTTTGCCTCTATTATCCATCAGCCGGTTTGAGACCTTAGTCCCCTCACCAGTCCCTGGCCTTTCTCCCAGTGGGGCATGGATATCATTGGCAAGCTCCACGTTGCCCCTGGCTGGTTCAAGTTCCTCTTAACTGCACCCGACTATTTCTCAAAATGGGTCGAAGCCAAGCCCATGGTCACTATTGAAGAAACAGACGTCATCCGTTTCGTTTGGCAAAGTATTGTCTGGCGCTTCGGTATTCCATTTGCCATCATCACCGACAACAGAAGGCATTTTACAAGGCAGAAGTACCGAGCCCTGTTGGACGAATATGGCATTAAATGGGACACATCCACTTCGGCTTACCCCCAGGGCAACGGGCAAGCCGAGGCTGCAAACAAGGCAATTTCATCCGAACTCAAGCGCCGACTCAAATCTCGCCGGGGCAAATGGGCCGAGGAGCTGCCCAGAGTGCTATAGGGCTACCGTACTACACCTCGACCATCCACCGGTCGCACTCCCTTCTCCTTGGCATTCGAAATGGAGGCTGTCATTCCCATTCAAGTTGGGCTTCCAACTATCCGCATTGAAAACTTCGATGAGTAGGTCAACAACGACAACATCGTCTCTGACCTCGACTTGGCCGAGGAGGAACGTGAAAATGCAAGGATAAAGTTCACGTCATACCAACAAGAGGTTCCAAAGGGCTATAACCTAAGTGTCCGTCTTCGGTCATTCAAACCCGATGACCTTGTCTAGAAGAAAGTAGTGGAGAAATCAAAGAAAAGGAAACTAATGCCCAATTGGGAGGGCCCCTACCGAGTCCTCAAGCACCTTGGTTCAGGAAATTACAAGCTGGAGAAGTTGGACGGCTCTCCTATTGCTAAAACATGGAACACAAACATCCTGAAGAAGTTCTATGGATAGTACTCCCTCGGTTTCCAAGGCCCAGTTCATTTCTTTTGTTTTTAAGTTTTAAAGACAACTTGCTTATGTAATGGCAACGCTCCAACAAGTATCAATGAGAATTTTCTTTTCTTGACTCTACTTGTATTCTTTGTTTTTGCTGTTTAATTACTTGCACTCGGTTTGTTCTCTCGCCCGAACCGTTTTACACCGACTTCAGGGATATTGTTCTCTCATAGGTGATACCCTTGGACATAATTCCCACAAAGTCGCCCCGGCCTCTTCGGTTGTTTGGACTTTTGGTCACTCGCCTAAGGATACTCGGCTTCCTACCGAGCCCTTTACTCCGACCCACCAAAGTCATTCATTGCTCGGACTCGCTGCATCCCAAACTCATGGCCGAGGTCATATCCCTTTCAGGACTCTAGCCCAAGTCCCCTAGCAGTCCCACCATATCACGAGCTTACCCCTCGCAAAACTTATTCCGCTCAGTGTGCAGCCAAGGCGCCCTAGTCCGAAGCAGGGGCATAGGAAGTTCAAAATTGCTCCTTACTTGCTTCGGCTTAGGTCACTCGGCTCTCCCAGATCCTGCTGCAGACCGGGGCTTCTGTCATCAACCCCTACGATTTGTTCATTTCCCGGGTTGGTTGTACAAGATACCCGCCCGAAGCAGGGGCTGCCAAGTAAAACATCCTTTTTAATTTTGTATCAAGCAATCAGATTCGCTTCGGATAGTGCTTCGGTTGAAGCTTGCTCCATTACTCCACAAGCCTAACTGAAGCAGGGGCACAGATACACCCTACCGGCAACCATGGATTCATGCAAACACTTCAAGAACAAACATAACGGTTTGGGAAAAGGAAAACATACATTCACACAAGATGAGAAATATGTGTTGCATGTGAAAACCCTAAGCAAACTATTACAAGTGATCTGGCTTCGACCATACTGTTCGGCGCCAATCACAGCCAGAAATATTTACAAACTCTGGAACGACAAACTCCAAGCGTCTGGAGCCATCCAAACAAAAACAAGTTAAAGATTACAAATGTTTCTGGGGAAGGGAGAGCTAGATCCGTCCTACGCTCCCTCGATTGGAGCAGTAACATTGGGATCGGTTTGATTCTCGGGGATCTGCAACTCTTTGGGAATCTCATCCTCTTCTTCGAGTAGAACGAGCTCTTCGAGAGGCAGTTGGGGCATGGCTCGGAGCTCTGAGTCTTCAGGGAGGTTAAGTTTGCTTAATAGAACCTCATGGCAGAAGCGCACTCCATCCAAGCAGCGGTCTTTGTGTAGCCCGGCTTCAATCTCCCGAACCTGCCTCTTGTATTCTACGTCGACCGTGTCCCAGCCCTCGTCATAACCTTTATTCCTCGCTACCTCAACCTCTCGAGCTTGGGTGACCTTTAGAGTTTTTGCATCCTCCTCGGCCCTTGGCGAGTATCCGCTCCCAGTCACATCATTGAAAATCCGTCAGGTAAAGATCGCAGGTCTTCCGGGCCACCTTCAGGTCATCCTCCTTCTGCGCAAGGGCTTGCTTCAGCTCCTCGATCTCCCCCTCCTGGTCCTTGCATCGGTCATCGAGCGCCAAAGCCCGAGCGCCAACCTGTTGATAAAAATTGAAATGTTCACCAAAGCGTAAATATCCAAACCGAAAGGGACAAAGCAGGAAACAATAACTTACATTTAGGAGTGCTTGTGCGATCTCCTTGGTGAGGTTCTCGGTGCAGCCCTTCACAGCCTTGGCATCACTTGGCAAAATGCAGGCTCGCATCACCCCAAACGCCGTCCCAAGGTTGGAAACGCTGTCGGCGTGGTGGATTTGGCGTCCAGCATAGTGGCGGAACTCCGAAGCCCAGGGCAGATCCCGCGCTTGGACCATTGTCTTGGCCTCGGTTTCCACGCCGGTCTCTTTTGGGCACTCCTCCCTTTCCTCCTCGGTGATTAAGATGGTCTTCAGGTCCATACCCCGACCCCCGTCACCCTCCTCGTGCCGAGCCTTTTTCTCCGGGGGCTCTTGCGGAGAAGCGGGGTGGGCCCTCAACGTTCCTGCCCAAGGTGAGCCTATCACGATGTCGGCGCCACGGCTAGCCGGCCTCCGACGCCGTAGGTTCAGCACCTCCCTCCCTCGACCGTTCATCTCGTCGCTATAAGCCATGTTCTCTCTGAGGTCTCCTAGTTGATTTCCTCTCAGATTGTACTCAGAGGTTCGGAGTTGCTCCCTTCAGTCTCCGGGGTCCCGACTCCCCTGCTGCCCCTTCCCTCTCTTCTACCTCTAGCTCTTCCTCGTCCTTGGCCTGCCCTCGAAACACCCTGCTGCCTTGGTTTCTTCTTTAAGAAACTGGTGTAAGTGTGGATGTACCCGAGCAAGTTAGAGACATACCGACTCGTGATAGGGATGGCGTAGGCGGCTGTTATATGAGCCTGGACAGCTCTCTCCCGAAGCCCAGACACTACACCCTCGGCTGCAATAGAAGCATCGAGGGATAAAATTCAATACAAACAAAAATTTCACTAGCAAAATGTAAAAAATACCGGGGAAGGAATTCAACCGACCGGGAGCTCCGGACTCGAATTAGACTGTGGTGGCGATATCCATGCTCTCCTCGGGTCCAAACATAAAGTTGCCGGTAACTGAGACGAAAATACTCGCCCACTCTTCGGAGTCGGGAAGGTGGTCAATGAGGAATGTGTCATACCCCATTCTGCAAAAGAGGTAGTACCGGTCGCTCTCATGATTGACCCCCACCAGGTACACGCCGAAGAACTCCTTGTACTGCCTCCTCAGCTCTATGATGCTGGTAATAATTCAGTAAGAGTTCACCGTGAGCCGAGAAGAGGTCAGGGTAAGGGTTCGGAGTACCTGGCGTACAAACTGGTGAAGGGGGAATCTAACTCCTCTCTCGGTGATTGCCATCAAAGGGAAGATTAGCTCCCCCCGACGGTGGGGGAGATCCCTGGGGCTTCTGTTCGGTTGCAACCGAATCTCGACGTCGGGCGGGATGCTGTACACTCTTTTGAACTTGGCGTAAGCCACCGGGGCCCTGCCAAAGTATTGGTTCAAGTAGGGACATGGTCTCATCGGCCTTCTACACTCCTGAACCTCCTTGGAAGCATTTGCATAAGGTCCCGGACCTTGGTCCAAAGTACTAGGGGCTTCTGTCATTTTGGGATCAAAGGTGGTCACTTGTTGCTGAATTCTCGAAGTATCAAAGGGTTCGATGCAATCCACAAGGGTTCGGAGGAATGCCCTGATCCGAAGCGCTTCAAGAATGTCCTTGGGAATCTTGACGGGAGAGGATCCTGAGCTACTGGAACTATCCGAGGAGAGCTCAATGACCATTCACCCCTACCTAGCAAAGAAGAGGATGTGCAAAAATCCGTTGGCTATATGCTCAAGGAAAACCAAGATGACCTAGCGCTCGGGATAGAATGGTCGTTGCTCTTCGGGGTCTACTGAACTCAGTTACAATCAGAGCACCCCTCTCCGGGAAGGGTCTCTTCATGGGTCTGGCACTATTCCTAGGGTCTCGGGATGAAGATAGACCTCTGGATGAACTTAGGCCTCGGGAAGAATTTGGCCCTCAGGAGAAATAAGAACAACGCCGGAGATTTCCAGCGCCACCGTGGGCCAGAGGCGGCGGAGCGGTGGTTCAGCCGTAATGCACGCTAAAAGTGACGAAAAACTTGAGGAAAATGATCAAAACACAAAGATTAAAGTGAGGAGATCAACATACCTCAACTTCATGCGGTGATCTGTGTCTAAAACACTCGAAATCTCGATCGAAGGTTGGAAGCAGACGGCGGCGGCGGTTCGTCTTTGTAACAGAGGAGAAGTGGCCGTTCTGCCTCCGTCTCATCTATTTATATCGAGAGATGCGAAAAGCTGCGCGGGAAACGAAGCGTTGTGCGCCGAGCCGTCGGATCTCTGACACGTGTCCTCATCGAACGGTCATTATCGAGGGTTCTGAACCGAGGTTAGAGCGCCGGAAGGCCGAACCATTGGCATATTGACACGTGTTCTCGAGGCAACGTTTCGTACCAATCAACTGACACGGCACGTGCCGAGACAACTATCATCTTCTAACACTTCGGTAAAGTTCGACACATGACTCTAGCTGCCAAGGCCAGCGGATGGGAATCTACTAAAGTCGTTCGACTCTTTAGTGGCCCATATGGAGGAGATTCGAAACATAGTGATACGTGAAAGAAGTCAAGTCCCTAAAGCGGAGATGCAAGGCTCCAGAGACTTGAGGGGCTATTGTGGTGGCTACGGTCCTTGTCTCGGTGCCCGAGTTATTTGTACCGAAGCAAAGTCCCCCTTAGTTCGGTTGATGGGTTAATGGAATCTGATGGTCCTGACTTCTTGCTCAGTACGACATTCGGTAAATGCCAACAGGACGTGCTTCTGCTTCAGTGCTCCCGAAGCCGCCTGGAGGAAGTAGTTATGCCAGATAGGTCCCATGTTGATTACATACGTGGTAGCAGCAATCATTTGGATCAGTTCTAGCCATGTGCTCCGTAACCGCTTTGCTCCTCTCATCACATATGACGTCACCTGAGGTGGTTACCCGAGCGTACGCTTCACGCGTTGGCTTGAGGGCCAAGTAAACCTAGGTCTATAAATACAAAGGGATGCTCATTGCGAGAGGTAAGCCGTTCTTCCCTAACCCTAGACCTAAACTTCACCCTTGAGATCTAACTTGATCGTCGGAAGGTCACTGGGCTGTTGAGGCCCTAGTGACTTGCTGCAGGTTCGGGAGCAAGAGCCGCGAAGGGAGGAGCCAAGCCCTGAAAGCAATCTAGGTCCCAACAAATCGAACTCCTACACTTACTGTTAGAGCTTGTCCCGCATTGGTTAATTATAACCTCCAAAACTATAATATGAGCCTGGGCAAACTCTCCCCTCATAACCAATTGGTTTTGAGTTGGATACTGTAACACTTGCAAAGTTTTGGACATCTGTCCCGTGGTATACAATGATCTTTTACTCATAGAAGCAACACTGCATTTGGTGTGCTCCACAAACCAAGAACAGTGTATGTACTTTCTCTGATGCATGACTAAGAAATGTAGTATTCTAGACTTCAGTAAAGTGCAAATACTGTATAATTAAGCGAGGAAATGAATTATAGAAGAGAGCAGACATCTCTCCATGTCAAAATGAAGAATGTCGTGTTACCTTCTTGTTTATTTGACGTGATAAGCCGTGTCAGTAAGTTTGCATTTGTGGTTGGAGTGTAAGTACTACTTCGCATGTGTGAACATAAGCGGTGGCGGGAAGGCGCCTTCAAAAAAAATGTTCTAAATTACTAGAAAAACGTATGATAGCGAGAACCGAGAATGAAAGCATTGAGTGAAGATTGAGAGGACAACGTCTTGCCAAAAGAATATGTGACCTGGGACGGACCAAACACAGACTATAGAATCAATTCTCCTATAGCAACCATTTTTTAAAACATTTCAGGTTAAATTCACAAATTGAATGAAAACACAACGTGCAAATTTATACCAATTACATGTAATTATGGTTACTGGCAACAATTTCACATAGAAGCAACATAAAATAGAGGAGCAGAAAAGTGGTAAAAGTTTCAGCTTATAGAGCCATTCACATCTGAAGACTAAAAAGCACTTCATTTTTCAATAGGTCTTTTTCTTAGCTTCCATTTCACCCACCAATCGCTAAAATCAATCTTCCATCTTTTCAACTGTATTTAGCCCGGAATAGTTGTGGGATGAGAGAGGGCGATTACTCCAGGCGAATTCCGACTTCTCACCGGAGTTACAATCAAAGTGAATATACAGTCTTTGTCGATAATCTACCAAATAGTTGTGGGATCCCATGGTTCAGGTTGGTCTTCTCACAATATGGTCCTATCGATGATGCTTGCCTTCCAAATTGAAGGAGCAGAAGAACAGGGAATAAATTTGGATTTGTAAAGTTCAGGGATAAGAGAGGGGCTACTCTTGTGGTGGCTAAAGCTAATGGTTTGCGGTTTGGGAATCGTAGCTTGATCGTGGAAAGGGCAAACTATGATGGATCTTTCCATCGTAATAGATCCCATCGTTATTTCTCAAATCCAAAAGATGATGGAGGATTCAGGGTCAAGCAAAAGAGAGTTTTTTATGAAAATATCCCTCAAACTATCACCAATTTTTCTAATTCGTCCTCAAACTATCTAAACCAGCAATTTCATCCCACAAACTATTCAAAACCCTGCTATTTTGTCCTCAGACTAACCCCATCCATGTTTTTAACGGAAAAGGGAGCATGTGCCAAGCATGTGACATTTTTGAAGGGCAGAAATGGAATTTCACGTCTATTACTCCCACCACTCGACAAAACCCTATTCTTTCTCTCTTCTATTTCTCATACTCGACATTACGCGCAAAAGAGAAACCCACCTGATCACGTTCTCTCTCTTCTTTCCTTCTTCCAATCCAGAGCAGAGGCATAATGAATAGCACAAAGAGGATTTTGCCTGCACTTCGGAGTGGATTTTTCTGGCGATGGACGACCGGCTGAGGAGGGAAGGAAATGGCCTTGTCCCCAAATGTAAGTTGTCTATTCCCAACTGATAAAAACTCCAAGGTTTTGTTGCATGGGTTTACTAAATTAGTTGTCTGTGAGTTCGTTTCTGTATAATATGTATGAAAATATGTGCTCTGATTGAGGATTTAAGTCTCACGCATGTTCGGTTTTTTTAATCAGTTTGTGGTCCCAAATCAGCCATTTGTGTCGAGTATTTTAATTAGTTTGTGTCATCCCAAATCAGCCATGATGGTCCCCCACCTTTGTTGTGATCTGGTCCCCCGACCGTTCGGCTAAATAAATAAGCCAAGTGGCTTATTTTTTTTGTCCTTATTCAAATTTTTTTCGTATCACTTGGTTTATTGTCAATTTTTTTGGAGATTATTGTATTCTCACGACAAGAGGAATCGAAAAAGTAAAAAATTTTGACCGAAATCCAATTTTTTTTAATAAAGACGAAAATAAGCCAATAAGTCAATTGTCAATTTTTTTGGTTTTATTTTTCTTTCACCTTATCTATTTTTGTATTGTCATGTTACAATTGTAAATGTGCTTGTACATTTTACAGAAAACAGGGTACTCATAGTGGGTGCTTGAAGAGGAACATGAAGATTGTGGCTGGGTCTTCATGTGGCTGGGGATGGGGAAGAGAGGATGAGCGAGAGAATTTAAGGTAAGAGGAAGAGAAGTCAATCAATACTCTGTTTTTTCTAACCCTATATGTGTATATGTACACACCAGATATTGGAGGAAAACCCAAACATTTTGGCGCCAGAAGGTTGTGAGGGTCTGGAATGACCATTATGCCCCCAGGTGCTTGTCACGTTCTTGGCACATGCTGCCTTTTCCGTTAAAAACATGGATGGAGTTAGTCTGAGGACGAAATAAAAGGGTTTTTGATAGTTTGAGGGATGAAATTGTTGGTTTAGATAGTTTGAGAACGAAGTAAAAAAATTGGTGATAGTTTGAGGGATATATTCATAAAAAAACAAACCAGAGATCTCAATCACATGTTCAAGCTGGAACAAGTCAGATCCCCAATCCTAGGGATCTTAAGGATAGGGAGAATCGTGTTTCACTGAACATTCAACCAATTGCAGCTGATTGGTTAACGACGAGTTTAGTGGCTAGACTCAAGCAAATTACTACTACAGAGTATGTTCTTGGCGGTTTTACGAAGATTGGCTTCCAAAATGTGGTCGTCAAATCCATGGGTGGTTTGGATTTGATTATTACGTTCCAATCCAAGGATGACAGTTTGGCAGCCCTAACCAATTATACAATTTTGGGTTGGTTTAAGTATGTTAAGCCATGGAATGGGGAAGCAAGTGGAAAATCCAGACTGGTCTGGCTTAAATGTCGAGGTATTCCGCTCAATACTTGGTGTCTATCTACTTTCAGGTGCATTGGTGAAATCTGGGGCGATTTTATATCGCTTGACTATGAGACCCTGAAGGAGGAGTCATTCGAAGTGGGCAGAATGATGATTGCTACTGAAAACTCTAATCGTATCGGTGATTGGATCAATATTACGGTAAGAGGTAGAAACTATAGCGTAAAGGTGCGGGAAGAGGAATGCGATGATCCTTTCAACGAAAGGCATATTAGGGATTGGTTGAAGGTCCACATCCCAGCTCCAACGGAAAACCCTAAAATCATGGGGACTGAGTTTGGGAGAGATGATGACGTGGAAGGTGGAAGAAATTTGGTCCAATCAAGTATTGCTGCACTAGATGGAGTGCACACAGATAGGGAAGTTATGAGGGTTGACAATCCAACCACAGTACTATTAAAAAATGGTAGCCCTAGAATATTGCAGGTCCCAAGAGTGGCAGTAATTAACACACAGAATGTGGGTCAGGAATCTGAAGAGTCAGTGGTGGGGGAATCTGCTTTTAATAATAATCAACCAACAACTATTGAGGAACCCCAAGTGGAGCCGGCAAAAATTGTTAAGGAACAACACAAGGAGAATCGAGAACCTATGCTTGATCCAATTCTGGACCCCCTTGTTGAGCACATTATCCAGAATCAAGAGGTTCAAAATGGTATTCCGAAGGAAGCTAGAGTCAAAAAGAGAAGACAATTATCAGAGATTCTAAATGTTAGGGGCCGTTGAGTCATTTGGAACAATTGGGTTCCATTGATTCTGGAGATATTCGTCATAGAACCCAAGTAATACTTAAAACTTTCAAGGATGCAGTGGCAACAAACAAGAAGTTGGGGGTCATCCATCATGAGAGTGATGAAGCAGTGGTTAACAGATTAGTACAACTTAACATTGAAGAACACAAGAATAGGTTCCAAGCTTTATCAAGGAAGTGAAGCGTCTGGTATGGAGAAGTATGAAGATAGTGTTTTGGAATATCACGAGGTCGTGGTGTTGGTTAATGTTCTGTTTTGGTGTGTGGTGCTTGTTTAGCTTTCGTCATTGGTTGTCGTTTGGGTTGGGCTGTTTTGGGTTTGTGCTGGTTTTTTCTGCTTCTGGTTGTTTCTGTGTCCCTCTGCTTTTGTTTTTGGGCTGATGATGGTGGACGGATTAGTGTGCTTTGGGCTTTATTGCTAGTTTGATCTTGTTGTCTGATGTTCAGCTGCTGCCTGTTTCTGGAAGCTCATTTCCAGGCGCTGTCCAAAATCAGATTTGCTTGCCCTGGATAATCTCTATGATGATGTGGTTTTATTGGTAGTTCCATTTTGTTTTAGATGTAGAGGATGGGGTCTATTGTTCCTTGATACAGCTAAAACCCCTGCCTATAAATACTGCTTTGCTGGTTCAAAGGACTCTTGAAGACACTGCCGTTGGCTGATTATGGGTTTTAGTGATATGTTGCTCCATGGTTCACTTCCAGTGCTTTGCTGTTGCGAATAATAAGGCAGTCAACGGATCTTTCGAGATGTGGCTAGTAGAATTTGGTCTTGTTTTTCTTTTCGGTTGTTTGGCACAGGAGATGGTTGCTGGTTGATGGCGGCATGGACGGGGTCTTCTTTCCCTTGCCGTTGGATGTGGTTATTGGGGTGTTTGCAAGTGAAGTGCTGGTGGAGGCAGAGGAGTGGATCATCGCATGTTTTGTTGGAGGCAGTGGTTCATGTTCAAAGCGGTGGTGCTTACGACAGCTTGGATTGGTGAAGGCAGTGCGTTGGCGGCTTCAAGGATGACTGTTGGCAGTGGGTTTCATTTTGGCAGTTTGTGGGCAGTGTTTCTGGGATGCACGGCGGTGGGTTGGCGACACACGACGAGTTCAAGGCGGTCTGAGCGATAGTAGCTGCATTTCGTTTCTTAAGATGAATCTGGGGAGCCGTTTGGACTCAGATTGTGTAATTTTCGGTGGCTCTCTCTGGTCAGGCTTTGAGGGTGGATCGCCACTGGTGCGAGGTGGGTATCTAGGGCCCGGGTCTTCCTAGGATTTGGTCTCGGGAGGCAGAGGATGAATCTAGGCTCTGTTTAGTTATTTAAACGTTGCTTAGTTTTTTGATATTTTCCCTTGTTTCCTTTTGTCATTGTAATACTCGTATTTCAGTGATACTAAAATCTTTTGCAAAAAAAAAAAAAACTGTATTTAGCCCTATATTTGGCTGTGTATTTAGCTGCACAAATTAGACGCACATATTCAATCGTTTTCTAGACTTGCTTTTTAATCAATGAAATGTTCTATTCAGCTGAAATCACTAGAAAAAGCAAGAAGTAATTGGTTACGAATTTGTAGATTAGGCTAATTCTTTGGATGTGCATTTGGTTCTTTGGAATGGAACAGACACAAGAATAGAATGCAGGTTGCAAATAGATTGTTTCCCATTTCCATGTTTAGTTGGGCTTAGTTAGGGATTACCATTCACATTCCTCTTCCAGTCTCAATATCCTACTCCTTCCGTCTCTTTTTAAGTATCCTGCTTCGTATTTGGCTAGGGTTTTGACAATATTTTAAGCCAAGATTCTTCTTGTTTATTTGACGTGATAGACTGGGTCAGTAAGTGCGCGTTTGTGGTGGAGTCTAAGGACTACTTCGCATGCGTGAACATAAGCAGAAGCGGGAAGACGCCTTCAAAAAATGTTCTAAATTACTAGTAAAATGTCTGATAGCGAGGACCGAGAATGAAAGCATTGAGTGAAGATTGAGAGGACAATGTCTTGCCAAAAGAGTATGTGACCTAGGACGGACCAAACACAAACTATAGAATCAATTCTCCTATAGCAACCATTTTTAAAAATTTTTCAGGTTATATTCACAAATTGAATGAAAACACAACGTGCAAATTTATTCCAATTACATGTAATTATGGTTCTTACTGGCAACAATTTCACATAGAAGCAAGATAAAATAGAGGAGCAGAAAAGTGGTAAAAGTTCAGCTTATTGAGCCATTCACATCTGAAAGGCACTTCATTTTTCAATAGGTCTTTTTCATAGCTTCAATTTCATCCACCAATTACTGAAATCGATCTTCCATCCTTCCATATGATCTGTATTTAGCCATATATTTAGCTGTATATTTAGCTACACAAATTAGACACACATATTCAATCGTTATGTAAACTTGCCTTTTAATCAATGAATGTTCTATTCAGCTGAAATCTCAAGAAAAAAACAGGTAATTGGTTAGGAATTTGTAGATTAGGCTAATTCTTTGGATGGTGCATTTGGTTTTTTAGAATGGAAATAGACACAAGAATAGAATGCAGGTTTCAATAGATTGTTTCCCATTTCCATGTTTAGCTGGGCTTAGTTATGGATTTACCATTCACATTCCTCTTCCAGTCTCAATATCCTACTGGTTTTTATACTTTTACCCTAATATTTTGAGAAAAAGTGCATTAAAAAATGGTTATTTCGAAATACTTAGGTAAAAGTAAAAAAAAAATTTATTTTTTCAATTCCTCTCGTAGAGACGAATCAATAATCCACAAAAGTTTAGCGCAAAACTTACAAATGCAAAAAAAAAAAAAAAAATTCAAATAAAGACAAAACTCTCAGATTTAAGTTACGTCCAAGAGAATGTAACCTAAGTAGTTAATATTTTGAGAATCTGGAACAGGGCCTAATCGGCTAAAGATAAAATAAAACCTAGAGTAATTGAAATATATAATGGACCTGTCACATAGGCTCCAACAATTGCTGCAACTGCAGCAATGACTGCCGCCATCACAACGGGTTCCATTCTCTAGTGTTGATAGACTTGAGAAAGTCGCTCTTGTCAAGTTTGAGTATTTCCTCAGAATATGCAAATCCTTTCACCCTGTCGTTTGACAAGGGACAAGAATATGAGTATCGAAACAAGAAAGCGCATTTTTTTTTTTCCCTAAGCTAAACTCAATAGTTTTAGTTTTAACTATTGAGGTTTGAACCCGGATCAAATACATGATAGTACAAGATGCCTCGTATTGTGCTACCACTCTAGACAACTTGCATCGTTTGCTTATTCAGGACGGATGGATATATGTTTTAAAAGAATTTCACAACGATTCACAAATTATTAGTGTAATAAAGGGGTTTCCGACCATAAATTATTAGTGACGACTTAACCAACCTCACTCCTTCTATTTGATCAGTACATTGTAAAGTGCGAATCCCAAATTGGATTGAGGAATTCTGCAGGAATGTTCAATATTTTGACACTGTAATTTCAAAATTAACAAATGCTCGGTGAAAAATGTTTTGAAAAATAAAAAGCTCTAAATTTGGAATCTTGAAAAGCTTAGGCAAAGATCAAGTTTAAGAGAAAAAAAAAAGCTCCAATTTTGCTTTTTTTGGTTTTTTTCCATAATGGAGGAAGTACCATATAGCCAAGATATGGACTCAATTGCACAACCCAAACCTCTGAGGGAGCTAGCGTGACCACACCAGTAACGTCCCCCACTCACTGTAGAGTACTCATCCAGTGGAGAAATGAACCCCGGATCTTGAGAAGTAATCCCAAAACTTGGGCATCCGCCCAAACCATTAGGGCAATCTTACATATATGCATGTATATGTATTATTATAAGGATTGTGATTTTGGCACTAGAAAAATTGATGAAGGGGCTTCAAAACTGAACTGTGTTGATACACAAAACAACATCCTTTTGAAGCCCCTCAATCAATTTTTAGAGTGCTAAAATCAATTTCCTCACAATAAACGTATAGCAATATTGGTTGCCTAAAGATGAATAATGGGTAAAAAGGTGATCTTTGTATCTTTCTCAAACAGGCATTTGAGGAGAGGAATATCTTATTACCAATTGGAAGCCTATGTTAAATAAACAGAGCATACACAGAGTATTTATATGCAACCATGGTCAACCTTAGGCAATACTATTTCAATTATTCTAGGACCACACCCAAACATACACCCAAATACACATCCACACACTAAAGTGTGCAGTATGTGTGGATGTGTATTTGGGTGTGTAAAATGGGTGTGATTGTAGAATTATTGATACTATTTAGTACTAGCATGGGTGGGGCACTAAAGGACAAGTGGATCTAGTGACTCCACTCACTTTGATTTTTTACCAGAACATTAGTTTTTTTCAACCAAATTTTTCTATTTTGACCCCACGAAAATCACTAAAATTGCCCCCAACTTATTTTAAATGCATAGAAATCTCAAGCGTTTTTTTCTTTTCAAAAAAGGGTAGTGCTAGAAATGAGACTATCATGCATTATTTTAAAAATATAACAAGTCTTTCAGGGCCAATTATATATAAGGCAACCAATATAACAAGTCTTTGATGGGGTCATTATACTTCATACTAATTTAATACTATTTGAAGTAATTATATACATAGAAATAAGGAATTAGAAATAATAATATTAGTAGTAAACTTCATGCTAATTTAATACTAGTCAAAGCATTATGACAATTTTATCAGTTCTAATAAATACGATTTATGATTATTGATTGGGCCGAAACGTAATATATAAAAGCTAAAGGGGTTGACTGAAATTTTAATAAAGGGCCGCTTGTGGTTCTTCCGAAGGCTTGGGCATGACATCGAGGGATGTCGACCCTTCAAGCAACTTGGCCCAGCTGCTCCAGTCGACTTGGTAGGGCCCGAGGAGAAGCCACTAGAGGTTTGATCGCGGTGTTGCACGGCCGAAAGGGGATCGCGACCAGGCTGATCTCTTTTGAAGGTACGGCAAAAGAGATCACCACCACCCTATTAGCACCACCACAAGCATCAAAATTAAAAGAGAATCAGAATTATAATTAATTCATCATTGTTTAAATTAAAAGAGAATGAGAATTATAATTAATTCATCATTGTTTAATTCACTGCCTAATTAATATGTTCATCAAACAGCTTTTCAAGTTAAAAAAATTAACATTCAAGTTTTAGTATTTGATTTTTTAACTTTCAGTTAAACAACCCCTAAGTTGAGCTCAATGCCTTGAAAACCACGCTCACTTATTACCAATTGTTGCTCCTAGTGATAATACTATTATACTGTAGTTTTTGCCGTTCCTTGTAAATGCACCCTAACTAAGTTCTTTACGCGGTAGCTGACCATTTCGCTGGACATGGGGTAGAGAAGTGCCATTGAGAGGCTATAAATATGTCGTCGCTCTTTCATGCAGACCGCACCAGTGATCATTCAACTTCCAACTGGTAATAATCCTGTATTATTCCCCTTTTAGAAGGATAGAATAGATATTCAGCTCTTTACCAGGATCTTCTTCATCACCTCCATACTTAGAAAGTAGAAACCGCTAAGGATAGATCGATATTAGATACACAAGATTTCAGCTCAGCTGCTTTCTTGGAACTAACACTTGGTTTCTCCCCTTTTATCTATTTTCTTGCCAAACCATGAAGCTTAATCTCATTTTCTATGATATTTTTGAACAGAAGGGACCTATGTGCGGTGTTTGTGGGTATCTAGCTTTTGTCTCTTATGTGTACGGTATCGACGGGTCGTGATCAGCCGATCTCCACCATTGGCTCCTATAATCTTTCGAACCAATCAAGTGGTTTATTAGACTTTGCCGTAGCTAGCCTGACCATTGCAAACAAAAGATAGAAAAGCTGCTAGTCATAAACTCGCTAGCCGGTCCTCCTCTGGCCAACGGAATCCTTTCTTTCACACAACCTCGATTAGAGAACTGTTTTGTGAATGTAGTCGCCTTCTGCAGCATTGCACAAGTAAGATAGCGGCCTCTCTGATCCGGTTGTATATTTCAGTATGTTTGTATGCACGAGTTTTAAAGTTGTTGAGTTTTGTCCAACTTATCTGACGTTCTCCATTTTCAATATATGTCAAAATTGCATTTTCGAACTTTTCCAAACTTTTCGAACTTTTTTCATTGCATTTTAATATATACTCCGATTTCCTGATGGTCAAGTTCTTGCCTTGGTACTTTGGAATCCCTTTATCCAGCTTTCCATGACATTTTCATTTTCTTGGGTTGGTACATTTTCGATGTAAGATTTTTCCATCTTAGTCATTTTATTTCTTAGTATATCTGTTCATTTCATTATGTTCATGAGGATTGATTTCTTTCACCTTGTATTCATCGTGGGATTGCGATCATTGATAATAGATTGTTCTCTCCAACTTCCCCTCCTAAGAAGTGAAAGTAATTGCATATATGTTTGTGCGCCACTACTACAATAAACTATAAAGACCACAGCTATTGGTCGTGATTGTAAGTTTTTCATCACACTCTTGCTACCGTGATGGATCTGAGTGTGATTGTAAGTCACTCTCTTTTATCACGGTTATGAACCATGATTGAAAGAGAGAAACAATCGCGGCCAAAAGGCGTGATTGTTTCTCTTTTATCACTGTTATAAGCCGTGATTGCTTCTCTTGGGCGTGATCATTTTTCTTTTCTAGGTGTGATTGTATGTCACTTTAGATCACGGTCTATAACCGTGATAGAAAGTTCAAAATGATCACACCACCATAAACTGAGATGGAAAACCATTGCGCGTGATCTTTTCTTTGTATCTACTAGATCATCTTTTCTTGTCATTGCTAAGTTTCGAACCCATGCACCCTTAGTTGATTTCCCAAGCCTTTACCACTAAGCTAGCCAAGAACTTCTGTTAGATTAGGTAAACAAAAATATTTATACTTATTTCCTGAAGTGAGAAAAAAAAGATTTCTCTTTAAATTTGCTGAATTTTTTGGAATGCAATTAACATGATATTAAAATATATAAAAATACATATATAAACATTGTTTAAAAAATTTTAAAACTATGACAATAGATTTTTTTCCAATCAAAATTAGTTGTTGTCACCAAAAGATTTTCTTGGGGCGAAAAATTTAGTTTTAGCTAGTAAATTTAGTTGACAATAGTGTTTTTTGTTGTAGCGTGCGCTTTGTACTTTTATAAAAATTATTACAATTGCAACCTGCAAATTGTAACATTATGGACAAACTTTAGATTTTTTTTTTTATAAACTAACCAGTTTACATGGATTTTATGTTTATATTGAATTTCAATTTCAATGGTGGCCTCTCAATTGGAATTTAATCCTTTTCAGATAAGGCTACGCCATAATAATATAATTACTTTTTTACCCAATATGTCAAACATATACTTGGAAGACATCCGAAATAACTAAATTAAATTTCACTATTACAATAAACCATAAAGATCACAGCTCGCCCACGTGAAAATCGGGCACTAGTGGAACAATCCGTCCATCGTCAAAGAAACAACTGGGCACTGGTGGAACCCAATTATGGGATTTGCCTTCTCTTTCTCTCTCGATCTTTTTGCGCATGAAGATGAAGATGAAACGTAGAGATTTTTTGAAATTAGTGTAATTAGAGCTTATTTTCTTACCTTTTGTAAAAAAGAAAAAAAAGAACTTTTCAAAGTTCTTAAACGACATCGTTTTTCTCACATAACTTTTTAAAGTCTGCCTAAATGAGTATCAGCCCGCCCACGTGAAAATTCAGACAGCGTGCCTAAATAGGTAGGCTTTTTATCTCGCCACAAGAGTGAGATTATTTATCTTATTTTTTTTCACGTTAAAGTTTTTTATCATGCTGTATAGGTGAGGTCATTTCTCTTTTATCTCGTCACAAGAGCGAGATCTTTTATCTCATTCTTTTCTGCCCTAAAATTTTTTATCACACCACAAGGGTGGGATCTTTTCTCTTTTTTATCACACCACAAGGGTAAGGTCTTTTCTCTTTTATCTCGCCATAAGTGTGAGATCTTTTATCTCAATTTTTTCCCTCTAAAATCTTTTATCACTCCACAAGGGTGAGCTTGTTTTTCTTTTATCTCACCGGAAGAGCGAGATCGCTAAAACCCACTTTTTACCTCAGTTTTGGACTTAAACTGAGATAAAAAGTTTTAGGCACCACTTTTTATCACGCTTTCACTAAAACCGTGATCTTTGTGAATCTTCTTAGGGTGACGCATATCTATTATTGTAGTAATACTTGATTTTCTTAGGTTTATTAACGCGCGGTACTATGTTGGAACCTATCACCATTTCGGCAATCATCAACGGCGCTACAACCGTTTGGAGAGGTAATTAAGTGGAAAGAACAATTTGGTGCAATTCAATAATTTCCTGTCCATTATACATACATCATCAATATGGAGTTCTTTTAAAATTGGAGGGCTAGGGATTTTGGACTGTCGTAGCTTATTTTCTTTTTATTTGCATTGTTAGTGATTTTTATTATAAACTTTGGTCGGAGCATTTGACTAATTTTTCACATTCGTCTAGCTGGAGAATTATGGACCACACTCAGAAAAAATTCATAAAAAGACATAAATAAGCTCAAGTGGATCTTCTTTTGATTATTTTTGTCTTTGGTTCACTTGGGCTTATTTCTGTACGTCTTTTTATGAACTTTTTTTTTAAGTTTTTGGTTGAATTTTTAACATTTTCCAATGCCTCATTAAGGTGAATAGTAATCCAAAAGAAGCATATATTTCCGTTTGAAAAAAAAAAAAAACAGATGTCAGTATAGTATGTGCTGGAAATTTACAAGATTCTTTGATAAATAAGGAAATAATCATTTTCTTTTTCACCACTTTTGGAGCAGTATATCAACAAAGGAGATTAGAGAATAGGATAATGGAGATGGAGTTGCAAATCCTGATTCAAATGCACAATGAATTGGAGATGCAGAGGCAGAAGCTAGGGAACCCGGTCCGGCACTTCCACCACTGATGGACCCTTGCATGGGGAATGCTTTCTTTGTGTTTCTTCTCCTGTTTGAATGCTATCTTAAATTTGTGTGTCTGTGATTTGTTTAGCCTATAAATAGGCTTGTAATCTGAATATGCAAGTGTGCAAAATAAAAGTGGCCGGTCAAAATGTGTGAGACAGTGTTTGAGAAAGACAGTTTCTCAGTGTAATACAATTTAGTTGTGGGCACGCGCCCCAAAATTCCGGATTTTGTGGTTTAAAACATTGGGTGCGGCCCTCTTTGGAATAGTGCGGCGAGACGCTTCGATTCAGAATCGCCACTCAGGTTTTAGCGGTAAAACATCCAAGGAACCGAACTCGAAAACATTTGCTACGTTTGTTTGATTTGAGAAAACAAAAGACGTAGACTGGTCCGTCGTCACCTTCGATATCTGAGGTTCGGGAGCCAGATTACGAGAGGGGAAGGGTTTTATGGCACCCCTCTTGCCCAATCCGGAGATCGGTCTCTACTCAAGCATTTTTGTAAAATATTTGCATTTTTCTCTCATTTGATCATTTTTTAGCCAGTTAGGGCGGGGGACCAGATAATGGGGATTAATACTGTAACAATTTGCAGTTATGTGACAGAATGTTTATGTACGATGATTTTGCTTGATTCAACAAATGAGAATAGATTGAGAACAAGCACTGAGAGTAGCTTCGACGAGATGGGGTACGCTGTCTTTCAGTGATGTGAGCAGGTAGCACACCAGTATGCATTAGGCAGGCCACTACATACTAGAGACACCTGCGCACGCCACCTCAGGACTGGCGTACACCACTTCTATGCACTCACAGTCTTTGTTTGCAACCCTCTGGGCTCTGGAATGGACCAGCGCACACTCAAGACAAATCACGCAGTTTAAATAACAGTATATATATAGATTACAGACAGATAAAATGGCTGTAAACCATGAAAATGGACAGAAAACCCCATAAACAGTGTGGGGAGGTACTAAAAGGCCAGGATTGAGCTACGATGCAAGGGCCAACCACTGGAACCTGATATTGCTACCGTACGCCAGTCCTGGGACCTCGTACGCCAGCCACATCGTCTATCCAGTGCTTGGCTTTACATCATCTGGGCTCTGGAACATGACCAGAAGCACCCCAGAGGCTTTTTAAAGCAAGAAAAGAAACAAGTACTGAAAGTTACAGCTAACGGTTATGGAATATAGAAAACAGTAGACTGATTATTATCATGCTATAAGGTGATGAACATAAAGTATAAGCAAGGAACAGACGACCCATGATCCCCACGCCAGTAGTGCACATACTGCCATGACCGGCGTACGGCTTGTACAAGCTGGCGTGCGCCATGGTGGTCTCACATGCTTGTTTTATTTTACCAGTAAAGGGCCAGGGCTAGTATTAGTTACTAGCCTGGACCTTTCTGGTTCCCCTCAGGGGCCAAAAACAGAAGGCTACACAAAGGTGGTATACCTTTGTTTCAAGAAGATGGTGGGTTTGAGCTTGAAGAACTTCTGAGGTGGAGGTTGAAGGGTGTGAAAATGACAACGAAAGGTGTATGGAGATGGCCCTTTTGCTTCCTCTTTCAATGGATGAGAGAGAGAGAACTTGAAGGAGGAAGTGTGGGCTACCACAGCCCCGGGTGGATCGGGGCAGCCCGAAAAACAAAGTTTTGATTTTGGAAATTGAATTAATTGAAGAGTCGCCACCCGGATTTAAGGTTTGCCACCCGAGAAACCGTTTTGATTGAAAATGATTGCTTTGAATTGAAAACCAGAGATTTGTTTTGGGTTTGGAAGCCATGTTACGAGAGGGGAAGGGTTTTACGGCACCCCTCTCGCCCGACATGGTGTCGGTCTCTACTCAATGTTTGTGAGATTTTATCAAAAACATTTGTTTCATTAAACAGTTAGCAAATATTCACAGATACATCACATAGAGAAGTGTATACAGGTGCTAGTGTACAATATATGATGATGAGGTGACATAAAATGAGGAACAGTCACTAGGAGCACTCCCGAGCGCTCGGGACTGCACTCCTGAGCGCTCAGGAGCTCTGCTAAGTCACCCTGCAATTTTTGGTTAGAATAGATGCAATATAATACTAAAAACAGAAACCCATAACTTCTAATATGCATCAGTGCTCAGCAAATGGCTTAAACAGTTAAGAACTGGTCCTAACTATCTAAACTTTGCTTCCTTACAACTGAAAATAAAACTAACTGTGCTCTGGAAGGACCAGTGCACATTTAGAATTTACTGAAATACAATAAAAAGGAATATTTAGTGACAAAACAGAAATTTGTTGGCAGCAGCATTCCTGAGCGCTCAGGAATGGCCCCGAGCGCTCGGGAGTGAACGCAGTGCCCAAAAAATGTTTTGTTCCTTTGAGCTTCTCTTGCTTTTGTGGTTTAACTAAAATCAAATGAGCTCATAACCAATATAAAGAACTGGTATGTGCCCTTGATTCCCCTCAGAAGTTTGAAAATAGTAAATTTCTAAGTATAAAATGAGATTTTATACCTTTGATCTTGATTTGAACTTGGCTTATTGGACTGATTTGGAGGCCTAAAAATGGATAGAAAACAGTAGGAAGATGGAATTCTAGATGAAGTAGAGATTTGAGATTTTTGATGTACTTGAAGACTATTTGAAAATTTTCTTAGAAAACACAAATTTTGGAAAATATTTGAGGGAGGTTTTGAGGCTGAAAATTTTAGAACATAACAGGGAGAAGGGGTAAAATTTCGTGTCCTTTGTGAAGTAGAAAGAAGAGGTATTTATAGGGGATGGGGAAAATAGGTTTAAAGTTTGAAAAATAAATCAAAAATAAGGAGAAAATAGTTTTGGGAGGGAAAACAGGCTTGATTGGTCTTTTGCTGGCTTAGGCAAACATCTGGCACATGCAGTTTTGAAATGCAATTTTAATATCTAAACAAAAACGTGGTCAAAGATTAAGCTCAACATCCAATACTCTGTCAGTACTCCCGAGTGCTCAAAAGTGGCACTCCCGAGCGCTCAAGAGTGGTCCCGAGCGCTCAGGAGTGGCTGCCCAACTTCAGAAGGGCGCCACGGACACTCCCGAGCTCGGTTTTGGGTGTTTTTCGAAGCATTGGAAAGCTCGTTGAGTCCTCTTTCTAACCCAATTGGTTTCATTCAAGTATTTTATAAGCTGAAATGTGTGCCCATTTTACCCTCAGGGTGTCGGGAAAAATGATGGTTTTCTTTTGAAAAAGACCAAGAAACATCGTTCAAGCTTTAGCCAAGTCCTATTTTGATTCCTTTTCATCATCGGGGAGCCACGAGGGCACAAATTAAGGATAAATAATAGGTCCAAATTGGGGTGTCTACAGTTGTCCCTCTTTGGATGGCGCTCGATATCATGTCTGGATACGAGTGGCGTCCAAAGATTGAGACAGCCCAATTCGAGCCCTACTAAATCCTTAATCCAAAATCAAATGCAAGTAAAGATGTACAAGCATTCGAAACATGAGGTCGTACTCTTTCGAGTTGCCTACGTACCCTTTTCTGCAGGGATCAGACCAGCGTAGTTCTTTGGGGCAAATGCAAATATACATGCAAGCAAATAATTTGACAAGAATAATTTGATTGAAAAGCGCCCACCGATTGCTCCGTCTCAGTGGGTGAAACAAATAAATAAGCGAAAAGGTTGAAAATGTAACATAAAATACACTGCGAGGGGTGCCATCCAACGGGACAAGGGATACAACCAAATCTACGGTGAAAGGTGCTTAATAGGTGTCCCTCAGGACGATGCCAAATCTATGGTAGAAGTCGATTGAAAGAAGCCAAATCTATGGTGGAAGATGATTGAAAGATGTCCCTTAGGACGATGCCAAATCTACGGCAGAAATTGATTGAGGATTTTCCTAGAGGGCAATGCCAAATCTATGGCGGAATTTGATTGAAATGATGTCCCAGAGGACAATGCCAAACCTATGGCGAAAGATGATTGAAAGATGTCCCTCAGGACGAAGGCCAAATCTATGGCGGAATTTGATTGAAATGATGTCCGAGAGGACAATGCCAAATCTATGGCAGAAGATGATTGAAAGATGTCCCTCAGGACGAAAGCCAAATCTATGGCGGAATTTGATTGAAATGATGTCCATGAGGACAATGCCAAATCTATGGCAGAAGTCGATTGAAAGAAGTCCCTCAGGAAGAAGGCCAAATCTATGGCGGAATTTGATTGAAATGATGTCCAAGAGGACAATGCCAAATCTATGGCAGAAGATGATTGAAAGATGCCCCTCAGGACGAAAGCCAAATCTATGGCGGAATTTGATTGAAATGATGTCCTACAGGACGATGCCAAATCTATGGCAGAGATCAATTGAAAGAAGCCCCTCGGGACGAAAGCCAAATCTATGGCGGAATTTGATTGAAATGATGTCCGAGAGGACAATGCCAAATCTATGGCGGAGATCGATTGAAAGATGTCTCAGAGGACAACGCCAAAACTATGGCGGAGATCGATTGAAAGATGTCACAGAGGACGATGCCAAATCTATGGCGAAAGATGATTGAAAGATGTCCCAAAGGACAATGCCAAAACTATGGCGGAGAATGATTTAATGATGTCCCAGAGGACAATGCCAAATCAATGGCAGCATGTCAAGCAGTCGTGCTGACAAATATGACAAATGAAGTTGACCATAAGAGGTCAAGGCTAGAAAGCGCGATCTGCATTTTGACATTCAACGACAACAATAATTGTTTATTTTTAATTTTTTTTTTTTAAAAACAGGGGTCATGTCCGAGTACCCTTTTTGCTTTACTATTTTTGGCCAGCGGGATGATATCTTCAGGACTTTGAGATTTGAACTGGAGTTTGTCTTTGGATGGAAATTGAGTTTGAGTTGGAGCCAGGGCTTGGAGCTAGAGTTGGTTTGAGTTTGACTTCAATCAGGGCTTCGATTTTGAGCATTCATGCCCAGTCTTGATGTTGGCTGTATGCTTGCTATGACATTGGGCAGATGTGCCCCAGTGAGTGACGGACCTCAGTTCTGATTCTTTTCCTTGATTCTACTGATAGTTTCAGCAACCAATTTTATCATGAGCACAAGCGTGGGTTCTTCCATGAATTGGAATTTCTCTCACAGGTTGGGACTTCAAGATCAATATGACTTGACTAGATGGATGACCTTGTGTGAATTTGGACAAGGCCTAGATGACTCAAGAGACAAGAAAGACCCTTTATCAGAGGACTGACTCTTAATGATGATCTTGACTGGACGAGGAGTTTGATTGGACTGGATGAGGAGTTTGATCATTTGAGGGTTCGAAAAAAAATGGCAAGCATGCCCCATAATTGATGTTTGAAATTGTCATGATAAAATCAAGTTTCGATGATTTTCCCAATTGGGGCTTTGAAATTGTTTCCACTCCATCAAGTGATGCAAATTCGGGATTTTCTTTCATCTTGTTTGTCAAAACACAAGGATTTTTACCACAAATCATGCCCCAAATTACTGATGACAACCCATGGATTTTGAAAATGCCCCAGCTTGGATTTTGCGGGATTCACGAAATGCCTTGCCGCTTCTTCTTGTTTTCTCCTACTGTCTAAGATTTTTGTTATCAAGTTGCGCTTTTCAATCTGAAAGGACTTTATCTGGGTTGTAACGTGGCCAAGGTTTGGCTTAACAAAGAAAGGATAATCAGCTCAAGAATTTTCATTTTCTTTGGGTTTCGAGAGCTAGCAGCCATCTTGAATATTTTTGTGCCATTTTTGCTTTTGATGGGCGCCTTCTTCGTTGTGCCAATGTGTTTGGCACTTTCATTGATTTTAAGCTTTCTTTGATTCTTCTTCGAAGTTTTCATCTCATTATGCCCATGTATTTGGCATTTTCACACTTTGAATTCTGATGCGCCGATGATAACCAAGCGTTTGGCACATTTGTCCTCCTCATTTCACCCCAATGTGGGGGATAGCTGCTTAGCTGGGTTCTTTTCAAAGAAATTGATTTAGGCTCAAAGGGGGTATCAATGGATATATATCTTCAAGCATTTGATAAAAGAAAAATAATGTCTTTCTTCATTTTGAATTGCACAACTTGATAACTAGATCTTAGATGCAAGTTAAGAGATTTGTGTGCTCTAACTTTTGCGTAGATCACATTATGAGGTTTTGATCTGGCGAGCTTTTTCTCGGGCTAAGGTGTTGCTTCTCGATGGCATCAGGGAGTGGTCCCTTGAAATTCTTCTTCTTGCCAGGGCAAAATATCTCGTGCTTTGATTCCTCAATTGATGGTGAAAAACAATTCCAAGTTAAGGGATTATCACAAAACATAAGTTTATTATCACAATTTCGACACAAGAAGCTTGAGATTGATTTCAAAAGATAGGACGGACCGACGAAGGATTGACTCAAAAGATCGCAACCGAATTTTGGGATTGACTCGAATGAACATGATCGGGCCTCAGGATGAGGCTGCCTACGTATCCCTCTTGCAAAAGAATCAGGTCATAACGTAGTTCGGGACTACGAAACTGACTCTCTTTTTGGTTTTTCTTCTTTGACTACAAATCTGAATTTGAAAACAAAACAGATATGAAAGCATGCAAGACTCGAGGTACAAACTGACTCAAAATTGAAAGACTCAGACTCGATTGGAAACTTAAAAACTTTACAGACTCGTGAGAAATTCCATTCATGGATTGACTTCATTGCATTCACCATTCTTCTCCAAATCTGAGGTACGGCATTGGGATGGTTCTGGTCCTTTCTCACTATTTTGGGCATCATTTGGATTTTGATCCACCCTCAGATTCTGTGTTACATTAGAGGTTATTATCGAGGCATCGAGCTTGTTAGGGGTTGAAACAATGGGTTTTGGCGGCCAATTGTCGACAATGCACTGGTAGGGATGGATTTTTATGCCATTGAAGATGCCGTTGATGGTTTGGTTGTTCAGAAGTTGTCCAAACGAGCCATGTCCCATCGATTCACTAGTCGGTCCAGTCTTGAACTCCTCAAAGATCAGAGGATAGTTTTTCCCAAGCAATCGCCACCCATCTGGTGTTGACTCCCATACCACGTCCATGTTCTCAAGCGTGCAAATCCCAACTTCCTCAGGTATATTGGCAGTGGGTTTTGGCTCGGTTGTGGGTATGTTGTATTGGCTAGGGTTGAATGAGATTGGGTTGAAATTGATGAGGTTGACATGGGAGTTTTGCGGTTGCTTTGGGAGAGGGTTTATGATAGTGTTTGGCCTTGAAAGTGGAGGTGAGATGGTTCCATTATCGATGAGATCTTGGATTTTATGGCGGAGACGGAAGTAGTTATTGGTAGAATGGCTGGTATATTGGTGGAAAGCACAGTAGGCATTTGGGTTGAGGGACACCGGGAGCTTTTATGGTAGTAGAGTTGGACGGAGCGGCTCGATGAGGCCGGCTTCAAGGAGCTTGTCATAAACTGAGGACAAAGGTACGAGGAAGCGGGAGAATCTCCTTGGTTGGGTTTTGCAACTGGGTTGAGGGCTCATGGTGGCGCTGAGCGGGCCTCTGACGAAAGCGTTGATTGCTTTGCAACTGCATGGCGTTATGCTATCACTGGATTGCACTCTTTTGGTTTTGGGGTTGATCTTAGCAGTGTGTGTGTCTTGCCTTTCAGCACCAGTTTCAGACAAGGATCCAACATTCTCTTTTGAGTGAGTTCTGGCATCATGGAATTCAACCAAGTTTTTGCACATGTCAGAGAACTTCACTTTTGAGTGTGGCTTGATTCCGACTGTAGGATAGTGGTAGATTTGTGGAGGTTCTTCGATCTAGGCATTATCAGCATTTAGTCCCAAATTCGGATTCGAGACTGTGGAGGTGAAGAGGTTAACCAGTCTTTGCAATAGAGTCATCTGCTTGTCCATTTTCTGACTCATTTCCTCTATAGCCTTTTTCAACTCAACCAGCTCTGTTTGCCCTACCGTTTGAGGTAGTCGGAGAAGGTGGAATGGCTTTGTGTAGGATGGGTGGCCCAGTACGTACAATAAAGCAAAAAGTGGACTCAGAATGTGCCCCTGTCATGTTTTATTAAAAAAAAGAATGTGCATGAGTAGAAGAATTGTTATTCTTGTGTCATCATCGTCAATTCAAGGGATCAAACTTTACCGATATTTCCAATAGTCACAGGTAGGTCGCTGTCAGGCAGGTTAAATTTCGCACGTTGGGAATCAGAGCCAATCTCCTTATTTGAGACCATCCGAGACAGAGCAATAAGACTGCTAGAAGATGCATTTAAGGCTAGACTGAACTAGAGGGAGCCGTTCGGGCACGGCGAACACCGGAGTTATCCCAAACTCCAAGGATTTATGGTCTCCTAGACCTTGACGCAGGAAATAACAACCTGCGAAGGATTGCCTTAGTCCTCAGAGATTCTTTCGAGTGTATCCTTTGATTAGAAGTGACAAGACTTGGGAGATATCAAGACAAATTAAGTCTTTAACATTTTTCACCCGAAATTTCCGTAAACCAAAACCATTTGGCGTGAATGACATGATACCGTAACCAGAGCGGCGTGAATGACATGGCGCCATTTAGCCTAAGTGGTGTAAGTGACTTCGCACTATAACCTAAGTGGTGTGGGTATCGTGGCATTGTAGCCTAATTGTTTCATTAATTTTCGTTGAATCATTGATTGAAAACTGTATTAAATACTTAATGAATTTCAATATCCCAAAAATCTCATCATTCCAAGGACTAATTAATTTCGACAACGTGCCCTTTAAAAGCACGACTCATCATCGGGCCAGGCAATCCTAGACAGGCCACGTGACAAGTCTAAGAGTTCTATACGCGACATGAAAGCATAAGATGCAAGGTGAGATGAGACATGATCACGGTCTTTCGAAGGTTGCCTCATTCCTCAGAATTTCTTTTATTGTGTATCCTTTGTTTAGAACGACAAATTCCAAGAGATGTCAAAATGAACTAAGTATTCAACTAGCCCTTATTTGAAATTTCAATTTTGAACTTGGAATAACTTAGTATAGACGACGTGATACCATAACCAGGGTGGCGTTAGTGGCATGGTGCCATTAGCCGAAGTGGTGTAAGTGACGTGGTATCACGGCATCGTTTCATTGTTATTCCTTATTCTCCGTTGAATCTTCGATTAGGCATTAGTCAAAGACTTAGTATGTTTTGATTTCCCAAAGTCTCATTGTTCTAAGGACTCATGTAGTTTAGACAACGTACACCGAGGTGCACGACTCTTCATCGGGCCTCGACAACCTTCTATGGACCGCGCAAGCGAGTTTAAGAAAACATGAATTTAAATGAGCAGCAAAACAGCATGTCATGGATAAGATGCAAGGTCTGATGCGGAAAGTGGTAACATGTTAGTAGAATATAGCACATAGTCCAATCCTGCGGGTCCCTGTCCTAGTTTGGAAGGTTCTACGGCTTACTAAACACGTATAAAGGCTGGGTTTTGGTTTAAAAAGGGTTCCCCGGACTAGAGTCAAGGTATGCCTCCCATTGTTAAGCGTACACCCAACAACGGTACAAACGGCAGGGATGACTCATCACGGTCGAGGGTTGCTGAGCATTCTGGGATTCCCTGTCACCAGCAAGCTGGGCAGGATTGCCAGAACACAACAGCGAGGTTGAACAGAATATATATACAAAAGATAGACAATGAAACAAAATATTTTGAAAATCCCACAAACATTTTTCAAGCTTGGCTCTCTTGATTAATTAATACTTAGAGAAAAATACACAAGTAACTGTAGACACCCCATTCTGGACTGTCCGGATTAGTTCATTTACTGTCTTTGTTGCCCCGGTGATAATAAAAGGTCGAGAACATTTCGAGATTGATGGAAGGTCTTGCGTTTTGAGCATTGGACATACCCATTTCAAACTCATTCAAACCCCTTTCAAACCCCTCAAAGCCAGAGCCAGAAAAGCCCCAGCAAAACCCTACTTGCTTACGCCATCTTTTCCTTGGCGTGCGCCATTGAACTTCCACGTGTCAGTCATCGACCGTTGACTCAGTTTGACTGGCGCACGCAAGCCTATAGCTGGCGTACGCAAGGTCAAGACCAGTCAAATCACCGCTTTTCTGTCACGTGCTCGAGACTTTGTAACCGTCTCAGTACGGCGGGGAGCCTCCTGATCATTGTTTCTGCAGAGGACGTCCCCTCTCTCTCCTACCCAAGCCATCACCTAGTCTCATGCATTAAATGCATGAGACTCCACCCTCCCTAACCTAACCAGCCCCTAACCCCAGCTGACTGCCCCTCTCTCAGTCCCTCTCTCCCCTATAAATCCCCCCTTGCATTCATTTGCAAGGGGTTAACTACATTAAGAAGCCCAAGCCCTTCTTCTCTCTTCTTTTTCTTGTTCTTTCTTCTCCATTGAGAGAGTAAGGAGTAGAGGAGTACCTCACACCCACACTGTTGTTCAGTCACCATCCAACCTCCATCTTCAACCTCCAAGTTCAAACCACCTTTCATCCCTTGCACCAAAGGTATACCACCTTTGCGTGGCTTTCTATTTTCAACCCCTGAGGGGAACCAGAAAGGTCCTGGCTAGTAACTGATACTAGTCCAGGCCCTTTTCTGGTAAAATAAAACAATCGTAAGAGACATAACATGGCACACGCCAGCTTTCGCAAGCCGTACGCCATTCATGGCAGTACGCGCACTGCTGGCGTGGGGATTATGGTTTGTCTATTTGTTGTCTGTATTTCATGTTCATCACCGCCTTAGCATGCTAAGAACCAGTTTATTGTTTTCTGCATTTTAGAACTGCTAGTGTAACTTTCAATAGCTGCTTGCTTCTCGCTTTATAAGGCTCCTGGGTCAATTCTGGTCATGTTCCAGAACCTAGATGGTGCAAAGCCAAACACTGGACAAAAGGGCAAACCTGGCGTACGGACTCTCAAGAGTGGCGTACGGCATGTTGGCTAAGGTTCAGTGCCTGGCCCTTGCATCATAGATCAATCATGGCCTCTTATCTTCTCCCCACACTGTTTATGGGGTTTCCTGTCTATTTTCCTTGGCTTACAGCCATTTTATCTGTCTGTAATCTGTATATATTGCTTTATGAACTGTGTGGTTTGTCCTGGGTGTGCGCTGGTCCATTCCAGAGCCCAGAGGTTTGAAAGCAAGAACTGTGAATGAGAGAGGGTAGTGTACGCCAGCTTTTGGCTGGTGTGCGCAGGGTATGGTGGCGTGCAGAGGCTTGGCCGCTGCCTGCCAGTATGCTGCTTGCTCATGCACCTAAAAAGCAGCGTACACCATTTCATTGAAGCTGTTCACAGTGCTTGTTCTCAATCTATGTTCTTATGTTAGTTCAATTCAAGCAAATCATCATCCATAAGCATTTTGTCACATAACTGCAAGCTGTACAGTTTTAATCCCCATTATCTGCTCCCCCGCCCTAACTGGCTAAAAAGTGATCAAATGAGAGAAAAATGCAAGAGTTTTACAAAAATGCCTGAGTAGAGACCAATCTCCGGATTGGGTGAGAGGGGTGCCATAAAACCCTTCCCCTCTCGTAACCTGGCTCCCGAACCTCAGATATCGAAGGTGACGACGGACCAGTCTACGCCTTTTCAAAATCAAGCAAAACGTAGCAAAAACGTTTTCAAGTTCGGTTCCTTGGGTGCTTCACCGCTAAAACCCGAGTGGCGACTCTGAATCGAAACGTCTCGCCGCGCTTTTCCAAAGAGGGCCGCACCCAATGTATATTTTAAACAACAAAATCCGAAATTTTGGGGCGCGTGCCCATAGTAACCAATCAAAAAGCCCCAGGTCGGAACGGCCGGATAGAAATCCAGTTAGAATCGCCATTTCCTTCCTTCAACGAGCATAAAGCGTCGTTGTTTTTGACAGACTTTGCAATGATTGTTCACAAATGTATATAAACTCTAAGTATTAATTAAACTGTCCCCAGCAGAGTCGCCACTGTGGGCTACCACAGCCCCGGGTGGATCGGGGCAGCTCAAAAAATAAAGTTTTGATTCGAAAATTTGAAGAATTGAAGAGTCGCCACCAGGATTTAAGGTTTGCCACCCGAGAAACCGTTTTGATTGAAAATGATTGCTTTGAATTGAAAACCAGAGATTTGTTTTGGGTTCGAAAGCCATGTTACAAGAGGGGAAGGGTTTTACGGCACCCCTCTCGCCCGACGTGGTGTCGGTCTCTACTCAATGTTTGTGAGATTTTATCAAAAACATTTGTTTCATTAAACAGTTAGCAAATATTCACAGATACATCACTTAGAGAAGTGTATACAGGTGCTAGTGTACAAGATATGATGATAAGGTGACATAAAATGAGGAACAGTCACTAGGAGCACTCCCGAGCGCTCGGGACTGCACTCCTGAGCGCTCAGGAGCTCTACTAAGTCACCCTGCAATTTTTGGTTAGAAAAAATGCAATATAATCCTTAAAACAGAAACCCATAACTACTAATATGCATCAGTGCTCAGCAAATGGCTTAAACAGTTAAGAACTGGTCCTAACTACCTACACTTTGCTTCCTTGCAACTGAAAATAAACTAACTGTGCTCTGGAAGGACCAGTGCACATTTAGAATTTACTGAAATACAAAAAAAGGAATATTTAGTGACAAAATAGAAATTTGGTGGTAGCAGCACTCCTGAGCGCTCAGGAATGGTCCCGAGCGCTCGGGAGTGAACGCAGTGCCCAGAAAATGTTTTGTTCCTTTGAGCTCCTCTTGCTTTTGTGGTTTAACTAAAATCAAATGAGCTCATAACTAGTATAAAGAACTGGTATGTGCCCTTGATTCCCCTCAGAAGTTTGAAAACAATAGATTTCTAAGTATAAAATGAGATTTTATACCTTTGATCTTGATTTGAACTTGGCTTATTGGACTGATTTGGAGGCCTAAAAATGGATAGAAAACAGTAGGAAGATGGAATTTTAGATGAAGTAGAGATTTGAGATTTTTGATGTACTTGAAGACTATTTGAAAATTTTCTTAGAAAACACAAATTTTGAAAAATATTTGAGGGAGGTTTTGAGGCTGAAAATTTTAGAACATAGCAGGGAGAAGGGGTAAAATTTCGTGTCCTTTGTGAAGTAGAAAGAAGAGGTATTTATAGGGGATGGGGAAAATAGGTTTAAAGTTTGAAAAATAAATCAAAAATAAGGAGAAAATAGTTTTGGGAGGGAAAACAAGCTTGATTGGTCTTCTGCTGGCTTAGGCAAACATCTGGCACATGCAGTTTTGAAATGCAATTTTAAAATCTAAACAAAAACGTGGTCAAAGATTAAGCTCAACATCCAATACTCTGTCAGTACTCCCGAGCGCTCAAAAGTGGCACTCCCGAGCGCTCAAGAGTGGTCCCGAGCGCTCAAGAGTGGCTGCCCAACTTCAGAAGGACGCCACGGACACTCCCGAACTCGGTTTTGGATGTTTTTCGAAGCATTGGAAAGCTCGTTGAGTCCTCTTTCTAACCCAATTGGTTTCATTCAAAAGTATTTTATAAGCTGAAATGTGTGCCCATTTTACCCTCAGGGTGTCGGGAAAAATGATGGTTTTGGTTTGAAAAAGACCAAGAAACATCGTTCAAGCTTTAGCCAAGTCCTATTTTGATTCATTTTCATCATCGGGGAGCCACGAGGGCACAAATTAAGGATAAATAATAGGTCCAAATTGGGGTGTCTACAGGAAGGAGTAGGCTTGAACTCTTAATGAGGTTAACCCCTTGCAAATGAATGCAAGGGGGGTATTTATAGAGCAAAGAGCTGAAGAGTGGGGGACTGATCAGTTGGGTTAAGAGGTGGGTTAGGTTAGGAAGGAAGCTCCCACGCATTAAATGCATGGGACTTGTTGATGGGGTGTGTAGGAGAGAGAGGGGGACGGGCCAGACGAATATAATCATCAGGGGCACTGTTCCCTGTACTTGGGAGCCGCAAAAGTCTCGAGCGCGTGGCAGAAAAATGGTGATTTGACTGGCTTTGACCAACGTGCGCCATCTATGGACCTGCGTGCGCCAGTCAAACTGAGTCAACGGTCGATGACCGACACGTGGCAGTCTACTGGCGCACGCCAAGTTCTTACTGGCATGAGCTGGTTGGGTTTTGCTGGGGCCATATGGTTCTGGCTTTGAAGGTTTTGAAGGGTTTGAAATGGGTTTTGAAAGGGGACTGTCCTAAACTCAAAGCCCAAGACCTCCTATCAACCTCGGAATGTTTTCGACCCTTAATCATCATTGGGGCAACAAAAAGACTGTAAACAAGCTGATCCGGATAGTCCAGAATGGGGTGTCTACATTAGTGTTCATGAAATACAAAATTTTAATGGGGATGCAGACAACTTTCAGCAAAAGAGTTCAGCAACAAAGGTCTGTGACCAGCGCGGAGGGTTCCGCGACAAGTAGGCACGCGGTCAGTCTCGCGGCATGTAGTGCGCAACAGGTAGGCTCGGGCCAAGATGGGCCGTGGGCCGCGGCCCAAGTTAGTTGGAGGGGTCCAGCTATCACTTAGGGTTTGCCTATAAATATTAGTTGTTGTATTTATTATTTTTTGAGGGAGCAAAAAAAATGATAGGTTGTTTTTGTTATACAGAGAAAGAATTCTAGAGAGAGAGAGTGCAAGAGAAAATTTTTCTCATAGAGGAAAGAGAAGACTTGTAATCTTTAGTTTTCTTTGTTCATAGTGGACTGGTGTGGCTCCCGGGGACGTAGGCAAGTTGCCGAATCTCGTATATCTGTGCGTTCTGTTTTTCTATTCCTCTTTCTCTTCCTTTTCTCTGGTTTGTTTTCTATAACGACAGTATCCCAAGATCCTGAAGTGTTTTTTGTTCATTGTGAGTTGAGCGCGAGGCTCCAATTTCCCAACAGTTGGTATCAAAGCCGCGGTTGCGGTAAGGGTGTTCAACAGTTTTCCGATTTAAGCTTTTGGGCAGTCCGGATTTCAGAGAGATCTATGGGTTCAGAAGAAGGAAAATCGAAGATCGAGAAGTTCAATGGTTCGGACTTTGCTTTCTGGAAGATGCAGATAGAGGACTATCTGTATCAAAAAGATCTTTACCGACCGCTGCTGGGTAAAGAAAAAGGAAAAAAAAAAAAAAAAAGGGAGACTGACGCGGAATGGGATGTTCTTGACCAGAAGGCGATGGGTCTGATCCGGTTATCACTCTCGAAGTCAGTTGCGCACGACATATTGAAAGAAAAAACCGCGTCCGACCTGATGGACGCGCTCGCAGAGATGTATGAACAGCCATGCGCGGCAAATAAGGTGCACTTAATGAAGAAGTTGTTCAACTTCGAGATGCCTGAAGGAGGTTCGTTTATGAAGCATCCCAGCGAGTTCAATACATAGTGGACCAGTTGATCTCTGTTGGTATTAAGTTCGACGACGAGGTTGAAGCCTTGTTGATTCTCTCTCAGTTGCCAGAGAGCTGGCAGGATACGGTTACTGCAATTAGTAATTCGGCTGGGAAGGAGAAACTCAATCTGAATGATATAGTTAGTTTGATTCTGACTGAGGAAGTTAGAAGGAAATCACTCGAAGGAGAGTCAGGCTTTAGCGGTTCAGGCTCAGCTCTAAGTTTTAAGCAGAGGGGCAGAGGCCAGGCCAAGGGTGGTCAGAACCAAAACAAGAGTCGGTCGAAATTGTGCGGCAAGAAGTCCCGCTGCAAAACACAGGTCAGTGGAATCAAAGGTGAATGTTGGAACTATGGCCAAGCAGGTCACATGTCTTCAGTTTGCAAGGCTCTAAAGAAGAATAATGGTGAGCAGGAGGCCCACATCGTGCAGGATGCACTTATTCTTTCGATGGACAGTATCGCAGAGTCATGGGTGGTTGACTCAAGTGCCTCATTCCACGTGACTGTTAGCAAGGGGGTTCTGAAGAACTATGTAGCAAGCGACTTTGGGCAAGTATACTAGAGCGATGATGAGCCATGTAGTATAGTGGGAATGGGTGATGTGCAGATTAAAACGCAGGGGTTTAAATGGTGTTTGAAGGATGTCAGACACGTCCCGCAGCTGAAGAGAAATCTTGTTTCAGTTGGGCAACTGGGAGCAGCGGGATATATCTCAACATTCACAGGAGATGCATGGAAGGTCTCCAACGGTACCATGGTGGTAGCTCGCGAAAAGAAAGTAGGTACTCTCTATTTAACTTCACGTGGAAGTCATTCACTTGCCATCGCGGAGGGACTCGCGGGGGTGGTCCCACGCGAGGATCGCGAAGGTCTCGCGGAGATGGTACCGCGCGAGGGTAGGCTAGCGGAAGGTCCGCGGCTAGAGAGCCAAGTGAGTTCAAGTTTGTGGCATGACAGGTTGGGACATATGAGCGAGAAGGGGATGAAGGTTCTGCAGACACAGGGGAAGCTGCCAGTTGAGTCAGTGGATTTCGACATGTGCGAAGACTGTATCTTCAGCAAGCATAGGCGGGTTAGTTTCCAGAAAAGTGGCAGACCACCCAAGCCAAACAAGCTAGAGCTTGTTCATACAAACGTATAGGGTCCCGTGTCAGTGCATTCTCTTGGCGGATCGAGGTACTTTGTTACTTTCATCGATGATCACTCGAGGAAAGTATGGGTTTACTTCGTGAGACACAAGTCAGAGGTATCCGAAATTTTCATGAAGTGGAAAGCAAAGTAGAGAACATGACAAACTTGAAGGTAAAGTGTCTGAGGTCAGACAACGGGGGAGAGTATGAATTGGGAGAGTACAAGAGAGCCTGTGCTCTATTCGAGATCCGTTTAGAGAAGACTATTCCAGGAACTCCGCAGCAAAATGGCATCGCGGAGCGGATGAATAGGACTCTGACAAAGCGTGCGCGGAGCATGCGGATACACGCGGGGTTGCCCAAGCAGTTTTAAGCAGACGCGATCACTACAGCAGCATACTTAATCAACCATGGGCCATCAGTTTCGTTGAACTTTGAGATACTGGAGGAGGTTTGGAGCGGTAAGGAGTTAAATCTCTCATATTTGAAAGTTTTCGGTTGTGTTGCTTATGTCCGCCTCAGTGACAAAGTCAGAGACAAGTCACTGAAGTGCACATTCATTGGGTACGACGGTGATGAGTTTGGTTATCATTTCTGGGATGAGAAAAATAGGAAGATAATCAGAAGCCGGGTATAGACACCCCATTCTGGACTGTCCGGATTAGTCCTTTACTTTCTTTATTGACCCGATGATGATAAGCGGTCGAAAACTCTCCGAGGTCGATGAAAGGTCATGAGCTTTGAGCGTTGGACCCTCCTCTTTCAAGCCCTTTCAAACCTCTTCAAACCTGAGCCAAATGAGCCTCAGCAAAAACCATACCTTGCTTACGCCACCTACTCCTTGGCGTGCGCCAGGTATTTGCCACGTGTCAATCATCGACCGTTGACTGAGTTTGACCTGGCGCACGGCAGGTCTCAGGTGGCGTACGGAGGGTCAGGACCAGTCAAATCACCGCTTTTACAGTACGCGACCGAAACTTTTGCGGCTCCAAAGTACAGGGAACAGTGCCCCTAATGATTATTTCCTGCTGGACCGTCCCTCACTCTCTCCTACACCTAGTCCCATGCATTTAATGCATGGGAGGTTCCTCACTCAACCCCAACCAACCCAACCAACCCCAACCAGCCCTAACCCCAGCTGATTACCCCTGGTCTCAGCCCCTCTCTCCTCTATAAATGCAACCTCTTGCATTCATTTGCAAAGGTTAAGCACATTAAAGAAGCCAAGTCTTTCCTCTCTTTTCTCTCTTGTTCTTGCCTTCCCATTAAAGGATTGAGAGATAGAAAAGCTCTATACCCCTACACCACTGATCATCCACCATACATCCTCCATCTTCAACCTCCAAAACTCACTTCCTTCTTTCCATCTCTTGCACCAAAGGTATACCACCTTTGTGCTGCGTTCTGTTTTCAACCCCTGAGGGGAACCAGAAGGGTACTGGCTAGTAACTGATACTAGTCCAGGCCCCTTTCTGTTAAATAAATCAGTCGTAGGAGCCAATACATGGCGCACGCCAGCTCCTCTTAGCCGTACGTCGCCTTTGGCTGTACGTGCACAGCTGACGTGGGGATCATGAAGGGCTCATTTATTGCTCATTTCCTTTATGTCATCACCTTCTAGCATGCTAATAACCAGTCTATTGCTTTCTGTATCTTAGAACTGTTCAAATGTAGTTTTCAATACTTGCACCCATCTTTTATTCTCAAGGCCACTGGGGTATGTCTGGTCATGTTCCAGAACCCAGATGATGTAAAGCCAAAGACTGGTTCCCATGCAGACCTGGCGTACGACTCCCACAGGGTGGCGTACGGCATGTTTCTTAAAGACCAGTGCCTGGCCCTTACATCCCAGTTCAATCCTGGCCTCTTGTTCCTCCCCACTCTGTTTATGGGGTTTACTTTGCTATTCTCTGGCTCTCACCCCTTTCTAATGTCTGTATATGTACATAAATATATCTTATCAACTGCGTGGTTTGTCCTGGGTGTGCACTGGTCCACTCCAGAGCCCATAGGGTTGAAAGCAAAAGCTGTGAGAAATTGACGAGGTGGTGTACGCCAGCTTTAAGGTGGCGTGCGCAGGGTGTATTGGCGTGCAGTGGCTTGGCCATTGCGTGCCAGCATATCACCTGCTCACGCACCCGACGAGAAGCGTACGTCATCCTGTTGAACTGCTCACAGTGCTTGTTTTCAATCTATGTTCTTACATTTAATTCAATTCAAGCAAGCAAACTAGCATCCATAAACATTTTGTCAAATAAACTACAACGTGTTACAGCTTTTAATCCCTATTAACTGTTCCTCCGCCCTAATTGGCTAAAAATGATCGAATGAGAGAAAAATGCAAATGTTCTAATAAAATGCCCAAGTAGAGACCGATCTCCGGATTGGGCGAGAGGGGTGCCATAAAACCCTTCCCCTCTCGTAACCTGGCTCCCGAACCTCAGATATCGAAGGTGACGACGGACCAGTCTACGCCTTTTTCAAATCAATCAAATCTTTTCAAATCAAAGCAAAACGTAGCAAACGTTCTCGAGTTCGGTTCCTTGGGTGTTCTCCCGCTAAAACCCGAGTGGCGACTCTGAATCGAAGCGTTTCGCCGCGCTATTTTCTAAGAGGGCCGCCCCCCAAGATAACATTTACAAACCAAAAATCGAGCGATTTTCGGGGCGCGTGCCCATAGTGGCGACTCCGCTGGGGATCATTGCATTAATTAATATTTTGGCATTAATACATAGATGAACAATTTTCAAAAGTCTGGCAAAACAGTACGCTCCGCACTGCTGAAGAACGGAATGGTAACGTAACAGGATCTCAGCATCCGACCAATCCGAACTGGGGCTTTATTATTGTTCACTTCTGTAGTCTTGTCCAAATATTGATTAATAAAAGTGAGCCAAGCTTCAAAAGGCATTTCCAAAATTTTGCATTTCTCTCTCATTTAGTCAAACTTTGGCGTTTTTCATTTGCATCGATGTTGGATAAGCCCCGTTGAGGTGTTTTGGGTAACCGGCACAGTTTACTGGAGCCCGGGGTCCTCGAATGCCCAACAACCTTGGACGATGATGAGTGGTAATACCGTTCGACCATTGCTTTGCTGCACGCATTGCGGTGGGAGGTATACCGCAGCTCTAGTCAGAGGGACCCCTTTCAGCCAAAACCAGCCTCGTCATGCGTATAAAGCACTAGAACCTTTCAACCTAAGACAGGAACCTACAGGGTAGGATTACTTGCATCTAACCCCCATAAACTGTCTATGTGTTACTGCTTTCCTTATCGCATGCCTGTGCATACATACATCCCGTTGTGCGTAGGAGCATGCTAGGGCAGCTTTTAGGTCTGTCTCGAGTTCGTCTTGTGATTGTTAGGGCCCTGCCATGGACCGATGAAGAGTTGTGCATCTCAAAGTTGCACGTTATCAATTTCTAAAATCCTTGGGTCAACGAGACTTTGGGAAATCAAGACTGTTTAAGTCTCTTGTCTAAACCTAGTCAAAATTTCAAACAGAACATTCGGAACAGCGAAGAGAATGTCGTGATACCCACACCATCCAAGTTAAAGTGCTAATCACTTACACCATCAAGGCTCCGGCACAGTGCTGCTCACGCCACATCGGTTATGGTATCACGACATCTGCACCAAGTTGTTCCGACCTCCAAAGTTGAAACTTCGATAAAGGAGCAGCCAAAAGGCTTAGATTGTCTTGACATCCCTCAGTATCCATCGACTCAAACAAGGATACACCGTCGAAAAAGAAATCCGAGGATTCTATGGCAGCGTCCTAACAGCATGAGTTGGACTCCCTCTAGTGTTAGAGTCTAGGAGGACACTGACGACGTTGGCATACTCATTTTCTTTCAATTCTTTTCAAAATAAACTGTTGCAGGCTGTCATTGAGCTCGTCTATTTTGCTGTTTAGCTGAACCATGGGGAGCTTCGAAATCAAGAGCCAAACCTGCTTGGGAACGTCCGTCGGGTCTGTTTGAGGGTCTGTTTTGGGGATTGATTTTCTGCTCGTCACAACGGAAGCACAGTTCTGCACTCTGTCAAGGGAGGATTCGCCGCCAACCACTCCGCACGAATCTCCTCCGTCCTCTCCATCTCCACCCATAGCTTCAAGGCCGATCAAGACCGAAACCCTAGACATGGCGGATGTTCCTCCACCGAATCTCACTACAATCCTAGCCGATCTCCAGCACAACCTCGCCATCATGCAGCAAAGAGCTGACCAGGCCGATACTGCCATGGCCAATCTGCAGGCTCTTATCAACGAAAGGCTCCCAGTCGGAAGAATAGAGGGCGAGAGGCAAGAGCGCGAAAACCCAGCTGGGGAGGACATCCCAGCCGAACAGCCTGCTGCGAATCTCGAAATGGCTGCCCTGATCGCCAAAATGGCTAAGCTAGAGGAGTCAGTTGCCAAGTCCGAAAGAATCAGCGCCGGAGGGTTGGACATGGACCGTCTCTGCCCCTTTCCAAATGCACGGCTCCCGGAAAGGTTCAAAATGCCCGACTTTACGAAGTTCAACGGTACGGGCGATCCGAAGACACACCTGCTAGCTTACCACGGTGCAATGAAGCTGCATGGGGTTGAAGAGGAGGCAATGGCCCAATTGTTCCCTCAAACTCTGGCTGGCCCAGCTTTTCAGTGGTTTTTGTGTCTCGATGTTTCTAAGCGCAAAACATGGGAAGACATTGGTGCGGCCTTTTTCGCCCAGTACAGCTACAACTCCCAACTCAAAATGACCACCCGAGAGTTGGAGTCCACCAAGATGAATCCAAAAGAGTCCTTTGCGGATTTCATCAAGCGTTGGAGGACTAAGGCTGCAGTCATGACAGATCGGCCGAGTGAGAAGGATCAGATCCGTATCATCTCCCGTAATCTGCTGCCCGACTTTGCTAAGAATCTGGTGCTCGTCCAAGGGGCCGATTGGGATACTTTCTTTGAATCTGGCCTTGCCATCGAAGAAGCTCTCCAAACTGGGGTTCTGCCGCGCAGCGACCCTCCTTCCTCCTCCTCGGGATCCAAAGCCAAACCTCGCGCTTACTCAGGGAGTAGCGCTGCTTTGTTCGGCAGCAACAGTTATGCCAACGCCACATCTGCCGGAAGCAGCAATACTCAAGACTCCAACCGCATTGCCGATGTCAACCAGGTCCAAGCCCCTCCAAAACCCCGAAACCGTAATCAGCCCCGGAACTTCACCAAGTTTGAAGCTCCGCTCTCTCAAGTGCTAGAAAGGTTGGCCAAATCCGGTCACCTCAAACCGCTGGATCCAACTCCACTGCCCCAAAATCCATCCCCTAGCCACAACCCGAACGCTTTCTGCGCCTATCACCAAATGCCCGGCCATTACACCGATTCCTGCTACCGCCTTCGCCACGCAATTCAAGATTTGGTGGACAACGGCACTCTCCCGACCCCTCCTAAGCCTAACGTCATCACCAACTCCATGCCGCAGCACAACGGCCACCCTCAAATCAACCAAATCAGCCTTACCTCCACTATAATCCAACCTAGCTCCACCATATTCAACCCCACTGACCATATAGCCCCAGAGCATCACCCGAAACCTGTTGTGACCATCCCGGCGGAATTCAGTGTCAACATGTTGGCAGTTGGCTGGGATATGGAAGACAAAGCAAGGGAATGGGCAGAACTCGCTAATGACTGGAACGAGCAGTACTTTTTGGGATTCCCTCAGGCACCGGTTGTCGATCAAGCTCAGTTAGACCAATGGGAGGAAGATTGGAACGCAGCAAGGGCGGATCCACTGATGGCCTGTCACTTTTATGCTTTTCTACCAGCCTGAAACCGCTGCGGCCGAAACTGAGGAGGAATACGTGTGGGACCCGGAGCCCGTTGTTGCACAGTTAACCTGGAATCAGAACTTCAATATGGAGAAGGGGGACGATGATCAGGATTTAGGCGAGCAGTACTTGGATTGCTACGGCCAAGGAGAGATCATCCCTGACGTGCGTCGGCAGCTAGGGGAAGCATGGCCGCTATTCGACTCCATCTCCAACGCCGTGCATGCAGGCGACCCGACTGTCAACATTGTGCCTGTAGGAATGCCGCGTCCGGTAGTGCATCTTAGGGATGATTGCTCTATTATGGTATTGAATGCACCACCCGATGACCTGTGGGATGTTGATGAGATCGTCGACCTTAACACAAGCCCGCTGCCTGCTGATTTCTGGGATGTCGATAAAGTAGTCGACATTCAGGTCGGGGACGAAATCTGGACCGTCGATACTGCCTTAGTGGACGGAGGCTTTTGGGATGTACCGTTCGTCACTAATCCAGGGACACCATTCGAGGAAGCTGCCGCACAGGATCCGGCCCCTTGGGAAGGACAAGTCATGAGTGATCTGGAATGGGTTATGGCTTCGGACCAGGTTGCATCGATCGACAAGGGGAAGCGCAAGCTAGAGGAAGTGCCTGCTGATTTCTGGGATTTTGTGGACACGTCGCCTTGGTGAGAGGTCGCTAATGTCACTAGGAGCGGCCGAGTCTTCCAACCACCCAATCTTTCGGCTGGAAGCTCGTCCAATCCCGGTAGCGATCAAAGACCCACTGTTCCCTCTGCGTCAAAGAACGCTCCGGCCATTCCTGGCGGGGTGCCTGAAGAGGACGCTATTCTGAAACAGCTGGAAAGGATCCCTGCCGCCGTCTCTGTCTGGGGTCTGATATCATCGTCAAAGGAGCATCGAGAAAAGCTGTCTGCAGCGCTAGCCCGTCTTACTGTACCAACTGACATCACCGCGGAGGCCATGGTTGCCCTAGTCTTGCCGCTACTTTCTCAGCATTCTGTCACTTTCACTGAAAAGGATCTGCCCATTGATGGGACTGCTCACAACCGCCCATTGCACATTACTCTCAAATGCAGGGGACATTGGGTGCCAACTGTGTTGATCGATAATGGCTCCGCCATCAACGTTTGTCCGATGAGGGTTGCTTACCGTCTGGGGCTCACCAAGGCTGACCTCACGCCTTCCAATCTGGCAGTCAAGGCCTACGATAACACGCGCCGCGTAGTCGAGGGGACTCTCATGCTGAAGCTTGATGCCGAGGGTTTTGAAATGGACGTGGAATTCCATGTGGTTGACATCCCTGCCACCTTCAACCTGCTGTTGGGAAGGCCGTGGCTGCATAGGGCGGACATCATGGCTGTACCGTCGACTCTCCACCAGAAGGTCATGCTGGGGCTTCCTACCGGGACTCTAACTATCTGCGGCGACTCTGGGATCCGCCCGCTCAAGGACGATGGGACGCCTGTTTTGGGAATCATGCACGGAGAAGAAGACTCAGACTTTGGGGGATTTGCTTTTGACACCTCCGGCTCAGTCCTGTCCATTGTCATGGATGACAACTTCATAATCAGCTCTACCGCCCTCGAAATCATGAGGAAGATGTCATTCATGCCTGGCCTGGGGCTCGGGATCAACCAGCAAGGGATCGCTGAGTTCCCTGTCTTTCCCTTTACCGAAGGCCGCTTCGGCTTGGGATACACTCCCCCTACCAAAAAGGCCAAACTAGGGAAAGACACGGGAAAACCTCGGACCCTTTATGGTAACCCCGACAGCTATTTCGTCCGTGAAGGAGGAGGCACTGCTTATCTGGGGCAGGCTGAACCGTTTTGGGATCAAGTGACTAGGACCTGGCTTCCGAGCTTTGAGATCTTTGCTGCCGACACTTGGTCTGATGACGAAGAGGAAATTGCAAGGGAGGAGCTGGCTGCAAAGGAATTCAAGAAGTAGCTGGCCGTAACCAAGGAAAAGGCTGACTGGCTGGTCGCTTTTGATCAAGGGGGTCTAGGGGAGCTGTTCTCCCAAGTGGGTTTGGTTGGCAAGGAAAATGAGGCTGAAGTACTGATGCTTGGGCCCGGCTCTCCAGATCTTCTCAACGACCCAACCTCCCTCATTGTCGAAGCAAAGGGTAGTCTTAATAACTGCATTTTTACTCCCCGTCTGACATGCATTGACGATGTATCTGAATCTGACACAGAGTCTGTCGAGTCTAAGTCTAGCTCAGAGTCGGAGTTTGTGCCTCTCGGCCCTCCACGTCATAGCTTTTACTTTGAGTTTGAGTCGACTGTACTTGGCAACCCCTCTGGGTTTTATGAAATGAATGATCCTGCTTCCGACTACTTTGCTGACTTTTACATAAACTGTGTCGACCCCGACGATGAAGGAATCGACTTTGACGGGAACATCCCGGCCGAGTTGCGTTCCCTCATCGAAAGGGAAGACGAAAGGCATGCTCAGCCTCTAAAAGAAGAAGTAATTTCAATAAATCTGAAAGATGAGGATGACCCCCGCATGATACAAATCGGTTCAAACCTATCCCCGGAACATCACGCTGGTACCATTGAGGCGCTCAAAGAATACTTCGAGGTTTTCGCCTGGTCTCACGCCGACATGCCTGGTATCGATCCCGAGATAGTACAGCACCGAATTCCGTTAATGCCAGGGGCAGTTCCTGTCAAGCAGAAGCTCCGAAGAATGAGGCCGGATTGGGTTCAGAAGATCAAGGAAGAGGTCACCAAGCAAATTGACGCAGGATTCCTGAGGGTTGCTGAATACCCCCAATGGGTTGCCAACATCGTACCTGTACCCAAGAAGGATGGAAGGATCCGAGTTTGTGTCGATTTTAGGGATTTGAACAAGGCAAGCCCCAAAGATAGTTTTCCCTTGCCTCACATTGATGTGCTCGTGGACAACACGGCGGGGCATGCCTTGCTCTCCTTTGTCGATGGGTTCGCAGGCTACAATCAGATCTTCATGGCCCCAGAGGATCAGGAGAAGACAACGTTCGTCACAGAATGGGGAACCTACTGTTACGTGAAAATGCCATTTGGACTAAAGAATGCCGGGTGCACTTTCCAAAGGGCCCAAACAACTCTGTTCCATGACTTCATCCACAAGACGGTCGAGGTGTATGTCGACGATATGATTGTAAAGGCAAAAGAGGAAAAGGACTATCTCCCTTCGCTCAGACAGTTTCTCGAAAGGCTTCTAAAGTACAATGTACGTCTCAACCCGCAGAAGTGCACATTCAGGGTTACAACAGGCAAGATGTTGGGGTTTCTGATCACCAAGAAAGGAATCGAGGTCGACCCGTCTAAGATCAAAGCAATTCTCGAAATGGAGCCCCCGCGATCTGAGAAGGAAGTGCGGAGTTTTCTGGGAAAGGTTCAGTTTATCAGCCGATTCCGACTTGCGAACCGCTGTTCCGCTTACTCAAGAAAAATGTCCCGTTCGAATGGACAGACAGGTGTCAGACTGCTTTTGAATCAATTCAGAGATATCTGCAAAACCCTCCGATATTAATGCCGCCTACGCCTGGACAGCCACTGATTTTGTACTTGTCTGTAACGCCCACGGCAATGGGGTGTCTGCTAGCACAGGAAGGGGAAAACAGAGTCGAGAAGGCCATCTACTATCTGAGCAAGAAAATGGTGGGAAGCGAGGAGCGATATACCCCTTTGGAGAAGACATGCTGGGCGCTAGTTTGGGCTACCAAAAAGCTTAGACACTACATGCTAGCCTATTCGGTGAAGCTGATTTCTCGAATGGACCCCATCAAATACCTGTTCGAGAAGCCAGCACTCACTCATAAGCTAGCACGTTGGTTGCTTCTGCTGGCTGAGTTCGATCTCCAGCATGTCACGAGGACGCCAGTAAAAGGCCGCGCTGTGGCAGAATTCTTGACAGATCACCCAGTTGAGGGGCCAGAGGATGTGAATTTCAATTTCCCAGACGAGGATGTACTGACCGTAACTGAAGAAGTATGGACGCTGTATTTCGATGGGGCTGCTAATCAGAAAGGCTTCGGAATCGGGGTGTTGCTGATCACGCCCGCCGGCGCTCACATTCCGCTCGCATTCAAACTGAATTTCGATGTTACTAACAATCAAGCCGAGTATGAGGCCTGCATCGTCGGAATGGAGGCGGCAATTGCACTGGGAGTTGAGAAGCTCGAGGTTATTGGAGATTCGAACTTGGTGGTGTCCCAAGCCAACGGAGATTGGAGGGTTCGCGAGGAAAAGCTGAAGCCTTATCACCAAGACTTGGAGGAACTGATTCCTCGCTTCAATAAGGTGACTTTCACCCATGTCCCTCGCTTGAGGAATCAGTTCGCCGATGCCTTGGCGACCTTGGCTTCAATGATCGAACTCCCGACAGGGGTCAAAATGCGGCCAATTGTGATCGAACAAAGGGACCTGCCCGCTTATGAATACATCAACGCCGTCGATGATGTGGATGACGGCCACCCCTGGTACCATGACATCTGGAACTTTGTGGAGCGCGGAGAGTTTCCCACTGGGGCTACAAGGAAGGATCGGATCGCCTTGCAACGTTTGGCTACTCAGTACATCATCTGCGGGGGAAAGCTGTATCGAAGGTCTCACTGCGGGATGCACAAGCTATGTGTGAATGGCGCCGAAGCAACACGGATAATGGAGGAGATTCACGAAGGGGTCTGCGGTCCTCACATGAGCGGCGTCATGCTCGCAAGGAAAATCCTCAGGCAGGGTTATTATTGGTCTACCATGGAATCTCAATGCATTGACTATGTGCGACGTTGCTATAAATGTCAAATCCATGCTAACCTGCAGCACGTTCCTCCAACTGAACTTTTTGGTATGACCTCGCCTTGGCCTTTCTCAGTGTGGGGAATCGACGTCATCGGGATGATCAACCCCTCTGCTTCAAATGGGCACAAATTCATACTGGTAGCCATTGATTACTTCACCAAGTGGGTTGAGGCTGAATCTTACAAGACCCTGACAACCGTTCAAGTCGCACAGTTCATTCGAAAGAACATCATTTACTGGTACAGCGTGCCTCAGGCTTTCGTTTCGGACAATGGGAGTCACTTCAAAGGTAGAGTCCTGGAGCTTTTCGAGGAATTCGGAATCAAGATCCACCATTCAACAACTTACTGGCCGCAGACGAATGGGGCTGTCGAGGCTGCAAATAAGAACGTCGAAATGATCATCAAGAAGACTGCCGAGTCTGCAAGGGATTGGCACGAACTACTACCGTTGGCCCTTTGGGGGTACCGCACGTCAATTCGCACTTCCACGGGCGCAACTCCGTACTCCTTAGTCTATGGAATGGAAGCTGTACTCCCCATCGAGCTTGAGATTCCGTCTCTGAGAGTCATGGCTAAAAGTGGGCTCGAGGAAGCTGAATGGTTAGGTGGGAGATTTGTCGAGCTCATGTTGTTTGATGAGAGGAGGCTCCGTGCTCTGTATCGTGTTCAAGGGTATCAGTGTCGAATCGCCCGAGCATTCAATAAGAAAGTGAAGTCGAGAGGTCTGGTCGAAGGGGATATGGTTACAAAGGAAATCCGGGCTCCAGTGTTTGATCCTCGTGGGAAGTTCCGGCCAAAGCGTTCTGGGCCGTACATCATCAAAACCATCCTATCTGGGGGTGCTGCCAAGCTCATCGACCTCGACGGCAATGAATTCAGTACTTTGGTCAACCTGGATCAGCTCAAGCGTTACTATCCCTGAGAGATGCTCGTTGGATCGAAAACCACAAGGGTGGGCGATTCCAAGCAAAAATTAGAGCAGCCTGCTAGACCGAAAACCTAAGGAGGCGGTTTAGGCAAAAATAAATAGGCAGAATCAAAAAGCTCGCTAGACCGAAAACCTGTCAAGGCGGTTCTAGGCAAAAGTTAGAGCGTAAAAGGAGAGGTAAAATACACGAGCGAACCCTTGCCTGAACTACGTTCTGACCTGATTCCCTACAAAGGGATACGTAGGCAGTCTCTCAATGAGACCCGGTCATATCTTATCAAGCTGATCCACGGTTTGCCATTTCGGATTTGCACCAAGGCTGAGATAGTTCAAAGATTCACAAGATGGGCTGGAGTTACGTTGGAGAATTCAAAAGGGGGAAACCCTTCATCTTTCAACTTTATTTTGCGAAATTATTATTTCTAATACACAAGCTGAGCATAAAAGCCTTAAAAGAAATGAAGCATGAAAAACAGAACAAAATGCTTAAGAAGCCTAACGGCTCGCAGCTTATTCTAAGTACAGCAAAGTGGTTTGGAGTCAGCCCATATTTGTTCTTGCGTGCACATCTGCTCTCAGCCACTGTCTATAGCGATTCTTTAGCCGAGGGTTGAAATCTGGCATCTCTGCCTGGAGAATCCTCAGGCCCCAGCGCCTCTGATAACTGCCCAGCGTCTGAGCATTGAAGTTGGGAAGACGGAAACCCTCGGTACTGATTTGGACATTCTCTTGTGAAGCGCCCAACTGGCGAAGAATCCAACCGGGGATGTAGAATGTGAATCTAGTCAGCCCAGCAATGACCATCCTGTCAAAGCCGTCAGAATGGATCGCCATATCTGGGAGGTCTAGCCAAGGACACCTCCAAGCAATTTCATCAGGCTGCATCTCTAGCATGAATTCGTACCAACCCTCTACATCCAAGTCAGGGTACCTCATCTCCCTCTGATGAACCCGCTTTGGAAACAGATTCCAGCCCGCCGCCGGTGGATGCAGTAAATTCAGCTTGTCCGATAGCCACAGCTGCATGAGTGACAAAACAAGTAAGAAGTCAGATAAAGCCTGAGCGAGAAGACAAGTAAGAAGCTAGGAAGCAGCCTAAGCCGAGTGTCGAGGTAAAACGAGAATGTGCGAAAAACCAGAAAAATGTGAGCTGAGTGAGTTTACCTGGAGCAAAAGCGGGCTCCCGCTAAAAACAGCCGATTGGCCTGTGCTCACGAGATCCAAGCCCATGAGTGTCTCGGCCAAGACCAAAGGAATCACATTCCTTCTGTCCCCCATTTGAGCGGCCACGCTCACCAAGGAAGGGCTAACTCGCCCGTCGGCAGGAACGAGCAAGTAGGCCGCAAGCAGGCAATAAAGGGCAAAGCGCCGACGGCTTGAACTTCGTCGCTACCCGGGCTATCCAAGTCGACATCCGGGCTGTACATTTCAACCAGCCGGATAATGTTCACCTGGCCACCTTCCAGGATTGTGTTCGCCAACCCGGGAAATGCCAAGCGAGCTGGCCAACAGCTTGGGCATGCTCACTTGATAGGGAGGAACGACGAGCGTCGGGGACGCGTAGGTGCGGACGTACGCCTGGAATTCCTCCACGGTCGGGCACATCTCATCATCACCAAAACGGAAGACATGGACGTCCGGATCCCAGAATCTCAGTGCAGCCCATAGCAGCGCCGGGCGGATCGGCACATGTCGAAGGAAGCGGAAAGAAGAAAGCCCATGGTATTGGAAGTTGAGCCAATCAACACCCAAAAAGGACACTAGCCAAGGCTTGAGCAGTGTCGGGAGGGGATTATCCATGGGCAAATGCTAGAAGAGAAAAGGGGAGTAATTGTTGCTGTGAATGCCCTGAAGGAGGCACCCCAGCTTTATAGGCTTTCAAATGACCGTTGTAGATCACAGGGGACATAGAACCAAGTAGCTAGCCTCCAAAGAAACATTATACCAAGTACTCTGCCTCCCCTGCACTCTCAAAAACCGTGGGGAAGCCGTGTGGGGGTGAAAACAAAATGCCCCCTGGAAAAGGACAGTTGGTCAGTCAAGTGGATCTGACGCACAGAAACTTGGCGTACGCCAACACAAATCTGGCGTACACATGGTTTTCACCATCCTGGCGTACGGGTTCAAAGACCTGGCGTACGGTATGTTGGTGCACCAGAAGGCAGCTTGCAGCAGCCACTGCCGTTGTATGGTCGTTTTTAGTTCCAAGGCTTGCTTTGGCTATTTCTTGATTCCTACAAGTTTCAAACATCATTTGGGACTGCAGCAAAGCATCGGATCCTAAAAGCCGCGCCCGTCGAAGATTTTGAACCTCCGAAGGCCCGTGTCGAACCAAAATCAAGGATACGGAGGGTCAAATCTCGTTTTAGAGGATTTTGCCAAGTTTGGTTATACCATACACGTTACATAGGACTTATGTGACTGTATGGGGGTGTCGGTTTCAGTCCGGGACTATATCGAGTCATCTTTTGCGTCTTATGTCCATTTTTGCGACATTTTTAGCTTTTTATCGGTATTCACCGTATACCGTGGTGTTTTTGTCGATATTGGTGGTTCGTACAAGTCATTGTACATCCTTAGAGTCCTTCAAAAGAGTCAGTTTCTTCCAAATAAAGAAATATAGAACTTGGTCCATTAATACCAATTTTTCCCGTATCCTCCGCGTGTCTGGGTTATATCTCGTATCTTGGGGCTTTTCTATACCTCTTTCTTCGAGCTAGACCCATTTTTGCACATATGCAGGTGTTTGTGTCGATTCAGAACCATTGTCAATGCATGTTAGATATTAGGGGACGGTTTGTTCGTTCCCTTAAAACACAAAATCTAATAACTAAAGGAATCAACAAACAGAAAACGCAGATATTATTTCTACCATGCCTACCATGTCAAAGTCCTAAAAAGCAAAAGGTGGGAATGTATCAAGCGGCACACCGGCCCGAGCAAACGCAAAAGTATCAGGGCACACTCGCCCAAAGTCAAAGAGGCACGCAGGCCCCGTATTCGAAATCCCAATGTATCAAAGTATCAAAAAGTCAAAAACAGCAAAATAGGCTAAGGCTCAGTCATAGCCCTCAGTCGTCAAAAAGGTCCTCGTCGTCGTCCTCTTCCTCGCTCTCTGCCATTTCTCGTGGGTCCATCCGGTACTTGGGATCGTCCACGGAATCAGAGTCACTACTGAGGGACGTGCTCTCCTCCTCTTCTTCTGCTGCTTCCTCTTCTTCTCTCCTCTTCTTTTGCGAAGGTCCCTCAGCAGGCCTCTTCTCCGCGGACCTCTTCCTCAGCTCTCGGCGGAACGGGAGGTCCTCGCTAGCAGGCGCAATATGTACTCCCCTCTGAGTGCTCGCTGCTGGTCGGGATGAGCTCGGCGCTATCTTCTTTTGAGGCGGTGGCCTCACACTCTTCCTCCTAGGAGCCGCCCTAACCTGCCCCTGCATTGCATTTAGCATGTTAACGTTTGTGTACATATTGCATATATATATTGAAATGTGAAGGCAGGACATTATTCTATCAAAGTTTCAAAGTCATACCTGAGGCCACACAGTAGGAGCTGGAGCTGGAGGTGGATAGTGCAGCCGCAACTGGGCGCCGCTAGCAATTCTGTGAAACTCCTTCTCCATAGCCTTCATCAGGCGCACCGCCTCTCGCACCCACTCCATCGGGGCCTGTGTTACAATAAGTGGTCAAGTCAGTTTGCAAGACAAGTATACATCTGGAAATCAGGGTAAAGAAGGGAAATACAAGGGATGCTATAGTATCGTACCGGTCCTGTGATCTCCTCGGGCTCTCTCCTAGCGGGCTCAAACTGAACAGTGGCCTCCTCTCCCTGAGCGTCCCGCACCGCCAGTGTCCAAGAAAGTCGAGGAAGGCCCGTCGCCCTAGCTGGCTCACTCCTCTCCCTCGAGCGGGCAGTCCTGCCTTGTCCGCGCCTCTCCTCTCCAGCTGCTCTAGCCTCGGCCTCTACAGCGCCGTGTTCGACTACCCCAAGCGGCCCCGCCAAGTATTGCCTCTGATAGACAGCATAGTCACGCTCAGGCCTCAAGAAAGCAGTAAGGCCTGCTGGGACGGTGAAGCGCTGCAGCTCAGCCAGCGTGTACTGGTCCGTGTGTGAAGCACGAGGCGGAAGTGGACCCGGCACAACAAACTCTGAAGCCTCGAGTGACTGTCGTGTCACTCGATCCCCTAAGTACCACTGCCACCCAAAGATAGACTCCAGCAGCACGCGGCTTGCGGCTACCACCCTGCTCCGGGAAAGGTACTCTGGCTCAGCCTCCGTGGACCTCCAAGGATCCCACTCCACCTGCAAGCATTCAACAATCAAGCAACAAGCAGTCAATCAGCGACAGCATTGAAGCAATTCAAAGGCGAAAGTAGGCAATAAAAGGTTGAGTTCTACCTGGGAGCTCGACAGCTCGTCAAGGTACGCCCGGAAGGCCTGGAGGCTACCTCTTGCTGCCTTTTTGCCTCGGTACTGCGGCCCCCATATCAGAGCACGGGGGAGCATCTTCAAGTTCGGGCATGAGTTCTCCGGGGGGTACATCTTCAGCACCTCGTATGCCCATAGCTGCAAGTTCAAACAATCAAAGCATCAGTATAGCAGTTACAATTCAAAAGAAAGGGAAATACTTGAAAAGTAAAAGACCTACGAATTTGGTCTCTTACCTCCCACACCCTCCAAAGGCCAGCAATCGCCTTCTTCTGCCGAGAGAACTCCCCCATGAAACTGTAGCACGTCCCCAGAGCAGCGCCTCCCCAATCGTACCTGGCCGCCATGCGCAAGTCAAACAAGGCCGGCAAGTAGGCCAAGTGCACTGTGGACCTCTTGTTAGGGAACAGCGACGCCCCGAACAAGTACAACAAGTAGGCCCTCGCCATCTGCTCCTCCTCCTGCTCCGAGTGCGGGGCCCTGTCCTTCAAGCGCCAGTGGAACTGGTCGTGGGTGAACGTCTCTGAGATACCCACGGGCACAAAACCCAAGAACCACTGCAGCGCCTCCGGATCTCTGTGGATCCCCGTGTCAAATGGGATAGGCTCTCCTCCTACCCTCAAGCCCGTCAGAGCAGCAAAGTCCGCCGGAGTCACAGTCATCTCCCCGATCGGAAGGTGGAAGGTGTTGGAGGCATCCCACCACCTCTCAGCCAGCGCCGTGAGCAGGGCATGATCACTGAGCGTGGCCGTCTGGGTAAGAATGAACGGCCTGAACCCCGCAGCGTCAACCAAGGACCTAACCCGCTCGGGCAGCCCTCTGTACAGCTCAAGGGAACTAGCAGGACCGCCGTGCCCTCTTGTACCACCTCTCGTCCTCTGCACACCATAAAAGCAAAAGAACAGGAGTTTCCGTTAGCACGCATACTATAACAAGCAGTCGAATCAAGGAAAAGTTGTAAGTAAAAGCCATCAAGCCAGGATCAAAAGGGCATCCAACATTCTGTGGTCAATTCAAGGTCCGTATGTACTATGAAGTCGAAGCAAGTTATTGCAAAAGCATGATGTTTCATAAGGTATCCTGCTCAGTCGAATCAAAGGCATTGGCATTCTATCAGTCGAATTCAAATTCTGAAATATCAACAAGTCGAGGCAACCTACAGTCGATTCAAGCTCGCTATCACGCGGTTCTGTCCGAGTTCTAGCAAGTCTACAGTCAAGTTCAAGCATGTTCTACCCAAAGGTCTATCTACCAAGTCAAGCTATCAGGCATGCACATGTCACTATGCTATCTAACGTCATGCACAAGAAAGCTAAGTACAAGCACAGTAATAAGGGGCTACGAGGAAGTCAAAAGCGGAATTCAAAGGGATACCTGCGCCCAGTCCACTGACAAGTGCCACTCCGGGTCTCTCAGCACGAGCTCTGCGTCATAATCATCGCGTCGTGGGATATAGCTCTCAAACCCGGACGGTATGAACAAGTGTGGCTCCGGAAGAACATAGGCCCCTGCCTCAAAAGCCGGGCGGCCTGCAGCCCGCATAGCCTCTGCCCGTGCCACCGCTCGCTCACGAGCTAGACCACCCTCCTCCTGGGCCTGCTCGACAACCTCAGTCTCCCGTACAAAAGCATCCTCCGCCGCCTTGGCCCCCTCGGCCTCAGTTCTCAAGCGCTCCTCCTCCTGAGCCTGCGCAATCTGTCTCAGTCTCTCCTCCCGGGCTGATATCACCGTCGCCACCACTGTTGGGTTCTCGCGCCACAGCCGATCAAGTATCTCATCTGTCACAAACTCTGCGAAGTCCCCGCGCGTAATAGGAACATACGCCGAGGACCCCGCCGCTGGTCTGAACTCTGCTGGCCCTGTGGGTGCCTCAATGGGAGCCTCCTCCTCCACCACAAGATCCTTACCTTTCGCCGGATCTCTCCTCGGCGTTTCTGGCCGATCATCACCGCCATCAACACCGCCACCGCTGCCGCCGGTCCCTGCCGGAACTGAACCCGTAACAACCAGCCCCTCCACTCCGCTCTCGAAGCCCAATCGACTCACTCGTGGGCCCCCTGTATCACCAGAGGCTGGCGTACGCCTAGTCTCTTCGACCGTACGCCACCTGTCGCCGTCACCCACCTCCTCTGCATGGCCACCATCGCCGCCGTCATCGCCTGAAACCCCTGCACCGTTGGTCGACGCCGAACCCAGGGTCGTTTGATCGTTGATTTATGACCTTGGCATCTCGATTTCACCCCTCGATTGATGTTCTCTACTTCCGCTATCACTATTGCCGCCATTCCCGCCACTGCCGCCGCCGGATTCCGCCATAGATGAGCGAGGGTATTTGGGTTTCGGAAGGAGAATGGGAGAATGGGAGAATGAGAGAGTTTTGGGAGTTTGCAAGAGTTGGGAGTTCGAAACCATCTGTTATGGCAAGTTCAAGCGGTTCTGCAGCAGTTTTACGACATGGGATCGAGTTGGGCCGGGTCTGGGCTTGGATCTGGACCGGGCCAAGAAAGATTTCTGGCGTACGCCAGGGTATTACTACCGTACGCCACCTTTTATTGGGCCGTGGGCCCAAAATGCTTTGGATCAAGTTTCCCTCCTCAAATAGGGTCCCGATTGGTCCAGCGCTTATTTATACCCCTGGAGAGCTTATCCCCGAGCAGAGTTCGGTTCCAACCCAATCAACGACGGTCCACCCGTCCCATGTCAATTCAACGACGGTCCACCCGTCCCATTTCAATTCAACGACGGTCCACCCGTCCAATTTCAATTCAACGACGGTCCACCCGTCCCATTTCAATTCAACGACGGTCCACCCGTCCGATTTCAATTCAACGACGGTCCACCCGTCCCATTTCAATTCAACGACGGACCACCCGTCCGATTTCAATTCAACGACGGTCCATCCGTCCAATTTCAAACCAACGACGGTCCACCCGTCCAATTTCAAACCAACGACGGTCCGTCCGCCCAATTTCAAATCAACGCTGGTCCGTCCGCCCAATTTCAAATCAACGGCTATCCGTCCGCCCAAATTCAAATCCTTGTTCCAACAGAGTCGATGCTTCAAGTTTTCCCCAGCGGAGTTCGCCTTCTACGGTAGCTCGTGCCGTCCTTCTAATACAGTCAAACAACGGTCTATCAGCCTATTATACCTTCAGCAACGGCAGACTTTCTCAACTGATCTGCTTGGCTGAGCCCAACTGCAAATTAAACAGGTTCTTTAAGGTTCATGCCTTTCTTTCTGTTCTAGATAGCCTTGATAGGGTGTCTAGAAACCTTTGACGTTACTTGTACCAAGACAATGGTGCTCCAAGTGCCGTCAAAGGGGGGCTTCTGTAGACACCCCATTCTGGACTGTCCGGATTAGTCCTTTACTTTCTTTATTGACCCGATGATGATAAGCGGTCGAAAACTCTCCGAGGTCGATGGAAGGTCGTGAGCTTTGAGCGTTGGACCCTCCTCTTTCAAGCCCTTTCAAACCTCTTCAAACCTGAGCCAAATGAGCCTCAGCAAAAACCATACCTTGCTTACGCCACCTACTCCTTGGCGTGCGCCAGGTATTTGCCACGTGTCAATCATCGACCGTTGACTGAGTTTGACCTGGCGCACGGCAGGTCCCAGGTGGCGTACGGAGGGTCAGGACCAGTCAAATCACCGCTTTTACAGCACGCGACCGAAACTTTTGCGGCTCCAAAGTACAGGGAACAGTGCCCCTAATGATTATTTCCTGCTGGACCGTCTCTCACTCTCTCCTACACCTAGTCCCATGCATTTAATGCATGGGAGGTTCCTCACTCAACCCCAACCAACCCAACCAACCAGCCCTAACCCCAGCTGATTACCCCTGGTCTCAGCCCCTCTCTCCTCTATAAATGCAACCCCTTGCATTCATTTGCAAAGGTTAAGCACATTAAAGAAGCCAAGTCTTTCCTCTCTTTTCTCTCTTGTTCTTGCCTTCCCATTGAAGGATTGAGAGATAGAGAAGCTCTATACCCCCACACCACTGATCATCCACCATACATCCTCCATCTTCAACCTCCAAAGCTCACTTCTTTCTTTCCATCTCTTGCACCAAAGGTATACCACCTTTGTGCTGCGTTCTGTTTTCAACCCCTGAGGGGAACCAGAAGGGTACTGGCTAGTAACTGATACTAGTCCAGGCCCCTTTCTGGTAAAATAAATCAGTCGTAGGAGCCAATAAATGGCGCACGCCAGCTCCTCTTAGCCGTACGCCGCCTTTGGCTGTACGTGCACAGCTGGCGTGGGGATCATGAAGGGCTCATTTATTGCTCATTTCCTTTATGTCATCACCTTCTAGCATGCTAATAACCAGTCTATTGCTTTCTGTATCTTAGAACTGTTCAAATGTAGTTTTCAATACTTGCACCCATCTTTTATTCTCAAGGCCACTGGGGTATGTCTGGTCATCTTCCAGAACCCAGATGATGTAAAGCCAAACACTGGTTCCCATGCAGATCTGGCGTACAACTCCCACAGGGTGGCGTACGGCATGTTTCTTAAAGACCAGTGCCTGGCCCTTACATCCCAGTTCAATCCTGGCCTCTTGTTCCTCCCCACTCTGTTTATGGGGGTTTACTTTGCTATTCTCTGGCTCTCACCCCTTTCTAATGTCTGTATATGTACATAAATATATCTTATCAACTGCGTGGTTTGTCCTGGGTGTGCACTGGTCCACTCCAGAGCCCAGAGGGTTGAAAGCAAAAGCTGTGAGAAATTGATGAGGTGGTGTACGCCAGCTTTAAGGTGGCGTGCGCAGGGTGTATTGGCGTGCAGTGGCTTGGCCATTGCGTGCCAGCATATCACCTGCTCACGCACCCGACGAGAAGCGTACGTCATCCTGTTGAACTGCTCACAGTGCTTGTTTTCAATCTATGTTCTTACATTTAATTCAATTCAAGCAAGCAAACTAGCATCCATAAACATTTTGTCATATAAACTGCAACGTGTTACAGCTTTTAATCCCTATTAACTGTTCCCCCGCCCTAATTGGCTAAAAATGATCGAATGAGAGAAAAATGCAAATGTTCTAATAAAATGCCCAAGTAGAGACCGATCTTCGGATTGGGCGAGAGGGGTGCCATAAAACCCTTCCCCTCTCGTAACCTGGCTCCCGAACCTTAGATATCGAAGGTGACGACGGACCAGTCTACGCCTTTTTCAAATCAATCAAATCTTTTCAAATCAAAGCAAAACGTAGCAAACGTTCTCGAGTTCGGTTCCTTGGGTGTTCTCCCGCTAAAACCCGAGTGGCGACTCTGAATCGAAGCGTTTCGCCGCGCTATTTTCTAAGAGGGCCGCCCCCCAAGATAACATTTACAAACCAAAAATCGGGCGATTTTCGGGGCGCGTGCCCACACCGGGATGTCATATTCAATGAGTTGGTGTTGTACAAGGCAGGGATAGCAAACAATATAGTGGGAGTTCTACTGAGGATCGCGAGGGTCCCGAAGGGGTGGTCGCGCGAGAGGATCGGGAGGCACCCGAGTACTTTAGTTTGGAGGATCTTCCAGAAAGCATTGGGGATGAGTTAGGATTTAACCGGACGGATGAGGCAGTCTCGCGGACAAAGTCTAGGGCAGTTCCAGAGACAAGGCCTAGATCTCCAGCTGCTGCGATAAAGAGATCAACTAAGGTACCCAAACCTAATCCAAAATACCTTTCATCGCTGGGTTACTTGCTTTTGACAGATAGTGGGGAACCATCTTGCTATGACGAGGCTTTACAGGTCAGTGACGCTGTGAAGTGGGAACGTACTATGCAAGAAGAGATGGATTCTCTTCACTCGAATGTGACTTGAGAGTTGGCGAAGCTTCCCGCAGGGAAGAAGGAGCTACAGAACAAGTAGGTATACTGCGTCAAGCAGAAGAGCGACGACAGCAAGAGGTTTAAGGCTAGATTGGTTGTGAAGGGCTTTCAACAGAAAGAAGGGGTTGATTTCACGGAGATTTTTTCCCCAGTTGTGAAGCTGACCACTATCAGAGTGGTAATGAGTTTGGTGGTTGCAGAAAACCTATACCTGGAGTAGTTGGATGTTAAAACTGCGTTTTTTCATGGTGACTTGGATGAAGAAAACTATATGAAGCCAGGGGCAGACGCATGTGAGGGCAAGGGGAGTCATGTGACCCCACTGCCCTCCAAACTTCCTCACGATGGCTATAAATATTTGGGACATTTTAGTAAATTTGCCCCAAGTACTACAACAATAATTCAATTCTTGCCCTTACCATATTCGTTGCCCCGAGGGCAACACGTGGACTTAGCCAGGTGGTGCCTCCCACCAATAAAAATTCGCCCCATTGACACACGATTCTTCTCTCTCCGAACACAGCTTTCTCTCAAAAATCAAGTGTTCCAAATTACAATCCGTTTGGATGGATGAGAAGATTTTATTTTATTTATCATTTAATTCTAAAGTGTCATAATTAAATTTTGACTATAGGGTTCTCATTGATTAGCCCTAAAAAAATCATATAATCAAATATCTTTTAGGACTAACCAACGAGAGCCTTAAAGTCAAAATTTAATTATGACCATTTGGAATTAAATGATCAGAAAAATAAAATCTTCTCACCCATTCAAACGGATTGAAATTTGGAACACTTAATTTTTCAACTAGTAGTTTATATGTTAAAAAATATAGTTAAAAATTAAATGTTCCAAATTTTAATTCGTTTGAACCGATAGAAAGATTTTAGTTTTCTGATCATTTTATCCTAAATAGTCATAGTTAAATTTTGACTATAGGGCCCTCGTTGATTAATTCTAAGAATATCGTAAAATCAAATATCTCTTAGGACTAACTAACGAGAGTCTTACAGTCAAAATTTAATTATGACCCTTTAGAATTAAATGATCAGAAAAAAAAATCTTCCTACCCATTGAAACGGATTGAAATTCTAATGGGTTAATTGTTAGCGGTAACAACAGGGGTCGAGCACAACAAAGTGGAATGGAAGGAGTGTAAAATTTGACCCCAATGCCATGAATTTCTGGGTCCGCCACTGTATGAAGCAACCTATTTGGCTTCATTGAGAAAGGCAAGGAAGAGATGGTGTGTAGACTCAAGAAGAGTCTATATGGGTTGAAACAGGCTCCCGACAGTCGTACAAGAAGTTTGACAGTCTCATGCAGCGCAGCGGCTACACGAGGTGCCATGCGGATCACTATTTGCTACCTTAAACGTTGTAAGGCGTGCTACATAATCTTACTACTCTACGTAAATGATATGCTTGTAGCGGGGTCCTGTTTACAGGAGATAAACAGGTTGAAGCAACAGTTGGCAACAAAATTTGCCATGAAAGATCTGGGTGCAGCGAGGCAGATACTTGGAATGAGGATCAGCAAGGACAGAACTCAAAGGGTCTTGAAGTTGAGTCAAGCTGAGTACATTGAACGGATTCTTGAAAAGTTCAATATGCAAAACGCCAAGGCAGTTGGCGCGCCTTTGGAAAGTCAGTTTAGACTTTCTGACATGCAATCTCCGAAGACAGATGCTAAGAAGGAACACATGGCCAAGGTACCGTATGCCTCGGCCATCGGTAGTCTAATGTATGCGATGGCCCGCATGCGACCGGACATCGTGCATGCAGGTCGCATGCAGTGGGAATTGTGAGCAGGTTTGCGAGCAATCCGAGGAAGCAGCATTGGGAAGTTGTCAAGTGGTTACTGAGGTATCTCCGTGGGACCGCGGATGTGCCATTATGTTTTGGGTGAGCAGAATTGGTGGTGAAAGGATATGTGGATGCAGATTTCGCAGGTGATCATGATACAAGGCGAAGCACCACAGGTTATGTCTACACTTTGGGATCAACAGCAGTGAGTTGGGTCTCGCATCTGCAGAAGTTGGTAACTTTGTCCACGATAGAAGCTGAGTATGTAGCAGTCACGGAGGCCACTAAGGAGATGATTTGGTTGAAGGCTTTTTTGGGTGAGTTGGGTTTGAAGCAGGAGAACTGTGTTCTTTTCAGTGACAGCCAGAGTGCTATACACCTTGCGAAAAATCCACTGTTTCATGCCAGAACGAAGCACATCGATTTGAGGTACCATTTCATTCGCTCACTTTTGGAAGAAGGGGAACTGTTATTGGAGAAGATTTTGGGGATCCAAAATCCGGCAAATATGTTGACAAAGTCGGTCACTATCGAGAAACTGAAGCTGTGCTCAACTTCAGTTGGCCTTCACGCGTGAGGAGTTGGAAGGCTGGAGTCGCACTAGGAGGGGTGAAGTTCACTACGTCCGCTATTGATTGAGGTTGTTAATATTGGTTTGCTTCAGTTATCTTCAAGTGGAAGATTGTTGGGGATGCAAACTGTAGACACCACAATCTGGGCTTCCAGATTAGTTTACTTACGATTTTTGATTCCCCGATGATGAAATGGATCAAGAACACCCTGAGAATGATAGTGTGTTTGAGCTTTGAGTGTTTGCAAAACCCTTGAACCTAACCTAGCCTAAGCCACTTCAAAAACCAAAAACCCTGTTGGTCTGCGCCAGGGCGCAACCATCCTGCGCCCGGGCGCACCATCGCGCGCCAGAGTCACACCATCGCGCGACAGTGTGCCAGGGCGCACCATCGCGCGACATACTGACTCCGTCGCGCGACGGTCCAACCTACCACCGACCTTTCTGAAGGAGGACAGTTGGCCACCAATGCATCCTCAGCCAGGCCTCGTGGACTGGCTAAACTCCTCTGTTTCCAACCAGATCACCCATCTCTCCCTATAAATACCCCTCTCTTTCTTCCATTAAAAAGGTTCTAAGTTTTCAAAAGGGTTAGCATTCTCCATTTGTTCTCTTTCAAAGGGTTCCAACTTTTTAAAAGATTTTAAAGGGATTCCATTATTTTGAAAGGTTACAAAATCCCTACTAAGAACATAGCTTGTTCTTCCTCATTTTCTCACACTCAACAATACTCAAACACCCCGATCAACTTCAAACCTCAAAGCTCAAATACTCTTTCAAACTCAAAACCGAAGGTATAGCTTACCTTTGTTCTGTTTCTGTTCTGATCCCTGAGGGGGGCTGGCAGGGCCAAGGCTGGTAAGCAATACCAGTTCTGGTCCTAAAGCTGGCAAGGTTTCAAAACCGTCATGGTAGGAACCAGCGCGCGATGGTCCCACTCTCGCGCGCAACACTTCGGTGTTGTACGCGACGGACCACGTGGGGATTGGTGTCCTACTGTTTTCTGCTTTATTTTGTATATAGATCACTCTGCAAGCATGTTAAAAACCAGTTTATTGTTTTCCTTAGTATAAACTGTTAGCCTTGTAGTTAATTTGCATTTCTGCTGATTGTGGAGTACCTCTGGGATAATTCTGGACCTGTCCCAGAACCCAGAAAAATGTGAACCAAGCACTGGTCTGGTTGCGCCAGGGCGCATCCATCCCGCGCCAAGGCGCACCATCGCGCGACAGACTCACTCCATCGCCCGAAAGTGCGCCAGGGCGCACCATCGCGCGCCAGAGCGACTCCATCGCGCGACAGTCTGCCTCTGACCAGTGATTGGCCTTGCACGGGTAACTTAGTTTTAGGCCATTATTTTGTCCCCACACTGTTTATGGGGTGTTTTATCAATTTGTAGGGCCTTTCAGCCTTTAAACTGTATATTATGCTGCTATATAAACTGCGTGGTTTGTCCTGGGTGTGCACTGGTCCTTCCAGAGCCCAGATGGTTTGAGAGTAAGAGTTGTGGGTTTGAGCTCTCCGGCGTGCGCGTGTCTTGGAGTCATGCGCGCAGGAGTAAGCAGCATGCAGTGACTTGTTCAGTGCATGCTGGTTTCTTCCTGCGCACGTCACTCCAAAACTGGGGCTTCCCAGTTTGTTTAAACTCCCACAGCAGTCTGTTCTCATCCTATACTAACTGCTCATCCATGCTATCTATCACATCCTGCAAACATGTTACAGTTTTAATCCCCGATTAACTGTTCCCCCGCCCTAATTGGCTAAAAATTGATTAATCAAACAGAATCGCAAACAAACATCTTTCGCAAATGCTTAAGTAGAGATCGATCTCCGGATTGGGCGAGAGGGGTGCCATAAAACCCTTCCCCTCTCGTAACCTGGCTCCCGAACCCAGATATGGTTATGACGGACTGGTTCCTTAACTTTTTCAAATCAAACAAGCGCGGCAAGTGCTTCGAAATACGGTTCCTTGGGTGTCGGACCTTCAAACCCGAGTGGCGACTCTGTATCTTCGCGAGCGCTTGTCGTCCAGCTTAACAAAAAGCGCTCCCGCGAACCGGCAGCATCTTTCCTTTCTCAGAAAGGTGGGGAACGGAATCCCTTTTCCCGGAGGAAAGAAAGATCGGGCAAATCGCACTTGCCCACAGTGGCGACTCTGCTGGGGATCGAATCAATATTGATCTATACTTAGAATTTAATACACTTGAGAACAATCCCACAAAAGCTTGTCAAAATAGTGAGTTTCGCGCTGCTAAAGAAAGGATTGGTGATTTAACAGGAACTCGTGTCCGGCCATCCAATCTGGGGCTTTTTTTTTATTGTTCTCTCGTGTAGTTTCCTCTAAATATTGATCAATAAAGAGAGCCAAATTTGAAAAGGCATTTGCGAATTTGCGATTCTGTTCCATTAATCAACTTTTTAGCATTCTCATTTGCATCGATGTGGGATAAGCCTCGTTGGATCGTTTTGGCAATTCGGCACGGTTTACCGGAGCCCGGGGACCCCGAATGACCAACAACCTTCGACGATGATGAGTCATTCTACCGTTTGACTGTTGCTCTGCGATTACGCGGGCAGCGGGAGGTATATCTTGGCTCTAGTCCGAGGAACCTGTTACAAGCCAAAACCAGCCTTTGCATATACAAAGCACTAGCACTCTCCAAACTAGGACAGGTACCTGCAGGGTAAGATCTACTTGCATCTAACCCCAATATACTGTCTACGTGTTACTGCTTTCCCTATCGCATGCACTGTGCATACATTATTTTGCATAAGAGAGCATGCTTAGAGTGGTTCTTTCTTTCGAGTTTGTCTTACGCAGTCTAAGACTTTGTTGGACCCGATGAGGAGTCGTTCATTCTGTCGAATGTTCGTTATCAATCGCAAAGTCCTTAGTTCAATGAGACTTTGAGAAATCAAAATTTACTACATCCTTGGCTCATGCCCGGTTAAGAATTCAACCGAAAATATGGAACAACAAAAGTAGTGATGCCGTGTCACTGGGGCCACCCAGGTTGAAGTGCGAAGTCACTATACACCGCCGTGTTCAAGGTTAAAGTGCCATGTCATCACCACCGAGTTGTTCCAAATTCAAAGTTGAACCTTCAAATGGGACTAGTCAAAGATTTAGTATATTTTGACATCTTTTAGGATCTTATGATCTACTCAGGGACACATCACCGAAAAGAATTCTGAGGATTCTGACAACGTCTGAAATTCGTGAGGCAAACTCGTCTCTGTTTTGTACATACATACTATTTTCCGTAGAAGCATGTTTAGGGCGGCTTCTAGGTTGTCTCTCTTTCGAGTTTGTCTTATGTTTATTAGGACGCTGCTAGGCCCGATGAAGAGTCATGCATCTTGATGGTGCATGTTATCAACTTTTAAAGTCCTTAGATCAGTGAGACTTTGGGAAATCAAACCTTTTTAAGTCCTTGGCTCATGCCCGATTGAAGTTTCAACCGAAAATAAGGAACCACAAGTTATGGGTGCCGTGTCACTGGCACTACCTAGGTTGAAGTGCGAAGTCACTATACACCGCGGCGTACAAAGTTAAGGTGCCATGCCATCAATACCGAGTTGTTCTGAATTCCAAGTTGAAACTTCGAGAGCGGAATAGTCAAAGGCTTAGTCTGTTTTGACATCTCTTAGTGTTAGTCGATCTATTCAAAGGATACACCTCGAAAAGAAATCCGAGGATTTTGGCAGCGTTCGAACATCATGAGACAGACTTGTTTGTAGTTGTATAAACTAGGAGGACACCGACAATGGCAACATGTGCATTGCATTCTAATTGCTGTAGGAACCTCACTGAGTTCTCGTTTACTTTGCTGACCAAAGCTTTAGGCCATCTCACTGAAGGGAAGAGCCAAACCTACTTGGGTTAGTCTGCCGGGGCTGTTACACCTTCACTTCAAAGGTTATATCACATACCTCGTTCATCAATTCAGAATGGCAGTACAAATGGAGTTGGCTGAGCTCAGAAAAGCTGTAGAGGAATTGGGTCACAAGATGGACAAACAGATGATTATGGTCCAGGGACTCGTTGACCTCATTACCTTTACAACCCCGCAGCCAGATATGGGGCTAGTCAAAGAACCTCCTCAAGCCTACCACTATCCAAAGGTCGGAATCAAACCATGCTCAAGAGACATGTTCAACGACCTGGTTGAATTCCATGAGGCTAAGACTCACTCGAAGGAGGATATTGATTCCTTTGTCGAAGCCATTGCCAAAGGGGAGGACATGCTTAGTGATGAATTCAGCCCCGAGGGCAAAAGAATGCATCCTGTTAATAAGGCAATGTGTTGCAACTGCAAAGCAAACAAGGGTCCTGCTTTAAACTCTCAATTCGCTCGCCGGAACTCACCGAGGGTTTTCTCGTGTTTTGATGCACCTTTGGCCTCGGTCTATGAGAGGCTCCTCGATGCTGGTTCCATCAAGCCCCTCAATCCAACTTCATTACCCAAGAATTCCTCTGCCAACTTCAAATATAACCTCTATTGCACCTACCATCAAATGCCTAGCCATTCAACCAATGCCTGTTTCCGGCTTCGACATGCCATTCAAGATCTCATCGATTGTGGCATCATACTAGCCCCATCTCCATCAAAAGTTAGCACATTCAAACCTATCATCCCAGAAAATCAACCCCAGCCAATTGTACCCATCAAGTCCGAGCCTGAGGACAGCCTGCTGGCCGCAGTTTGTGCAATTGGGACTTTCTCTGCCGACACCTGGATTAACAGTGATGAGGGGCTTGCAAAAGGGGAAGACTGACCCGGTAAGGTCCATTGTTCATGAGAGCACCGAGTAGGTTTGGTCGAAGAAGCTGAGGAAGCCAAAGTGCTGTTGCTTGGGCCTGACACCCGCTGAATCCCACCTCTTTCTGTGGAAGCTATGGGTAGCTTTTTAAATATTGCATTTTCAAACCGCGTCTAGTTTGCATTGGCATTTTGTCTGAGTCTGACACAGTATCTGTCAAGTTGTCTAAGTCTAGCTCTGAGTCGGAGGTTGTGCCTCTTGGCCCTCCACGTCGTAGCTTTTGTTTCAAGTTTTGAGTCTGCTATACTTGGCAACCCCGAGGGGCTTTCTGTATGATATGCATTATCTTGCTTTTCAGTACTTTGCTGGCTTTTGAATAAATTGTGTTGACCTGGACGACGAAGGGATAGATTTCGATGGGATCATCCCCAAGGAAATGTGTTCCCTCGCCGAAAGAGAAGACGAAAGGCATGCTCAGCCTATTAATTGAAATTGTAGTTTTCAATAAACTTGAAAGATGAAATAGACCTCCAAATGGTTCAAACTAGTTCAACACTGTCCCCAGAGGAGCATTGTGCCCGGTCAGAAAGGCTCAAAGAATTCATCGACGACTTGACATGATCTCACAAAGACATGCCTGGTATTGATCTTGAGATAAAGAAACATCGAATCCCTCTGCTATCAGGTGCCAAACCGTAGAAAGCACAAGCTCAGAAGGTCCAGCGCCTCATGCCATGTTCAAGTTTGCAGGAACAGCGTTCCACCAAGAATAAATTAGAAAGTTCAAAATTGGCCTGGAGCGAGGCATGTCAACTGAAGCACTCTGGACCTTGCATCCATTTCATTTAGGCCTGCGGCCATTTCATTGACCTCAACGACAACAAATTCAAATACCTTGGTCAGCATGGATCAATTCAAAAGACTTTTTCCTGAGAGAAGCTCGTTGGGCTGAAAACCCCAAGGGTGGGCATTTCCAAGCAAAAGTTAGAGCAGCCTGCTAGACCGAGAACCTATGAAGGTGGTTTAGGCAAAAGTAAAGGCAATGTTTGAAAGCTCGCTAGACCGAAAACCCGAATGGACGGTTCTAGGCAAAAGTTAGAGCGTAAAAGGTGAGGTAAATACTCGAGTAAACCTTAACCTGAACTACGTTTTGACCTGATTCCCAAGCTTGGGATACGTAGGTAGTTTCTTTTTGAGACTCGGTTACAATTTATCAATTGGATCCATGGTTGACATTTGGTACACATCAAAGATCGAAGAGGATCAAAAATCAAGCTGCATGGGAGGCGTCTGAAAAGGGGAAAACCTTTTGTCTTTCAGTTTTATTTCAAACTACTATTTCAATTTCAAAGCTGAGCATAAAGCCTTAAAAGATTTTAAGCATCAAAAACAGAACGAAATGCTGGCGAGGCCTAACGGCTCACAGATTATTCTAAGTTCAGCGAAGTCTGGTGTGAGCAGTTGCAGTAGCTTTGCAGTCAAGCGCGTTAGTTTGAGGTTTGCGTGCACTTGTTCATAGATATGTGCATTGGTCTCAACCCTGCGCCCGTTTTTTCAATTCGAGCAGCCAATCAATAGCAGTTAGCTACTGCCTTCAAGTCCTGTTCATGGGGCTTTTGCCGAGTTTTGTCATACTGTGCAAACCTAATGTGACTGCACGGGGGTGTCGGTTTCAGTACGGGCCTATACGAGTCATCGTTTGCGTCTTTTGTCCATCTTTGCGACATATTTTTCAGTTTTCAATCCATTGTCATGTCGAGATGCTTTTCTCAGTTCTATTTGTTCATTCAGGTCACCGTACATATGTTTGACCTTACAAGTGTCAGTTTCACCTGTCTAAAGGACTATTATGAGTTTTGGCACTCTAATGCCCAAAATTTCATTATTTTCCATGTGTCTAAAGGATCCGCATCGTATCCTGGGGTCTTTCTCCCTTTTTGTTCGAGCTAGGTACGTCTGTACATGTATGTGTGTCTGTGTCAACTCAATTCGCTTGTCAATGCAAATTAGATATTAGCGCATGGTTTACATGTCAATAAACTGGAAAGATGCAATTTTTACATTGCTACCCTTGCTTCTATAATCCACAAATTGTGGAATCTTATGGACGGCAAGGGCACGTCAGCCCAAGGCCAAGCAAAGCATATCTCTGGGGCTTATCCGCCCAAGCATCGAAGAAAGGGCATGCAGGCCCAATGCGACACTGCTACATGTCAACTGGGCACGCCGGCCCACTCAATATCTATCTATCTGGATGCGCATCTCCAGGGCAAAAGGCAGTAAAGTAATGGGACTCAGTGATAGCCCTTCAGGCATCGTTGTCCTCTTAGGAGCCGCCCTTAACTTGTGTCTGCATTTTCAATTTATGCATTCATATTGTATACATATCATTGCATATTGTATATCAAATGTTTAAAGCAGGAAAATTCTATGCCGGAATCACTTCTGTGGGATAGTGCAAGTATGGGGGAATGCCACACGCCACTTTCCTTATCTCATTTGCCATGGCAACCGTCAAGCACACAACCTCGCTATCCTACTCTGCTGGCACTTAGAATGCACTTTGGGGGATCAAAAATAAACTCAATCGACATTGGCATGTTCATCCTGAAGCATCATCTGCCCGTCTCAAATCAACGACAGCCGGTCCTGTCCGTTTCTCTCAACGGCTCGATCATTCTGCACACTGATCTGCCCGTCTCAAATCAACGACAGCCGGTCCTGTCCATTTCTCAACGACTCGATCATTCTGCACACTGATCTGCCCGTCTCAAATCAACGACAGCCGGTCCTGTCCATTTCTCAACGGCTCGATCATTCTGCACACTGATCTGCCCGTCTCAAATCAACGACAGCCGGTCCTGTCCATTTTTCTCAACGGCTCGATCATTCTGCACACTGATCCGCCCGTCTCAAATCAACGACAGCCGGTCCTGTCCATTTTTCTCAACGGCTCGATCATTCTGCACACTGATCCGCCCGTCCCGAATCAACGACAGCTGGTCCTGTCCATTTCTCAACGGCTCGATCATTTATACTGATGATTGTCCCATCCTGTCTGCAACGGTTCGATCATTTATACTGATGATCCTCCCCTCCAAACTTCAACGGTTCGATCATTTATACAGATGATTGTCCCATCCTGTCTGCAACGGTTCGATCATTTATACTGATGATCCTCCCCTCCAGACTTCAACGACTCAATCATTTATACTGATGATTGTCCCATCCTGTCTGCAACGACTCGATCATTTATACTGATGATTGTCCCATCCTGTCTGCAACGGCTCGATCATTTATACTGGTGATCCTCCAATCTTGTCAAATTCCTCAACGGCTTAATCACTCAGCTCATTGATCTCTCCGTCGCATCCATGACAGTCGGTCCTATCAAGTCCATCAACGACGGTCAGCCATATCGTCCTTCTCAATTCAGCGATGGTCAGCAATATCATCAACGACGGTCAGCCATCAAGACTTTGTTTACCGAAGGATGCGATGCAATCTCCTGCGGTTTTGTTCTATTTATTAGTGGAGGCGATGGAAATCTCCCTAACTCTCGATTTGTTTACCAAAGGATGCGATGCAATCTCCTGCGGTTTTGTTCTGTTTGTTAGCAGAGGCGATGGAAATCTCCCTAACTCTCGATTTGTTTAACGAAGGATGCGATACAATCTCCTGCGGTGTTGTTCTGTTTGTTTAGCAGAGGCAATAGAAATCTCCCTAAACCCTCACTTTGTTTACCAAAGGATGCGATGCAATCTCCTGCGGTTTTGTTATTGTTGGTCAGCGGATGCGAAGAAATCTCCCTGAGACCACGATTTGTTTGCCGACGGATGCGATTGAAAATCTCTTGCGGCATTGTTCACATGGCAGGATGCGATAAAATCTTCTGCCCATCTCAAATTCAACGACAGTCAGTCCTGTCCAAATTCGATCAACAAGCGGCGATTCACTCGTCCATTTCTACTTTCATCCCCGGCAATGGACCTGCCTTTCCATTCCACCAATCTGGTTCCTTAAGTTTACTTGTCTACTTTGCTAGTATACTTTGCTCTGCATTGCCTTGAGGGGTGTCTAGAAAACTTTAACGTTACTTGTACCAAGTCGATGGTGCTTCAAGTGCCGTCAAAGAGGGGCTACTGTAGACACCCCAATCTGGACTTCCAGATTAGTTTACTTACGGTTTTTGATTCCCCGATGATGAAATGGATCAAGAACACCCTGAGAATAATAGTGTGTTTGAGCTTTGAGTGTTTGCAAAACCCTTGAACCTAACCTAGCCTAAGCCACTTCAAAAACCAAAAACCCTGCTGGTCTGCGCCAGGGCGCAACCATCCTGCGCCCGGGCGCACCATCGCGCGCCAGAGTCACACCATCGCGCGACATACTAACTCCGTCGCGCGACGGTCCAACCTACCACCGACCTTTCTGAAGGAGGACAGTTGGCCACCAATGCATCCTCAGCCAGGCCTCGTGGACTGGCTGAACTCCTCTGTTTCCAACCAGATCACCCATCTCTCCCTATAAATACCCCTCTCTTTCTTCCATTAAAAGGGTTCTAAGTTTTCAAAAGGGTTAGCATTCTCCATTTGTTCTCTTTCAAAGGGTTCCAACTTTTTAAAAGATTTTAAAGGGATTCCATTATTTTGAAAGGTTACAAAATCCCTACTAAGAACATAGCTTGTTCTTCCTCATTTTCTCACACTCAACAATCCTCAAACACCCCGATCAACTTCAAACCTCAAAGCTCAAATACTCTTTCAAACTCAAAACCGAAGGTATAGCTTACCTTTGTTCTGTTTCTGTTCTGATCCCTGAGGGGGGCTGGCAGGGCCAAGGCTGGTAATCAATACCAGTTCTGGTCCTAAAGCTGGCAAGGTTTCAAAATCGTCATGGTAGGAACCAGCGCGCGATGGTCCCACTCTCGCGCGCGACACTTCGGTGCTGTACGCGACGGATCACGTGGGGATTGGTGTCCTACTGTTTTGTGCTTTATTTTGTATATAGATCACTCTGCAAGCATGTTAAAAACCAGTTTATTGTTTTCCTTAGTATAAACTGTTAGCCTTGTAGTTAATTTGCATTTCTGCTGATTGTGGAGTACCCCTGGGATAATTCTGGACCTGTCCCAGAACCCAGAAAGATGTGAACCAAGCACTGGTCTGGTTGCGCCAGGGCGCATCCATCCCGCGCCAAGGCGCACCATCGCGCGACAGACTCACTCCATCGCGCGAAAGTGCGCCAGGGCGCACCATCGCGCGCCAGAGTGACTCCATCGCGCGACAGTCTGCCTCTGACCAGTGATTGGCCTTGCACGGGTAACTTAGTTTTAGGCCATTATTTTGTCCTCACACTGTTTATGGGGTGTTTTATCAATTTGTAGGGCTTTTCAGCCTTTAAACTGTATATTATGCTGCTATATAAACTACGTGGTTTGTCCTGGGTGTGCACTGGTCCTTCCAGAGCCCAGATGGTTTGAGAGTAAGAGTTGTGGGTTTGAGCTCTCCGGCGTGCGCGTGTCTTGGAGTCATGCGCGCAGGAGTAAGCAGCATGCAGTGACTTGTTCAGTGCATGCTGGTTTCTTCCTGCGCACGTCACTCCAAAACAGGGGCTTCCCAGTTTGTTTAAACTCCCACAGCAGTCTGTTCTCATCCTATACTAACTGCTCATCCATGCTATCTATCACATCTTGTAAACATGTTACAGTTTTAATCCCCGATTAACTGTTCCCCCGCCCTAATTGGCTAAAAATTGATTAATCAAACAGAATCGCAAACAAACATCTTTCGCAAATGCTTAAGTAGAGACCGATCTCCGGATTGGGCGAGAGGGGTGCCATAAAACCCTTCCCCTCTCGTAACCTGGCTCCCGAACCCAGATATGGTTATGACGGACTGGTTCCTTAACTTTTTCAAATCAAACAAGCGCGGCAAGTGCTTCGAAATACGGTTCCTTGGGTGTCGGACCTTCAAACCCGAGTGGCGACTCTGTATCTTCGCGAGCGCTTGTCGTCCAGCTTAACAAAAAGCGCTCCCGCGAATCGGCAGCATCTTTCCTTTCTCAGAAAGGTGGGGAACGGAATCCCTTTTCCCGGAGGAAAGAAAGATCGAGCAAATTGCACTTGGCCACACAAACAACTTTCAGCAACAGAGTTCAGCAACAAAGGCCCGTGACTAGCGCGGAGAGTTCCGCGACAGGTAGGCACTCGGTCAGGCTCGTGGCAGGTAGCGCACGATAGACAGGCTCGCAGCCGAGATGGGCCGTGGGCTGCGGTCCAAGTTGGTTGGAGGGGTCCAGCTATCACTTAGGATTTCCCTATAAATATTAGTTGTTGTATTCATTATTTTTTGAGCGAGCAAAAAAAGCGAGAGGCTATTTTTGCTATACAGAGAGAGAATTCTAGAGAGAGAGAGTGCAAGGGAAAACTTTTCTCAGAGAGGAAAGAGAGGACTTGTAATCTATAGTTTTTTTTGTTCATAGTGAACTGGTGTGGCTCCCGGGGACATAGACAAGTTGCCGAACCTCATATATCTGTGTGTTCTGTTTTTCTATTCCTCTTTCTCTTCTTTTTCTCTGGTTTGTTTTTTGTGGCGATAGTATCCCAAGATCCTGAAGTGTTTTTTGTTCATTGTGAGTCAAGCGCGAGGCTCTGATTTCCCAACAAGTTTGAGAGAGTTAGATTGATACTTTTCTGTTTGCATCAGTTCAAAAAAATTATCCTTCTGTGCTTTCTTTCTTTCTTTCTTTCTTTCTTTCTATTGGAATGCTTTCTTTGTGTGTCTGCGTTTTTTTCAAAATAATTATCCTTTTTTTTGACATTGTCATGTGTATGTATGTATATATACACACATGAATGTGATATTTTCATTTTGAGATTTTAATTGGGAGATAGCACACGATTGATCAACTGGGGGATGGGTGTTCAGCCTCAGGGTTAATGGACAAACATTTTGAGAATCACAAAATTGACAAACAAACAGGATATAAAAAAAAGTCATTTTTTAAATGCGTATGAACATAACTTTCCATACGCCATATAAAGAAACTAGTGAATGCCCGTGCCTGAAGGCACGGCTCAATCGATCAGCTCATGCAAATAAATTATAGACTCGCGTGCAATATATCAACTCCTGCTCAACGAATCCAACTATGTGAAAAACAATAACCTAAGCATATTCATTGACCTGTTTAACTTGAATCAGCAAATAAAGAACAAACAATTTTCTAATCCCTTCTGCTAGAATTTTAGTACTTCTGTTTAAGAACAAAAGAAGAAAAATAAAAATTGGTCAACCATATAAATCATCCACCCAATAGAGTAACACAACATGAAGAACTAACAAACTTACCTATACCATCAACATGGAGAACTAAACAATTGTACTCCACAATATAGTTGAATCCATAAGTTGTAGATTCCGCGGATCAAACAAAAAATGTAGATTCCCGACCGCATGATAACAGTTACATTTTTTTTTTTTTAACAAACACCCACGTTCACTATGAAGCTTGCAAAGCTACTTTCAACGGTAAAATAACTCCAACCTTCCATCCTCAGAGTCAAACCAAAACTTTGTAAGAAAGCTATAGACATATTAGCTTCCAACACAAATAGCATCTCATTATAGCAGATAATACACCCAATTTTTTAAAAATAGAAGTGGAAGCATACCCTCAAAAAGTATTCAAGGCCAGACCTCTACGGCGCCGATGCTGCCACTTAATCATGCCTGGAAGTAATTCAAATAAAATTATGAGGGAACTCGAATTAACATGAATTCCTAGAACTTGAAATCAAATCTCACCAAAAAAAGAGAGAATTTGGTTCACACCTAAAAGAAATAGACCCAGAGATACATTGATTTAACCAAGAACATGTAAACCTCTGAAGCTGAATTTTATCCTTTTATATTTTCAAGTCACAAAACTCTAAAGCTAAATTTTCCTCAAACTGTGCCCAAAAGAGAGTAGAGAATAGAATCATTTATCGAGGTGTACTCAAAGCTAAAAACCAGATGCACTCAAATCTAAAACTATAAAGTAATGATCGATTGCATATTAAAGTCAATATGGCACTCGACTTCAATGGCGTCCATAGCTTTCCCATCCACAGCTTCGGGAATTACATTCGATGGTATTTGTCCATTCTTCTTCAGTTGATTTCATGATAATTTCCATACTTTTGGGTAATAAGGTCAAATTCTATTTTTCTCTTTTATTTTTTTAGACAAATAGATACGTTTAAGAGGAAAACCAATGGTAATAGCATAAGGGTAAAAGAAACCAAAGCAAACTACCAAAAATTAGAAGTAAAATTCACATCTAAAACCTCTCAAACAAATGAACTGAATGACTTACCTATTCAATGGTGTCCACACCATTTCTTTCTCCACTTCCTACCATAGACTCAATAAATGCCCCATCTTCTCAACTTTTGTTCTTTTTCCATAGGATTATGCATATAAGAGACAATATAATGAGATTTTACGAGAGGCACCTACAATCGAACAATGAGAAATTTGGACATTGAAAACTTCTTTTTCCCTAATTAATGCGCCACCAATTTCTTAAGGATCTGAAAAAGAAAAAACAAAATGAAGTTCAAGAATAGATAGGGAAACTCATGGACAACCTAAAGTACCCGATTTTAGGGAACCACGTATATATCTTGTTGTTTGTGTGTGTTTCAAGGATCTTACTTATACTTACAGTCAAACTTCCATGAGAGAAATGGTGTGCACTCCCCTTTAATCGTGCGAAATGGTGACGAAAAGAAATATTTCAGTTTCTGACGAATACACACCAGCATCCAAACTGACCCTCTTTATCAAAAGCCACCTGTGTTATCACCAACATACACTTCTTTAGGGCTTTTACTACCGAATAGGAAAGGTAAGAGAATATTGGGTACTTTAGGTAAGAAAATATACGTGGTAGATTTAAAACAAAGAAAATAAAACATATGGTAGATTTACATATCGCTTTACCAACTTGTGGCTAAAGAATGTCTAGAAGCAATATTTATGTCATAATTATTATCCCAAAACTCATTAAAAAAGTAGTAGTATTACTACAGCACTAATATCTATTTTCCAAATAGAAGAAAGAAACGTGTATACTTGTGCTGTGAGTTTTCCTTTCCACTGACCGCAGTGCTTTGTTTTAGAATTCATTCTCATTCTCGTCGTGCACGTTGCGCAAGAGTTGATTTTGATATCTCTTTACCAGATTGTGCCTAAAAGTATATATAGCATCTCTGATTAATTATTGTAATCCCAATACTATTTAAGAAAGCAGAACAAAAATTCTCTGTCTACCAAATCAGGTCAATGGGTCATACAATATTGTCCCAAAACTTAATAGTTAGTTGACTCCCAAAACCTAATTCGTCGTACCCTATAAAGAATCATAACACATGATTGCTTCAAACAAAAGCACCCTCGCTCTGCCCCATTGACATCCTAACAATTATGATATGAACAGCAACAAATAGCATCAGCAAGAATATATCCAGCAGAAAACAGCAGAAATTTTAATTGGAGCCCAGGAACCCAACACCTGTATGGTAGAACTGAGCACCGTTGACAGGTAGCAACAGATTTTTTAGTTCCAGAAGAAGCAGCAAGCATCAGATGGTATCATAAATTCAGCACCAACTTGGTCGTGCTAGCTGAGCTCCATTAATCAGAATAGGAGCAATTTTAATATCCAGTCTCAATTCTATTTGTATGAGGCATATTTACAAACACCTTGGATGCATTAAACTAAGGAACTTCCGGTTTGTCCGAAGACTACCGCCTGAACATACCGATTACAAATTGGGTACACGAAATGCATGTGCGAGTTGGTCCTATTCTATACTGCAACTAAACATGTGAACAGGGCATGAATCAAAGTACTGGAAAAATCATTTGATACGAAAACAATACAATCGGATTATACAACGTACAGGGCATGAATCAACATTGCACAAAAAAAATATCAATAATTACCCATTATAGGAGTTAGTCAACAATTTGCCTCTGCACGATAATCTATATAATCCGTAACTGTCTCTCTCCTGTCAGGGACGAAAACGAAACTGTTTAGCATTCTGGGATATAGGTATAATCAGCCGTGCTATTTGATAACCCGTAACTATTCATTTCCAAATAGCAGTCAGATTAAAGCATAATACTTACTTAAAAGACAGGCGGGAGGAAGCAGTAATTGATGTTGGGTCGTTAGGGATTGGCGATCGGCCGGGGTGGGGAGAGTGAGGTGGTGGCTAACCTGCGTGATGGGAGGAGGCGGGGGCGAAGCTGCGTGAGGGGGTTAGGCCGTATTCGGAGAGAGAGGGTTTGGAAATCGGATCGTATTCTGGTATTCAGAGAGAGAGAGAGAGAGAGAGGGAGAGGTCTGGAAATGGAAATCGGATTTCCAAAATAGAAGGGGAATGTGTGATTATAAATGGTCAAAAAAAAGCAATCAATTTACGGACATGCCATTTTGTAGAATGGAGGGCGGAGATTTATGCAAAATGAGGGGATAAATCTGGAGCGTTGATTGTCTATTGGATTCAAACACAGCTCTGTTTTATTATATAGATGAAAACGCTAGGGGTAGTGAACCTTGGGCTTCCGAAATTGTACGAATGGTGTGTGGGGGTTAACTTTTGAGTTCCATACAAATAATCCAAACTGTTCAAAAACTTTAATCTAAATTTTTAAGTGACCTTGTAAAAAATTAGCTCAGTTGAAGTTGTGTGAGTGGTTGATCAAATCATTGATGTTTTAATTTGTGAGGGTTAAATCATGAGGGACCCACCCCAAAGTGATAGCATCACAAGTTTTAGCTCTGGGCCGACTCTAACTAGTTTGTATGTTTAGATTTTTACTGATTTAATTGATGCAGAGCACTGACTAATATGCTTAAATTGATTTTAAAATGTTAGTTTTTAAAATCTTACTCTTTAGGTTTAAATTATATAGCATGTAAGAGGTCTCAATTCAACACATTCCAATACAGCGAAATGTAGTGATGATTTAATCAACGTTGGTCGGCATTTTGGTTCATATATAGATTTTGGGTTACGACATAAGGCTTGATTTGATTCAGTTTAGTTTGGTTTACTCCTCAATTATGGACAATCGTTTATTTTTTTACCCTCAAGAAAGAAGTTATTAAAAGTATTTGGTTAGGAATCTATATTAGGCTTTTTCTTCATAGGGGCCATTTGGTTCACCGGAATGGTATAATAGGATTGCAATATCATTTTGCATGTTGGCCCAATTTAGGTTCAATCTACATCCATCAGTATTCAAATTTTTTGCATTTTTATTTCCTTTCTGAAAGAAATTCATCGAACAATTTCAAGTGTTGTTACAAGGGATGTCAAGCTAATGATCCTCACCTCCTTCAACGGAACCAGTTGTACAAAACTTGAACCCATTTTGTTTGCTGTCTCTCACTTCCGTAAAAACTACCAATCCCTTCCCTTGAATCCCTTTAACTACCTTTTGAACTCTTGTTCCTCTCTTTCGGACCTCAAGCGAATCCATGCTCTTGTTCTCGCTAATGGTCTCACAGAATCCTTCTGTTATCGACCAAACTCATCACCTTTGCCCGCTCCTTGGCTCCAAAAATGGACTATGCACGCCAAATGTTTGATGTAATGCCTGTGAAGGATGTGTTCGTTTGGAACACCCTGATTCGAGGCTACGCCGATCTGGGTCCTTGTCAAGGGGCCTTAATGCTCTATAGAGACTGCATTGAATTGGGTTGTTACCGGACAGATATACTTCTCCTTTCGTTGTTCGGTCTTGTGCTGTCCTCTCGGCCTTGAGGGAAGGGAGGGAAGCACACTGCAATATAATTAAGAATGGGTTCGATCTGGATGTGTTTGTGCAGAGTTCTTTGGTTACAATGTACTCACAGTGTGGGGAGACTTTGAGTTCGGAGTTAGTTTTTGGCGAAATGGTTGTGAGGAACATAGTTTCTTGGACTTGAATGATTGCGGGGTATGTACAAAATGGGCTTTTTGAAAAGGGCTTGGGTCTTTTCCGAGAGATGATAGCTTTGGGAACTCAACCAAATGCAGTCACGCTTGTGAGTGTTCTTCCTGCCTGTGCCGGTTTGGAGTTTTTCAACTTGGGGAGTTTGATTCATGGTTATGCTGTTAAACTGGGGGTGGACTCGGATATTTCACTGACCAACACTTTGATAGCTTTGTATGGCAAGTGTGGAATTGTAGATACTGCCAAATGTTTGTTTGATCAGATGCCTGTCCATAGCCTAGTCTCATGGAATTCCATGATTGCTACCTATGAACAGAACAATGCGGGTGGGAATGCAATCCAGCTCTTCCATAGAATGGAAATCGAGAACATTGAATTTGATTATATCACAATGGTGACTGTCATATCAGCTTGTGCTAATTTGGGAGCACTCAATACTAGAAAATGGGTACATGAACTTGTGAGAAGCAGAGGCCTAGAAACCAATGTTTCGATCGCAATGCTTTAATCGACATGTATGCAAAATGTGGGAACATAGACTTTGCCAGGGGTGTTTTCAACAGTTTGCCTCATAAAAGTGTGGTATCCTGGACTTCGATTATAGGGGCTTGTGCATCTCATGGGCACGTGCATGATGCTCTTAAGCTCTTCTCAAAGATGAAAGAAGAAGAAATTATGCCAACAGCTTCACCTTCATGGCTGTTTTGACAGCTTGTAGGCATTCAGGTTTAGTAGAAGGAAGGAAGCATTTTGAAAGCATGAGAAAAGATTACTCAATAGGACCTGGTTTAGAGCATTGTGCTTGTATGGTTGATCTTCTTGGTCGAGCTGGCCAATTACGAATTTATTCATAACATGCCAAGTGAGCCGAATAGTTATGTTTGGGGAGCTCTGCTTGGTGCTTGTAGAATCCATGGCAATCTTGAGCTAGCAGAGATTGTTGCTGACCGACTCTACAGATTGGAGCCTCAAACTGTTAGCTTTTACGTCCTTATGGCCAATATGTATGCTGAAGCTGGTAGGTGGGAAGATGTAGCAAGATTGAGAAAGTTGATGGAAGAAAGAGAGTTGAAAAAAAAGATTCCCGGCCATAGTTTTGTGCAGGTAAACCAGACGTTTCATACACAGCATATTCAACTGGGTCATATTCATCTCAAACACAGCAACTCCAGAACCTACTGATGTTTTCACAAGCATTGGTGTCCTAATGAATAGACAATCTAAAGCTTAGGACGCCAGATATGAATACTTTGTTTCTTGTGAGCAACGATTGGCGAAATCCACATCTGAAAGATCAAGGTACGTGAGTTGATTGGCCTTTGTTCTAAATGGGATTCGGATGGATAAACAATCAGCAGTTTCCTAATGGAATATGGTGTCCAACAATCCCATTGCTGGTGGCAGTGCACCTAAAGTCGCAATAGCCGCTTGGGTTGTAGGAAAATTGAAGACTCGTTGAAGTGAAAAACTCTTTATTCATTTTTTCCACTCATTTTTCCACTCAAGGCAAGGAATTTGTTTTCTGTCACTGTAATAATGGAAGCTTGTAATTTTTAAACCTAAGCTTATGTCATTGATGCAGCTTTTTAACTCATATTTGTCCTTAACTATGGGTTTGTTCATTTAAGTAGTATGTGTCAAATGATTGTTTCACTAAACTTTTTAGCCAAATTAAAGAAAAAATTGAGATGATTAAACTTTGTCAGGAGAGAAGATTTTGGGGATTCTGTGGCACATATGTACATACTCCTATGATTCTTAATTTGGAGGAACTCAAAAAAGTAGGGAGATTTGTTTTTAAGTTCTAGAGTACTCCTTCCGTCCCCTTTTAAGTGTCCCGTTTCGTAATTCCAACTTGTTAAGAAAATATCATCATTACACCTTTTACATCAACTTTTAACTACACTTTTACTCACTAGGCCCCGTTCCGGAAACCTTTTTAAAAAACAAGTACTTATTTTGTCACTTCTCATTCAAAAATAATAAGGGTCATTTTACAAAACCCAAATAAAAAGTTCATTTCACATTTTAAACTCAAAAATAATGTAAACGGAAAAAAAATTAATATTTTTTTGCACCGTATTAAAGATCTCATTGAGATCTATCAAACAAGATCCATAGTGGTAGAAAAATTATTTGCGTAAACACATGATTTTTGAGTTTGAAGTTGCCTTATACAAAAAATAAGACTGTTGCTATGATAATGGGCGCCGGCGGAGGGAAATTGTGCTAGCGGCCGCGCCGGGCCGTCTCCGGCCACCGGACGGCGGATCCAAGCTGTCCAAAAATTCTATAAAAAAAAATCGAGGGGGCTAACGCTGGAATCAACGGCATCCGAGGTATGTAGATTGCTTGATCCAAGCACCCTTTTTCGTGTATATATGATCAAGCACCCTACATGGAAAAGGGGTGCTCGGATCAAGCACCCTACACACCTCGGATGCCGTTGATTCCGGCATTAGCTCCCTCGGTTTTTTTTTTAGAATTTTTGGACGGCTCGGAGCGGCCGTCTGGTGGCCGGAGACGGCCCGGCACGGCCGCCGATACAATTTCCTTGCCCGGCCGGTCGGTACCTATATAAATTCTTCCAAAATAAGTACCAGCCTTCTTATTTTTCCGGAACAAGCCTTCTTATTACATAAAAATTAAGTTCTTATTGTGTTTCTGGAACACACTTTAACTTTTCAAAATATAATCTACTTTTAGGAGTAAAAGAGGAAATGTACTAACTTTTACCCACTAATTTTATAAAATGGACATTTATTAAGGGACAGCCCAAAATAGAATACTGGATATTAAAAAGGGGACGGATGGAGTATCATTTACTGATTATCTGTCATTATCAAAGAAGGAAAAATCCTTAAAGAGTTTGACCAAACTTTTCAAGGGATTTTTGGCACAGTTTTTTTTGGTTGTTTTCTCTTAATCTTACAAGATTCGGATCAAAATTTTATACCATATTTTTTGTCTTAACGAGGGGAATAAAAAAAGTGTAAAAACATACACCGTTATTGAAAAACGTTCATCCAAGACGACGCAAAAAGACCCAAAAATTTGACTTTTTTGATTTTTGGGGTCTTTGTGGTGTCTTATACAATCTTTTTTAAGCTTTGGTCTATGTATTTGTACTTTTTTATTTTCCTCTTGTCGAGACAAAAAAATATGGTATAGATATTTGACCAGAATCTTGTAAGGTACCAAAAAAAAAAAAAAACCAAAAAGCCAGTGTCAAAATGCCCCTAAAAAGTTAGGCCAAACTCAATGACATTGATTGACAACGGCGGAGCCATTAGGTCAAAAAATTATTTGGTGGTTTTCGGATACCGTCACCTTGTACCCACCATCCTTTTCCAACACACATTTTTGTGGAGTTCAGTAGCAAGTGTATGACTCACCGAAATATGTGGTGAATAAAAGTGTTTGGATTATCTTTGTGGCGGTCCCCAAGACTACCGAATAATTACGCGGAGAATGGTAAGTTGATTTCAATGGCCATGCAATCTTGCCATAAAACTATCCATTTCAGTATAATTGTGACCTCACTAAAACTTCCAAATGCAGTAGTTAATATCTAATTGCTCCAACAAATCATTAGATAATATTATAATTGAAGTTATTATACGCAATTTAATTAGTATTTAATTAGGAGCTTTTCTTTAGATTATCAACTGGAAAAAGAAAATAACCACCGAGGTGGTAGCCCAGTTGGCCCAAGTGATGGGGCTTAAAGTGCCTTTTCCTTCGCGTGCACTCGGGTTCGAGCCCCTCCAGTTGCAAAAAATATACATGAGCTGGAGGGTCGAGTGGAGGGCTTTATACCAGCTGTGTGCCTCGGTGATGCTGTGATGACGGCCTGTCTTCACGGACTGTAGCTATGGCTCGAACCGGATATTCCACAGCTGGTCGGAAGCCCCTATGGTCACGCTCAAGGAGTTGCTATGCCGATCGTCCCGTCCTACCCTTTAGATTATCAAAAAAAAAAAAACTAGAAAAGGAAAATCTCTACGCGGTTCTAAGCTATTGGCTCACAAGATTAGCATCTGCACTAGCCTCTCTAAATTTTGGACTAAATTACTCTTTAAAAAGTCATTTTATTATTTTAGCTACTCACTTTTAAAATGTTTACTGCATCATACTCTCTAAATTAAAATTATCTCATTAAAAATATTAATTTTTTATTAAAAAAAAAAAAAAAGAAGCAAAACGGCAAAACCAACACACTAGCAACGTACGGCAGCTATGCCAGCAAAGCAATCCCACTCTCTCTCTCTCTATCTAACTTTACTCTCTCTTCTTTTCAAACCCAACTCGTTTTCTTGTATAACCAGTATACCAAACCCTTTGTATCCCCCCTTCACAAATGTTTTGACACGTGGCAAACTGTAATATAGAAGAGTTTCAACTGTAATTTGTTTCGGGAGTCTTGTTCTGATAAAGTAATTGACGATGTTGTCTTTTTTTTTTTTTAATTTATAATCCGGACGATGTTTTGTCTTCTTTTTTTTTAAAATTTTTTAATCCGGACGATGTTTTGTCTTTTTTTTTATTTTTATTTTTTAATCCGGACAATGTTTTGTCTCCTGTTGTCGCAAATAGGAGGACTCGGGGTTGTAGTACACCAAAACATCACCGTTTTGAGCTCTAATTTTTAAGTCGTTTGAATCAGTGCAAAGATCTTATTTTTCTTATCATTTTATCCTAAAGAATTATAATTAATTTTTGACTCTAAGATTCTCATTAGTTAGTCCTAAGAGATATTTGATTCTACTTTTTAGGACTAGCCAACGAGAGCCCTAGAGTTAAAAATTATTTATGACCCTATAAAATAAAATGATCATAAGAATAAAATTTTTGCACCAATTCAAACGGATTAAAACTTGGAGCACTTAACTTTTTAACTCTATTTTTTAATATATAAATGGTTTAAAGATTGTTGAAAAATTAAATGCTCTAATTTTTAATTCGTTTGAACCGGTATGAGAATCTTATTTTTATGATCATTTTATCTTAAGGGGTCATAAATAATTTTTGACTCTAGGGCTTTCGTTGGTTAGCTCTAAAAAGTCGTAGAACCAAATATCTCTTAGTACTAACTAATGAGAGTCTTAGAGTCAAAAATTAATTATGACCCTTTAGGATAAAATGATAAAAAAACCAAGATTTTTGTACTGATTCAAACAATTTAAAAATTAGAGCTCAAAATGGTGACGTTTTGGTGTACCACAACCCCGAGTCCTCCTGTTTGCGACAACAGGAGACAAAACATCGTCCGGATTTAAAAAAAAAAAAAAAGAAAGACAAAACATCGTCAATTATACTTTATCAGAACAAGATTCCGGGAACAAATTACAGTTGAAGCCCTTCTAAATTACAGTTTGCCACGTGTCAAAACATTTGTGAAGGGGGGATACAAAGGGTTTGGTATACCGGTTATACAAAAAAGTTTCTCCTCGGAAAAACCCCAAACCTGTCTCAACCAACGATCAACCGCACCGGCAACGAAAGATCAACCCCGGCCCCCTCTCAACCAACCCGTCTGACACCGGAAAAATCAACCCCCCTTCTCTCTCCAAACCCGTCTTAACCACGGCATCATCTCTTCACAGACCGAGCTCAAAGCAGCCATCCGAGCTCTAGCGGCCATGGAAGCCGGTGAAAGAGCAGGTGAACAGTAAGTGGTACATATTAAATGGTGAAATAATGGATAGTTGATGAATAAATGATAAAATAATGGATAGTTGATGAATAGTATCTCGCTCAATGAAATGAGGCACTGTAGCAAAACTACATCTTTTGTAAAGTAAAGAGGAAGAAAGCGTGGCTGATGTAGTGGAATTATTGGAGTTTGGCTCTTTATAAAAGCATGAAAGGAAAAGTAGAGGGAGATGTGGATGCCTTACAACTGTCACCTGTGGACTGGTGATTAAATTGTCAATTTTTTTTCTTTTTTTCACGATTGAATTGCCATTTATATACTACCCTCTTTCTTTAAAACAGACCACAGATGTTTCCGCTTCCAACTGGTAAGAAGTGCTCGAAGATTTCTGTGATTTATGTATATGGGCCTATGTGCTGTCTTTGTGGGTATTTAGTATTTTTGTTTCCTATGTGCAGGGGGTTCGTGATCGTCGATCAGAGAACTGTGCAGCCGCTTTCTGTAGCATCTCAAGAGTAAGATATCAGTATATATTTTTGCAATTCGGATATAAAGTTCTGAAGTTGTTAAGTTTTGTCCAATTTTTTTCTAGCTTTTCTCCCTTTTCAATAGACGTCCGATTCGTTCCGAATTACGTTCTTTTCGATTTTTATTCAGTATATTCTATTTTCCAGATCGTCAAGTTCTTGGCTTTGCAAATTTGGAATTTTGAAATTTTTTTTTTTTTTTTGGGCGTGTACATGGAAGAAATCTACACTAGCCTTATCTAAGAGGGTAAGGAATGGGACCTTACAGTGAGTATCAAACCCAGGATCTCATCCTGTTAAAGGGAACACCTTACCACTTGGCTACCCTTCGTTCTCGCTCATCAGCATTTCTTTCACTTGGATGCGTCATGGAATTGTGACCATTGATAATAGAATTGGATAGTCATTCATTCTCTCCAACTCCCCCTACTAAGATTGCACCCAGTCAATTTCATTACACCCGAAGGCAAAGATTACATCGCAAAATACAAGAGTGCACTAAACTATCTAATCCGGGACCCTAGGACACCCTGCAAAAGTAAATCAACACTAGGTGCTAATATGAGAATCCCGTCCGGGACAAGACAGAAAGATCTCAAATGAAATCCCAGCACAAACCATTACACAACAAGAAGCTGATGTAATCGAAAACAACAAACATAAAACAAGCGTAAAGGAAGAAACAGCCCCCATGGCCAGACCACACCGGCCACCGGCCGACTGGAACAGAGACCATTCCAGTAGAGGAGAAACTCTGGGGAGACTCCATGGCAAGCCTCCGCTGTCACGCGAAGCTCCGGACGCGTGAGCCGAGGCAAACGCCGGAAAGCTACTCCGACAGGCCCAAGTGACCACGGCGGCCGAAGACCAGACCCTCCATCACACCCGATCTGCCGTTGACGACCCAGAGCTACCAAACCAGTGCTGTTACGAGAACCCCCAACACCAGCAACACACCTGCTGCTGTTCAAAATTAAAACTTCAAGTACCACAAAATAGGACATTAAACGCATTATTGTTATAAGCAATGGAATTGATGGCATTTTCTTTTCCTTGCGTGCCAATTCTGGAGGAAGTGAAAAAAGTTTAAAAGCATAACAACCTTCAAATTTTGAACGGTCGTGGGAAGTCGTATTGGATAAGACAGCAGGATGTTCCTTCTTGTCTGATCATGATTTTCCCTTTGGTAGGATTTTGCTGGGCGCCACAAGGGAAACATTAATCCTTTTTTTTTTTTTCGCTTTAGTGCTGCCGAGTTGTTATCTTCATGCGGTCTTTCTCTAACATCAAATCTTCCTTAAATTCATATCTTCATTCTGCAGAAACAAACCCATCACTTACGTTGCCTTTCTTCGAATGGTTTTGTATCTTTTCAACCTTTTTGCAGGGTGAAAGTAATTGCATATTGTGACCTTCTGAGGTTTATCAACACTATGTTTCATACCGTCCCTGTGGCAATCGTCGCCGGCATCGCCACCTCTGTAGCTCTTGTGAGCTTTTTAACAGGTCCTTCTCAAGACATACTTGATATTTGCCTACCCTTACTTATAATTGGGTCCGTGCATGTTGTACATCTCACTATAAGTTCAAAAAATCTAGGGTTTATCTTGCTTAAGCCATAAGCACATGATAATAATAACCATGACAAGCAACTTCACATAATTAAGCTAGTCTTGAGGTTTCAAACAAGTAACTTGTAAATCACTTCCTTGTTCATTGCACAGGAGGAATGGTCGTATTATTTATGCAACCAAGTTTAGGTAGAACCAACCGTGAAGGACCACTTAAGTACTAAGAGCATCCACAGTGGAATAATCAAAACCAAAATGTTGCTAAGATTAACAATGTTTGTTCAAAAAAGTGCTCACATTGGAATAACCAAATTTAGCAACCTCTTAGCAACTTATCAAATTTTGTCCTTGAATAATCAAAACTAGCAATCTCTTGCAAATAATCAAATCTTCTCTCTAAATTAAGTATACCATCATTACACAAAAACCTTTTCTCTTTCCTTTTTTTCCTCTCTCAACAATGTTTTCAAAAAGTAATTTTAAAAAACTGTATTTTCAGGTTTTTTTCCCTTTTTTTTCAGAAACACTTTTTTTTTTTTTACAAAAGACTGTTTTTTTTCAAAAATTTAAAAAGTGCAAGTAAATAAAATGTGTTTTTAAAAAACATTTTGAAATTTCAAAACTCTTTTACACAAAACTGTTCTTAAAAAACTTATTTTGGTAAACAGTTTTTGAGATTTCAAAACTGTTTTTTTACACAAAATCTATTTTTTTTAAAAATGTATTTATAGTTTTTAAATTTTCAAAACTATTTGTGTAAATCCTGTTCTTTTAAAATTTCTCAAAACTGTATTTACAATTTTTAAGTGAACAAAGTGTGTTTTTGAAAAATTGTTTTTTTTTTTTTTACACAATTGTTCTTTTTTCTTGAAAACTTTTTTTTAAACAACTGTTTGCTTTTCTTCAAAAACTGTTTTTTCAAAAAATGTGTGAAATGAAGGGGAAAAGTTTGAAAGGCCTATTGGTTTTGATTATGGACAAAAAATAACCAATATGGGATTTGACATTGCTAACTTTAGCAACTTCTAAATTGATAATCAAAATCTGATATGTCATATTTTGATTCTTCATATTTGATTTGAGCAATTTTTTATTGAACCGTTCAATAAAAAACTATTATACGAAATCTCTTTGGGAGGATGGGTAATTCCAAATCTACTACTCCCTGGGTAAGAGATAATTACAAGTATCTCTTTTCCTATCATGGGATTTGTTTTCCGTGTTTTGAAACATTAAAGAGTAAAATATTTTACGGTAAAATATATTTTTTCGGTAAAATATTCTTTTTGGGCATAATATGTTTTTTGGGTAAAATATTTTATTTATTTTTCGATGTTTGGTTGTTAAAAAATGAGAAAAATATTTTTCATTAATTGAATGAAAATTACTTCTACTGCAATTCTCACTGCTCAGTTTTCTCGATCGTCTGACCCGTCTAACCCATGTTTAATTCCCCCCCTCCCCCTCCCCCTCCCCCTCCCCTTTCTCTCGATCTCGAATCAAATCCCACTGTTAAGCCCTCTCTGTCTCTTTACACTATTTTGTCGATTTCTAAAAATATTTTTCATGTGCCAACTGAATACAGGAAAATAAAAGTTTAATGTTTTTTTCTGAAAAAATATTTTATATCAAAACAAACGGAGCCTTAATAACCTCTTTTTTTTTTGAACTAGAAAGAAACATAACATATATAAATTTAAAAAAGACACTACCGGTCCAAAGTACAAAACAACACAAACCAAAAATACAAAATATAAAAAAGCCGCCTCAAATCAAAACGCCAAAGCCGAACTCATCAATCACACTCGTTGGGTGGGTGGAGTGGCCAAATGGAGAGGCTAGGTATATATGGGTAGAGCAACTTGAGCTCGTTCCTGCCGCAGGCTGAAGGGCAGAAGCCATTGACTAGAGCCACCATCGTTGCTGCTGAGCTGGTTCCAAAGACCTAGATTTAGAATCCTAAATCTAACTTTTGAGTCCAAAAATGATGGGAGAGTGGGAGATCTCATCTCCCTAAAGAGAGGAGAGACAAAAGAGAGACCGAAGAAGAGAGAGACCGGAGGAGAGGGGGACTAAAAGGATGGAAGGCAAGAAGAAAAGAGAAAAAAGGGGAGCAAAAAATTGGGAAAGAGGGGAGGAGGAGGACCCTCCCCAGGGGACTCTCTCTCTCTATAGAGCTCTCTCTAGAACCCGAGCCTTAATAACCTTATATAAATGACTCGACAAGTAGTAGAGATTATGTATTCAGCTTAAACTTAGGTGTTTAGGCATATCCCATTCAGAAGTGACACATGACCATTGATTGAGAAAATTAAGAAATCAATTAGACCTACTCTTTAACTAAACCTAGCTACCTTACAATTGGAAGGTTCCCGTGGGCCACAACTGTGATTAGTTTTATTAGTTTATGATTACAATAAATTAACTATTATTAGTTTTGGGGTTATAATTAAAAATAGAAAGATAAGTAGAAAAGAAATTTATAACATAATCTTGTAGAACTTCTCTTCCTTCTTCAAAGAGGGGCAGCCAACGCGCACCACGTTGGTCCTCCTCAGTAACATAAAAAATGTTGGGAGTTTGTACAATGTATTGATCCGCCCTTGCGTGGACATGGCTCAATCTGCAGGGGAGTGACTGTAGAGAGATCATTTGAGTCCAATATTAATTGAATAAACTCAGACCCACTTAAAAGTTTGAACTTGTAGGTTGTGAGTCATCCAATATTATATTAAGACCCAAGCTTTATCCTAATTATGTGCCTCATCATTCATGTATACAAATCTCACCCCCATGTGTGAGCCGTACATATTAGGCCTTGATCTCTCTCCCCTCCATCTATTCAGAGGCATCCATAACTTGGTCTCATCTTAATTGAGTAAACGCAAATTCACTTAAAAGCTTGAGCTTGTAAATAGCGAGTCATCAAATTCAATATTATATTATATTAGGAGCCAACATTTATTCTGTTTATCTTATGTGAAACTTAACATTCACACATGTTCTAACAAATCTCTCCCTTATGTCTGAGTTGTACATTAGGCCTTGGTCTCTCTCTTCGCATCCAAACTCCCTCTTGATTTTGATCGACTACTCTCTTTCACAATACTCCATCATCAAGCCACCTTACTTCAGCACAAACCCATTCATGGTGCACTGAAAGTCAGAGTCGGCCTTGAGCTAAAGCAAGTGTTGCGGCTACTTTAGAACTCCAAAAAATTATGAATTGTAAGGGTCTCTCCTATTTTTTTATCACTTATTATTGTCTAACAAAAGAGGCCCTATTTTTAATTTTCTCTTTAAGCCCCTGAAAAGTCAGAGCCGGCTCTGCTGAGAGCATGCCTATAGATCGTAAACCATCAGCTCCAATACCACTTGTTGAGAATTTGTACAATGCGTTGATATGCCCTTGAGTGCATAAGCCCAATCTATTGGGGAGTAACTGCAAACAATCCACCACATTATATGGGCCCAAGTATCAATTGAATGAAGGGGTTCTTCCCGGCCGATCCTATGGGAGTGGACTACTCACTACAACACAAATGGGATATAGCGAGGAAATATGGCGAGGAAAATGAATTTCCTTGCTAAAAGTATATTATTTGCGAGGAAATTCAATTTTGTTGCCTTTTCTAGCGAGGAAACAAATTTCCTTGCCAAAAAGCCTTTTTTAGCGAGGAAAATCTATTTTCCTCGCCAAATATAACCTTTTTGCGAGAAAATATTTTTTCTCGCCAAATGTAACTTTTTGATGAGAAAATATTTCGTCACCTTTTTTAGGATTCATTTTTTATATATATAAGTTATTATTAATTATATTCTTATGTATTTTGTAATACCACGACGGTATGACATAATAAACTATACCATTATGAAATTTATTAAAATAAAAAAGTGTTAAAAGGGAACAAATAGTTTTCATCACCAATCGCATTGAATTGGTGAAGAAACCTCGTATTTGTCACTTTTTTTATTCTAATTAGCAATGAAATATATCTTGAAGTGTAGGTATCGATGATTTTTCCATAATAGTGAAAAACTCAACAGAAAATAAAGTTAAAAATATCTTAAATTACTGATGTTGTATTTAAAATATCTCAAAGTTGGATCATCACAATTCTATTTTCAGAACATCTACATAAAAATGCACTATTTCACAAAAAGTACACTATTTCATATATATTGTGCATTCACGCTGTAATTTTTTTTTTCCCCTGTAAACAGTTTGTTGATTTTTATTTAAACCAACTTAAGTGATTGTAATGGCATTCCTTTATAACCAGATAAATATGTTAAGTATTAATTTCAAATGCAATTTTGTTAGTATCATGGATACTTTTATTTATACATATACATATTGTGTTTGTGTGTGTGTGTGTGTGTGAGAGAGAGAGACAGAGAGAGAGAGAGAGAGAGAGAGAGAGAGAGAGAGAGAGAGGGCAATTTAAAATTTTTATTAAAGATTAAAAAATTTAAAAAGTATTGTCTTTAGTGCTTTTAGGATGATCTTATATGAATATTTATAAATTTTGTTCATATTATTATAGCGATGATGAAAAAAAATTACAAGTCTATAATACCCTTTGTATTTGTTAAAAAAGAAGGTCAAACTCACTTTTAAAATTAGAAAATGAGGGTGATGCTTCTTGTTATTCGTAATCTGATATTAAAATATTAGTACTAAGTACAAAAAAAAATTTACCCTGAAAATAACAATTAGTGGTTGAGATTCACTTTGATATATAGGGTCCCACACATCAAACTGAATCTCAACCACTAGTTGCTCTTTTCGGGGCACTCTGAGGTAAATTTTCTTTGTCCCTAACTTTTCGTTGAAATATATCTCAAGCTTATGGCGACAAAATTAATCTCATTCCATAAAAAGTCAGGATTATCCCATAAAAAAATGAGAATAATAACACATATTATTAGCTCTTCAAAAGTTAGATAAAATTGTTGTACTAGCAAAAAATGAACTAGTTCAAATAAAGTTCAGACACTATAAGACTACAAAAAGTAGAAAGGCCAAAATTAATGTTGAAAAAATTAATTTGGAGTGCTGAAAGAGATAATATATAAATAAAGTTTCACCAATTTCATAGAAAGTACAGTGTAGCATGGTTGGTAGTTGCTTCGCGCCTTATGGGAGAGGTCCAAGGTTCGAGTACCAGGAGCTGCAAAAAGTGTAGAGAGAACTTTTGTTTTGGGATTCTTTTTGTTTAGCGAGGAAAAAATTTCCTCGCCTATTGATAAATTCGTAGCCTATTTGACGACAAATGGTATTTGCGAGGAAAACATTTAGCGAGGAATTTAAACGTTTAGCGAGGAAAAAATTCCTCGCAACACATCAAATTAGGCGAGGAATTTATTTTCCTCGCTAATACTTTCTGTGACAGTGTTTTAGCGAGGAAAACTGGCGACAAAATTTTTCCTCGCTAATACATTTTGAGAGGAAATCAGGTGCTTTTGTGAAGAAACTAAATCCTCGCTATAGCCCTTTCGTGTTGTAGTGACTTCCTCTAAGTCTCAGCGCACAAATCAAATTAGTATGCATATCTGACCAGGTCTTGGCCATATATTTTTTTCGAGAATACCCTTTCATCTCTCTCTCTCCCCTCATTTTTCCTCCCTTTTATTTTTTTTAAAATTTATATATTTACTTAAAAATACTTATAATTTTTATTTGTTAATTAGCAGTATTTTCAATCCCAAACCCTAATTTTAACCGTTAATTAAAAGTGTTTTTAGCCCTAAACTCTAATTTTAACTGTTAATTCCCAATGTTTTAACTCTTAATTACCAGTGTTTTTAATTTCCAAACCCTAATTTAACTGTTAATTTTTATTTCTTAATTAGCAGTGTTAATTCACATGCTCAATGCACAAAAAATACAATTAACCATTAATTCACATGCTCAAAACACAAAAACTCAGTGCTCCATACACCAAAAACACAACTAACAATACAAAAAAACCTACATATTACTCCGACTCCCAAATCTGAACCAAAACAAAAAATAAACAGATCTAAATCTGTTCTTCGCAATCCAAACTCGAATAAACCATAACAAACTCATCGCGACGAACATTAGATCCGACAGAGGCGGCCGCTTTCACCATCCATCAAACAATCCGACAGGGGGGGTGGGAGGAGATTGGGCGGATGGTGGCGGGGCCGTTTTCACCGTTTGTCGTTGGTGAGGATGGTGGCATTGCTGGGTGAATGAGATCTGGGCGACAGCGACAGCTGAGATCTTGGCCATCGTTGGTGACAAGCGGCGAGGGAGATCCGACGGTGGGAGAGAGAGGAGAATGGGGCGGCGGGGGGAAGAGGCGAGGATGGTGGCACCGCCGTCGTTGGTGCAGGCGGGAAGGGCAAGATGGAAAGGCGGCGGCGGCAGGAGGGAAGGGTGGCGGCGACGGGGGGAGCTTTGGGGAGAGGGGAGAAAAATATTTAGGTTTAGGGTTAGGTATTCATAGAGATGAGAATCGGGGTAAATTTGTAAAAGTACACCCACATGATCTATAAGGAAACACACAAAATGCATATAGGACTTTATCGGCCATAAAACTGAAAAATAGGACCGGCCTGTCATTATCCCTTCAATGAACTCAGACCCACATAAATGTTTAAAACTTGTAAGTAATGAGCTGTTCAAGATATATTATATTAAGACCCAACCTTTATTTTGTTTATCCGACGTGGAATTTTACATTCACACATATTCTTACAATGGACAAATTGAACAACACCATGTTTGGTCGTATCTATTTTAATTGATGCATTTTATGGAATCTTCATGGGCACGATTTTAAAGGGGACAAAATTGTAATCTACCCGCTTTAGTCAAAGATAGCACTTGGGAATTGATCCCTAAAATTTCTCAATCGCTGGTGATGGATCTGTAAGTGCCAATAGCCACTAATCACTGTTATTTTTATTTGATTTTGGTTCATAGATGATAGATCACTATGCATACAAGACTTTATTGTAGTTTATAGGGAACTCAATTAGTTTGACACATCAAATAAAAACTCAGTATTTTTTTAATGCATGATCAGCATATTTACCACCTTCTCGGATTTGAGATGAGAATGACCACTCATTTTTCTTGCTTGCAGATATAGTAGTATATTCTTCCAAGAGTAAGGCTGCAGTAGCAAGTTCTTCCGAGAGTAAGGCTGCAGTAGCAAGTTCTTCCGAGAGTAAGACTGCAGGTGAGGTGCTCTTTTCATTTTTCGTTTTTCTTGCATGAATCAGCGGTCAGTCACTACGTACATAATCACTGTTAATGTTTTCAGTGGATAGAACTAGTCTCCCCTCAGAGGGTCTATCTGTCAACAGGCTTTGGTCCCGGATCAACAAAGTCATCTACTTGAACTGTGCCTAGACATGTTGAATTTGATTTGTTAGTTATTAACTTGTATTAGTATGCTGAATTTGATTTTAAAAGGTTGCTCAGATCAGATTTGGTCTGACGACTCTAACCAAAAGTTGAAGAATGCAATTGACAGATGACCTAAATCTTGGGAAAAATAGGCTTCTAGTATTTCTACTTTCAATGGAAATTTAGTTGTTTTCCTTTAGCTTTTTTTCCCTGTTTGTCCAAATACCCCTGAATTGAATAGCTGATACCTGTACCTGTTTACATTCGATGATGTGGTTTATCAGATTGGGCACTTCAGTTACTTGAGGGAAGGATGGATAGAATGGACGCTGAAGTTCAGTCACTTCGGAAAAACTTAAACTCACTATATGCAGAACAACTTTATTTTGAGAAAAGTGCAGATGAAGTAATCAGCACTTACGCTAATAATGTTCTGTTAATCATGTTGTTTCATGGCCTTGGTTCCGTCTTTCTCCTAGTCAGTTATCCCTACACCGGGGCTGGGGTCTCAGTTGTGATGGTACTGTCGTTCTTCTCTGCATTCATGGTTGCTTACATGGTGACCCTTAACAAAATTGAGAGGATGTCTGAATTTGAGAAGAATCTTCAGAGGCGGCAGAGGGAGTTACAAAATGAGGTCACGTATTTTGGAGCTAAAATTGAGGCGCCGTGTTCTGATGGAGAACTTGAAAAGTTGGCTAGCAAAGGAGCTCTTAGAGGAGTTTTGGACAGTATTGGTTCACTGAGAAAGGGTGCTGTTGCCTTGCAGGAAGACATAACTAGAATTCTCGAGTTATCTAACTCAAAGAACATTCGAGTGAAGTCACTCTCACAGGTTGCAGTAGGTGCAATTATTTATGGGCTATGTTTTCCTACAATTGCGCACTACTTTCTATGTCGTAAGTATATTCTCTGCTGCAATTAATACATGCTTTATTTTTTATCCACTTGAAATATTGGAGGAGAAGCCAAAAATTTTGTTCTATTCTTCGTTATAGCACTACATTCAATTCTGGGTAGCTTTTGAAAACCTGTTTAGCTAAACGAGAATTGAAGAAAACTTGTGGCATGCAACAACTATTGAACTTAAGAACTCCTGTGCTGCTTATCTTTCTATTTGAAGACTAACATTACCATATATTTGCTTGTAGTTGTGGGCTTCAGGAGGGCTGGACCCCTCAGCACGATGCAGCAGTACTAAAGAAAGAAAAAAATGGCTGTCTTGCGAGAGATGGTTTGATTTTCGTTTTTAAGTTGTATTTTCAACCTATTACCGTGTGCTAGATTGTAATGCTATGTCCTTAGAACCATGGTAAGTACTCAAATGGTTGAGAAACTATGTATGCTACTACATTTATCGTTTCGATATTGAAGTACCAAGAGAGAACTACTGAGTTCTTCTTTGCTCATTGTGCAAGGACCATTTTCACTCTACATACCATACTGCCTTGAAATTTACTATTAGTTGTCTCAAAATTTGATTTTGGATCATTTATTGAACCATGCCGACATATGATGCATACCGTCCTTCTCACACTGTTCTTTTAGCCCTCTACACTCCTCCTTTCTCTGTCTTTATCCATGTGAAATCATCAAAGTCCCCTTCACATCTAAAAAGTAAATCCTTAAGTATAAAAAGGGAGTGTGAATTAATTTTCCAATAATTGGTTTCTGATCTTATTTCTAAAGGAAACATTGTTGTTCCTGTTTGGGCTCTCCTCTGAAGGCTCTAATGTTCTGTCCATCCCCTACCATAGGGTGTGAATTTAGTCCCATTTGTAGAAAACAGATCTACAGCTGTCATTAAGTTTCTACAATACTTGTGCCCATTTCAAACAGTGTTCAAGAATTTTACAGCCATGGATAAAATCTACCAAATCGGAGTCGTTTGAGGTGCTAAAGGAACTTGCTAGGCTATTCATTCCAGTTGGCCACATTTGTACACTTTCTGGAAAGAAAAGAAATTATACGAATCGAACCGATTAATAAAACCACATTCCCGTTAATAGTGCATAACCATGGCAAAAACATCATTACTCCCACCAGTACCAATTATATGCAGAAGATAGTTATCTGAGCTCTTCAACAGTCAATGCTCCTAGAATCCGCCTATCTTCGAACCTCCTCGAAGAATTTACCCTCCCCTGCGAATTCCCAACAGAGTTGTTGGGAGTACTGTTTTTGGATGTGGATGTCGTTTCGGATTCAACCAACCAGCTTGACAGGCTAGTATCAACTGGAAGATCATCCACCTCGGGCTTCGAACGTTCGAACCGCCGTTTAAAATCCCCATTCGAGGACTTCAAATGAGGCCCTTCGCCAGAGGCTATTATGGCTAGTACTTCCCCAGTATTGATATTCTCCTTTTCTTGATCCTTCAACGGCGTCGGTTTCACAGATTTGCTCGCTCTCCATTGTGTAAGATTCTCAACTGGGTTCAAAACAGATCCCAAGTCTCTCCTCTCGTTCTGAATCGGGCCAATGGACTTCAATTCGCACTCACGCGAGCTGCGGACCGGTATCGGACTATTGACCTCCTTCTCGTCGATTTCGGGTGCAGAAACTTGATTTCTTGATTCTATGGAGATAGAGAACAGCGAGTCAGATTCTTGACTATCATCAGAATCACTTTCCAAGAATTCCATGGCTTCAGATTCGCCATCATCGTCACTGCCTGTGCAATTGTGGTATCTGTGGCTTGGAGGATAAGTGAACACACTCGACATGCTGGAATCTGATCGGGTCTGGCTTTCATCCTGTGTTGCTTCTTTCTTGTTTCCTTTCTCTTCGCCATTCTCCAATTCCACAGAACGATTCTTGACTTCTCGGGGTGGGAGGTCCTCATGGGCTCGCACATTCAAATCAAATGTCACTTTTTTTACGATGACAATTTCGACCGATTTCTCTTCATGCTTATTTCTGCTCGCATCAATGAAACAAAGGAAAAAAAATTTTGTAAACGCCATCACACACACCTATGAGGGTGTGACAAATAACCGTTGCATTGAAATTTTCCTCAGTTCGGCGAGTGGAGAAAAAGAGCACGCGAGAAACGAAAGTGATGAGATTTGGTGACAAAGATGAACGAAAATATTTTCCTTTCTTTTCTTTTTTGAGCCTCCCATAGGGGCTGTAAGGCTTCATCTTACAAAAAACAAAACAAAACAAAAAAAAGGGCTCAAGATTTATACTAAAACTGATGGCTTACTTTGAATCTACGATGGGTTCGATCTTCTTTTCAACTTCTTGCCTAGCGGCCTTGGTGGGTTGTCGAGTTTCACAAGTCTCGTGTCTCTGAGACAAATTTTCAGGAAAATGATTAACTGAAAAAAAAAAATATAGGAAAACAAAAAGGGAATTCATGAATATATTTAGGTTAATTTGAGATGAGCTTACTTGATTTCCAGAGGGAACTTGTACATGGGTCTTGTCGAGGGATTTCCGATGCTTTGAAGAACCGAAACAGGGGATACAGTAACCCATCACCTAGAGAGAGAAAGGGGATGGGAGATGGAGAGAGAGAGGGAGGACATAACGGTCATATACAAATCATCCGAATTTTATAGTGTTCATGAGTTTGAAAAAAGTGACCGTTGGCCATTTGTATGGCGTGGCGTAAACGCTGAGCCGAAGTTTTTAATACAAGGAAAAGCTGTGTGTGGGTGAATGTAAGTTGGCATTTTTTCGTGTTTGGAATTTCTTTGAAGCTGGTTTAATTGGAGGTCAAATCTTCTGTACCGAAAAAATGTCTCTACCTCTTTCTCGTGCAATTTCAACCGCAAGATTGCACAATAGCCTTTTATTGATCTTGTGGCAGAAATTACACGAAAATAAAGTTACATGTACTTTTGGGTACACATGATCTGAGGTGGTTTGTGGTCTGTCGTTTTTGCACCAAAAATATAATTTATAAAACCAAGGAATTAACTAGTATTCCGAAGAATAGCGGTCAAGTCCAGGATCGTCCGCAGAGAGTGAAAAGCTGAGTTGCAGTAGTTTCAATTAATTTCTAATTTAATTCGGAAAGTAGGGAGAAGTTGGATTTTGATTTGGATTAAACTAAAACTAAACTGGAAAGCAAATTAAAAGAGTTGTAAACTGATGAGAGAAAGAGAAGGGACTAGGGTTTCCGATTCAGTCTCCCCTTGTAACACAATTGTTTCGAAACCTAGGGTTCACATTCAACATTCAACCAGACTACCGTAGGGTAGCAATTCCTATCAAAAATCCCCAAAAAGATAATCAAGATTCGTACTCCGTATAGGTTATCTCAACACGGCACAGATCGTCTCACTAGATTTAACCAACGGTACGATCCGTCTCACGTCGTATAATCTATCTCAAAACCTATCTCGAAACATTAAAAATCATTGTATGACAGTGCTTGAAGCCATGGATACAAACACATTCGAATATTGGAAAAATATAAACTTCATAAAAAGTTATGAATCGATCAAGTCATACAATCAAGTTGAATATAAAACCCTAGAAATTTAACAACTACGCTACTTGGAGAGACCTCCTCATTACCCTAGTCAAAAAGTTTAGCCGCTCATGGAGTGAGAATAAACAATCGTGAAACAAATAAACTCCATTGAACAATAAACTAAAAACTTTGCAGAGAATAAGAAGATTAAACCCTGAAGCTTGTTTTCTTCTTCCGTCGTGTTGCTACTGCTCTGGCCGAGGAGTGATAAACAGCCGCACGACTCCGTTACTCTCGTATGCGTGAGAAAAAGCTCCTGATGGCCGCCCCCTTTGATCTCTCGTGGGAATAATATATTATGGCAGCCCCGTTCTCGGTTTATGTCGTCAGAAGATCCCCCGAAACCCTTTTTCTCTTTCTTTTATTTATAATGTTTCCCCCGTAGTCGGTTCCTACCGTCGGTTGCTAGCCCCATTCTTCCCTACTGATTTGTAATTAAGTGGGTCCAGTTGCATAATAGCTTAGGAATTTTATACAGTGCTTCTCTTCTCCAAATATCTAATATAAACTTGGTCTCTTTCCTTAATTAATTCGATTGGCACCTGTAAAATTCTCAATTTAGCTCCAATTGTTATCCAACGGCTTTGTGGAAACTGAAATAAGAAAAACGAATATCAAACTCCAAATAATATAATAAACGGACATAACAAGAGTAAATTAAAGGGTGTAAATAGGCACATTTATGCACCTATCAGTTTGGTTCAGAGCTGAGGCGATTAAAAGAGGATAATTCGAATCATGTCTTCACTTATATTAGCAAAATTTAAGTTAAGGTGAAATCGCAAACTGAGCTTTTCTTTTGAGTTACATGTACTTTTGGGTACACGTGATATGAGGTGGTTTGGTTGAGAGTTGAGGCGATTAAAAAAGGATAATTCGAATCATGTCTTCACTTATATTAGCAAAATTTAAGTTAAGGTGAAATCGCAAACTGAGCTTTTCTTTTGTTTCTCTAGGAGCATACAATGGTAAAAGGGATTTTTTTGGGATTTTGAACAATATTAGTGTTCTTTTTTTTTTTTCCATATATATATATATATATATATGACTAAATTGCATTCTATTGTTTGTACTTTAGATATGACTATGGTTTATACCGTCTTGATTAATCATCTAAGTCTGATGCCTGAGAAGAAGCGAGTGTTGCTTCAATTGCCTACGGGTTAGGCTGCTGATGTTGGTAAATGATGTTTTGCTGTACAACTTGTACTATTTTTATTCCAACATACTGTTAGGAGATTAAATTGTACACGGAGAGTCCGTGTACAATCCAAATTCCTCCTAACCAATAAGAACAAGACATCTCAGTCAATAGTGGGGCAACTCACCTTTATCCTAACCCTCCAACTAAACTATGGTTGAACATTGGTTACTATGCAAGTCAATAGTGGGGCAACTCACCTTTATCCTAACCCTCCAACTTAACTATGGTTGGACATTGATTACTATGCAAACCAGTATATAAAACAGCGGAAAAAGAGTATCAATACCCAAAGCAAATTACTTTTCCCCCGCAGCCTGCGCCCCAGAAATACCCCAACTCCAATTTCTCTTATTTCTTATTTATTTATTTAATAATTTTTATATCTTTTTTCTCTTTTATTTATTCAATAATTTTTATATTATTTATTTATTTAATAAGAAAAAATGGAGTTGGGGTATTTCTGGCGCGTAGGTTGCGGGGGAACAGCAATTTGCTTTGGGTATTGGTCCCCTTTTCCCGTTGTTTTGTAAACTGGTTTGCATAATAACTAATGTCCAACCATAGTTTAGTTGGAGGGTTAGAATAAAGGTGGGTTACCCCACTTTTGATTGAGGTGTCTTATTCTTATTGGTTGGAAGGAATTTGGATTGTACACGAACCCTCCGTGTACAATTTAATCTCCACTGTTAGTGATCTAGAGACAACGAAAAAAGAATTCTAGTAGAAAAATTGACTGCTAAATTTTCACTTCATTCCGATAAAGAGATCATCTCACATGAAGATCATTTATGTGACTTAAATGGGCCGTCATTTGCATGGCTCAATTTGTTTCCGGAAAAAAACATAGAAGCTTGTCTTCCAAAAGGACCACACGAGAGATTGCCAATCATAAATCTAAGATAAATGGAAGCTTGTCTTCCAAAATGACATATTGTACATTCTGACACATTGCTTTGCTGGATCAACATAAGGCCCCAAACTTCCCACATCGGTTACAGAGGAATGAAATGCAATACAGATAAACTCTTGGGTTCAATTCTCACAGTAGAATTTGTTTTTCTGTAGTAAGCAAAGTCACTACTACAATAGTGAGCAATTTTAATCGTTCAAAAGTATTTTTTTAACGATCCGAATTTAAAACAATGAAAGAGTTATCCTCGGAAGAGAATAACTCCTCCCTAAAAGAGTTTGTTTTAAATTCGGACCATTCTGTAGTGACTTTGCTCACTACAAAGTCCTCGGGTCCAGTTTCAAAGCGGTTGCTTGCATGAAGAAAAAAAACCCCTGAAATTTCCCATTGATTCCTTATTACTTCCTCTGTTCCTAATTGAGAGTCCTTTATTCCATTTTGGGATGTTTCAAAATAATTGTCCCTTTCCAAAAATAGAAGTAGAAATTTGATAAAATTTCCAAAAGTTTCCCTCCTATGTAAATAAAAATAGTGTAATATAGGTAGAATATAGGAATAATAGTACGTGGAAAGTAGGTATAACGATTACATAATCCCTAAAAAAGTTGAAATTTCTAAGAGAGGCTCTCATTTAGGAACGGTGGGAATACTGTAATTCATGCATGATAGTCCATAAAATTTTCACGACCACTCATTAGTTCTTTATTTATCATACACAAAAAAAAAAAAAAAAAAGAGGGTAGTGACAAATAAGTTGTTCAGCAGTCAGCAGCAGGTATAGTGCACCCAATCCCATAATTGGTCCCATGCCAGCAGGCATAGAACAAGCCTATACACGCACGCATTCAGAAAGCTAATCTCAGGTTTCAGATAATGTACTGCTGCTATTCTAGGCTCAAGGGTGGCCTCTACATCAAATATCAATAATTGGGGCAAGAAAGAAATTAAGATGAAGTTCTGCACTACTTCTGCAGACTTCCCTTAAATTTTTTTGTCTATAACTCAAAGTCAAAGATTATACTGCAGAAGAGTTATTACCGCTTAATGAATTTTTAGTTAATGCTTGTAAGGAGGATGATCTATTTTAAAATTCATATTTTGTGAGTTTTAGCTGGTTTCTTCCATTTAGATAGACAATAAAGAAAACTCGGCCTTATTATGTTTGAAATGTTTAAAAGTTCTAGGTCTTTCGTTGTTAATTACCCAATCTTCTTGGCTACTATTTCAATTAAACAATTAAAATCTTTTTAGACCGGTCAAACACAGTCTATAGACTGTTCTACTATATAGATGGTTCTTATATAAGTGATTGAATGCTATTGAATTACACGAGTGTCGCCGTGTTGCATGTGTAGATGCATATGCCCATGTGTGTGAATTTGGATTTTGGAGGGACTTTGTTGAAGGTTGAGTCGTTACTGCTTGACTAGTTTTTTGCGACTTGGTTATAATGGAAACTGAGTGGTCCTATCGATGGAATGGGGTTTGGATGGAGAAGTGAAAATGGGTTGAAACATGGATGGAACCGAATACAAGTTTAGGATTTCCAAATTCCAAGTTTCTACATTGCATCAAGTTTGGCAAGTGGCAAAAATTTCAACGACAATTAGCAAAATGGTTTCAACTTGATACAAATTCAGTAATTTGGGGTCCACAGGGGAAAGTTCATATCCTAAGGGACAAAATTGGCAATATATCATTCTTAAGGAACCAACTTGTCACTACTCAATTGTTTTTGGAAGGTCCTTATATTGGAAGCCTAAAGATTTGTTAATAAGCTAAAAAAAAAATCACACAAATCAATACTTTTTTTTACACTTTTTAATCCACTTTCACTTTCACACACTCCTATAAAATTTTCATACAGTTCAATACAATTTTTCAATCTATAGAACGGCCGGCGGATTGTGTTTTATCATTCTCCTATAGCAAAAGACAATGTCGTTCTTCCAAATTTTTTGCTCGATGTTTTTTTTTCCCTTAAATACTGCAGAGGCAACTCTTCTCTGATTAATGAACCTGCACTAGGTGATTCTATTTCGTTTTTTCCACTAATATTCTGTTTGTATTGGGGTAGGATATAATGGAGGTCGGCTGAAGTGAAGCTACTGGAGGTCGGCTGAAGTGAAGCTACTGGAGGTACTTTTGAATCTATAAAAGTTAGATTATTCTTCTTTTGGGGCGATTTTGGTACTATTCAATTGCATTATTACAGCACGTAAACATTTTTTAAAAAATGTAAATTATAGATTACTCCCCTCATGTTTAGAAAATTACAAAATACTCCTATCTCATAACAAATTTCTCCCGTATCATAGTCACTAGAAAATTCGATGAAATTTTTCTAAAATCATTACTCCGTAAATCCTAATTATAATGGACCAAACTATCTCTTTTTAGTTTGTGAAATGTTATTTCCTTATCTCTGCAGCCTTTTACGGCGTGGTCCATTATAATTAGGATTTGTTTATTTTGCTTTATATTTTTTTATATAAGACAACACTTTAGACAATTAAGATCGCTGTTTGATATGTTTTTGTCTTTATTGAATTTTTTTGCTTTTGCTCATATTTTTTTCACTTTTTTATACTCATCTTGTTAGGATGGATAATTAATTTAAAAATATGACGCGAATTTAATAAAAATTCAAAAAACAAACCAAACAAACTAAAACGAAAAAGAAAAAAAGTTTACAAGAATGGAGTTTCTAAAATTTTTGGTGTAAAGACTAGAGATTAACTTATTTACGAAACGGTGGTGATCCCCTTATTTACGAAGCTGCACAATCTCAAATGTCCATTTTGACTAAGCAAGCGATTTAACTCCATAAATAACTACTCACGAAAAGCTATGTTAAATAGATATTCTCATAGGCTGATTGTCATCATAATAAGTACTCCAATGGGCCCACAATTGACGGCCGATGTAACCCTTTTGCGAGTCACGAGGAAAACTGCAATCAACTCCTTGAAGCCCACCTGTATATAAGTGGTCCCTAATTTTTTTCACACCGTATCAACGGTTCTGATCTAATGACCACGAACTCCTCATCACCACAGCTCAAAAGCCCTTCAGTCACATGAACAAACCCCTCCAGCGTTTTCTACTCTCAATGCCGCGGCAATGATCCAGTGCTAACGCATCCATCATAACAGCTTCTCCTCATACTAAATTAAATTAATCAATGTTCCACCACGTACCCTAAAATGGACAATTTTTATTTTATTTTATGTTAGAATGCTTTTGAAAAATTATACCCATATTCAAGATAAATCTATTCATTCGATTAATGTTGTTCCACTAATCAATAAATTGTAGATTCCAAAAATTTTCATTTTGTCTATATTCAATTGTTTTTTCAAGGTATGTTAGTTTTGCGTCAAGTTTTTATGAATTATTGGTTTATCTAAACGAGAGGAATCTGATAACTAACAAATTATGACTTTTATACAAGTATTTTTTAAAAACATCCAAGAAAAATTGCACAAAATCAGCTTTTGATCTTTTTCTTGGTTATTTTTCAAAAAAATTGGGTAAGTCAAAAAAAATTTACTTTTTCGATTTCTCTCATTGAGACAAACGAATAACACGTAAAAATTTGACGCAAAATTAACACACGTGAAAGAAATTGAATAACAACAAAACAAAGGTAACAACAAAACAAAGGTCTATAGTTTATAACTTGTTGATTACAGTTAGAGGTGTCAAATGGGTCGGGTCGGCACGGGCGCGACACGCTTGAAGGCGGCACGGCACGGCACGGGCACGGATTTAATCCTGGCACGGCACGGTCATAGTGGGCACGCGGCACGACACGAGCACGGAAGTGAGCGGGAACGACATGGGCACGGCACGAAAATTGGCCTGGTACGGCACGGCACGACGCGGTCGTAGACGGGCACGGCATAGGCACGACATGGAAGTGGAATGGGGCACGAGTAACGGCACGACACGGCACGATTCTAGACAGGCACGACACGATACGGCACGGGCATGGGGCACGAGCACGGGCACGGAAATGAGGGGGAACGACACGGGCATGGCACAGAAGTTGGCTTAGCACGGCACGGCACGACACAATCTTAACGGGCACGGGCACGGGCACGAGCACGGGCACGGCACGGAAATGGAATTGGGCACAAGTCACGACACAGCACGACACGGGCATGGGTACGAGCATGGAAGTAGGACAGGCATGGCACGACACAACACAATTTTAGTGGCACGGGCACGGCACGACACAACACGGTGTCGATTCTCGTCAGGCACGGTACGGCACGAGGCATGGAAAAACCAAAAAAAATATGTTATTAAATAAACAAGAGATTTTAGATTATAGTTTACTTTATTTCTATGTATTTTTCGATAATCCAATAATTTATTAATCTTTTCCTTTTATTTAAGTAAAATAAGTTTTTAAAATATTTTATATGATTAAGAAATTTTGAATCAAAATTCAAACATGATAATATTCCAATTACTACACATATACTATTAATATTAATATACATTACTTTTTATGTAATAAAGTTTTTAAAATAAATACATAGAAAATAAATAAGAAAAATAACTAATTTAAAAAAATGGTTTAAAAAAAATAATCTCTATGGAATTCAAACCATAGAGATTATGGTTGACAAACATCTCAAACCACCAAGGGCCGAAGGCCAAACAATCTTTTTTTTTTTTGCTTATAATTAGAACAAATAATATATATTATATAATTCTATTCTATAAAAACGGACCTCTTGTATACTAGCCACATGATTGCGACACAAGTATGACGATCCATACTGTTCATTTTGTTGTTCTTGGTGTTTTAATCACTCTCGTAAATTTTCAGATCTATCGAGTTTTGGAAGCCCTTCCATCGGGACGTAAATTTATTAATAAATTTTTTTTGTTATGTGCAATCAAGTATATAACGATAACCAATTTACTTCATTTTTTGCACGAATGATATAATCACTCCCACATAAAAAGACAGACGGTTCCGATTTTCAAAAAACAACTCGGGTGGCCCTCAATTGGTGTATTATAGGACTTTAACGCGTTTATAAGCACCAAATGTGTTCTGATCACGTGGTTTTCAATATCCGATTATCACCTATTTTAGGGGAAAATGATAAATTTTATAAGATCTTAAATTGTAACGGTTTAGATCGAACATTTGAAAAAATGAGTCTGCAACTACCTTTGAAATCTATACATTCAACTTACTTGGTTCTAAACCAATGTACTCCGCTACAGTCCAATGTACGCTAGCTACACGATTGAGACACAAGTATGATGATCCATACCGTTAATTTTGCTGTTCTTAGTGTTTTAATCACTCTCGTAAATTTTTGGGTCTATCGGGTTTTGGAAGCCCTTTCATCGAAACGTAGATTTATTAATAGACTTTTTTTTATGTGCGATCAAGTATATAACGATAACCAATTTACTTCATTTTTTGTACGAATGATATAATCACTCCCATATAAAAGTTAGACGGTTCCGATTTTCAAAAAACAGCTCGGGCGGCCCTCAAGTGATGCATTATAGGGCTCTACGAGAGTTTTTCTTTATTAAGTGCATATGCATTATGGTGCAACTGTCGCACATGATGAGGCACAACACTGGTATAAATAAGAAGAGATGAGACCGAGATCAACCCTAGCAGCCCTCTCTCTCTCTTTCTGTTCTCAGAATCTCAAACTCTCAGTTCTCACTCTCATCTGACTCTCTCAACGGCTCTCTGGCTCTCTCAACGGCTCTCTGCCTCTCTCACTCTCTTTATCACTCTCAACTCTCAACGTCTCTCTCTCTCTCTCTCATCGTCTCTCCCTCTCAACCTCAACGCCTGAGGCGCGCGCTCTCTCTCTCTCTCAACATCTTTCTCTCTCCCTCTTAACTCTCAAACAGTGATAGTTGGTGACCACTGTTGCTGTTGCTATTGCCGTTTAGGCTGTTCAGCGGTTCAACTTTAGCGACTCAAACGACTCAAACCCTAGATCTACCACTAGATCTGAGTTTGCCCGACTCACCTCTGTCTATCTTCGTTTCTGGTGACACACAACACTCAAACGGTGAGTATTTACAACCTTGAGCCGTTTTCGTTCACGCTCGTCGGCTTTGGGCCGTTTCACTACAAGTACTTGGGGCCTTGGGGGTTTTGATGTGAAAACATGTTAATTCCTGATTGTGTTGCAACTTATGAAGGCCTTAATGGCAACTTAACGTTGCTACATCCATTTCAGTTTTTTTGCTATGATGATAAAAAAACCTAATGTTTGAGCCATAGTGGTATTGTAATGAAGTGATGTTGCAACTTATGAAGGCCTTAATGGCAACGTAATGTTGCATCCATTTCAATTTTCTGCTGTGATGATAAAAAGAACTAATATCTAAGCAGAATTCAGAACTAAGTACATTTAGCACTAAAATGTACCTATATCTGAAAAAAATGTACTTAGTAATTGTTCTTAGTTTATTCTTGCTGATGTTACGAAGTGCTGTTGCAATTTTTGAAGGCCTTAATGGTAAATTTTAGTTCCAATATTTCAATTACTCTAACTTCTTTTGGTATTCAATCTTTCTATTCTCTTATTGCTTCTCTTATTGATAAGGTATTTAGTGAGGAGGAGAGGTTCTGTTGAGTATGCCCAAACATGCTGTTGCAACTTATGAAGATTGAAGGCCTTAATGGTAAATTTCAGTTCCAATATTTCAGTTACTCTAATTTCTTTTGGTATTCAATCTTTCTATTCTCTTATTGCTTCTCTTATTGATAAGGTATTTAGTGAGGAGGAGAGGTTCTGTTGAGTATGCCCAAACATGCTGTTGCAACTTATGAAGGCCTTAATGGTAAATTTCAGTTCCAATATTTCAGTTACTCTAATTTCTTTTGGTATTCAATCTTTCTATTCTCTTATTGCTTCTATTATTGATAAGGTATTTAGTGAGGAGGAGAGGTTCTGTTGAGTATGCCCAAACATGCTCTTGTAGAAGATGGGAACTTAACATTGCCGCATCCATTTCAGTTTCTGGCTATGATGACAAAAAAAACACTAATGTCTGAAGGTGGATTTTCTCACTTATTTTTGTATCTATGGCTTTATGTGTTAGTAGCTCATATTTAGCTTGGTGGATACCTCTAACCTGGTTTTATGCCAAACCTGAGGTGTAACGAAGCCATGCTAAATATTGAGTTTGTTTTTAGTTAGTAGAGTTAATTTTTATTTGATTGCATTGTTTAGCTGAGGTGGTGGCATAACCCCTCGCATATTTTCTTTTTGCTGAGTTGAGGTGGCGGCCTAGCCCCTCCAGTCTGTTCGTGTTGTTAGTTTGTTAGTTTGTTAGCTGTTTATTGTGGTGTGTGGTCTGTGGATGGTTAGACAGTGGCTGGAATCTGGATGCAGTCATCATCAAGTCATTCCAAAGCTTTGGGCTGTTTGAAACTTATGAACTTTGACTAGTATTATGTCATAATATTTACGAATCCAATACATGAAACTGCTGGTCGTATTTTTAGTCCCAGTTAGATCCAATATAGATAGAAGTGGACCTGATGATCAACTTCATTCTTTCACTTTTTTTTCTTTCTAGTTTCTACTGTATATCACCTTTTCACAAGAATTATATAGCCGATGCTGATTCTAATTTTTCTATCCATCTCAACCAGTTGGAGAACTGCCGCATTCGGTTGAGCAGCGCTAAAAATGTGTCTGGAACCCTTTAGTGCACTTGAATTCCACACGAAGGAATTCGTATCCATGCGAATCGGACGGCTGCGCTACAGACAAGTGCATGTCCGCATCTATGTTTCGGACACCTGCGCCGCAAGCAATGTTTTAGCATCTAATTAGATTGATACCGATGGTTACATGCCCAAGAATATGGTTGTATGTATTGATTGATTCCCCTATTTGTCATCTCGCAATAATAGTAATTACTCCTATTATTCCGGTCTACTGAATAGATTATTTGGCGAAATAATGAGGTTTATTATTCAAGCGAACTTACGGAATTTTGTTAATTGCAATAGCCTGGAGCAGTTTAGTCATCTCAATTGTTGGTTTTTGTTTTTGATTTGGAGTGATGAGCATTTTCTGTTCTTTCACAACCTTTACCTTGTTTGCCCAGTTCGTGGATGGTTGGTTATTACCTTATTGGTAGTCAGGCCCACCCTAAGTTACATAATACAACAGTAGTGGGGTAGCCTTTGTATAAATACTAGTAGTATGGCAAAATAGTAGGGAGTAATTACTTACACTTATTGGGGTTTTTTTAATTATTGGTTTGACCGTTTCATTCTCTATATCGTTCCAATTTTATTGGATGTCCCCGAAGGGACGACTGTTTCATTCTATAGGCTTTTGGGAGAGATGTAATGAGTCCAAGTCAAACTGCATGGTTTATACAACTAAAGCTGACGTTTTCTCCTATTAATAAGAAAATTTCTAAGAGTTCTAACATTTTTCAAAAAATAATGATCGGAAGAATCTTTGGAACTTGGAAGAATAAGACATGGCACGGCATGACACACGATTAAGGACTGGCACGACACGACATCGCGACACGAATCGACAAAAAAGGCACGACACGACCTGACAAAAAGCACGGCACGACACAACCCGACAAAAAAAGCCATGGCACGACACGACAAAGAAAGGCACGGCACGACACGACTCTACAAAGAAAGGCACGGCACGACACGACCCGACAAAAAAAGGCACGGCACGACGCGGCACGATTAATTAACAGGGCACGGTACGGCACGACACGATTTAAAAATGGCACGGCTCGACACGGCCCGCCAAAGCAAAAATGGACCACCACGGCACGACACGGGCACGGTACGGCATGGCATGATGAAGTAAACGGGCACGGTACGGCACGGCACGAAGCACGATTGACAGGGAAAAAAATGACACGGCACGGCACGACAGGCACGTTTGACACCCCTAATTACAGTTGAAACACCCCAAAGTAAATCTTCCTCGAGAAATTGTTTCTTAATAAATTCGTGATTTGACGTGATGGAGTGATTATGTCTCCTTATGAAACTCGAGCAGTAGTAATATTTATCATTTGATCGTGCTAACGCTTGTTTCAGAAACCTTCTTAAAAAATAAGTAGGTTATTTCACATTTTTAAATTCAAAAATAATGTAAATAAAAAATAATTTTTTAATTTTTTTTGCATCGTATCTATATTGCATATTTTTAGATTTCAATATGCTTATAATTTTTGAGCTTGAAATTGTTTTCTTAAAAAATAAGGACTTAAAATCCGTTCTGGAACGGGGCCTAAGATACAGTTCAAAAAAAAATTGTGTTAAGATTCGAGCTCGAACTCAGCTCGAGTCTTAATGAGCTGAGCCCTTATTGAGTCGTGCTGAGTCATTTACTAAACAAGTCTCTTTAATCGAGCCGAGCTACCTTTAACGAATCGAGCTTTTGTCAAACAAGCCAAGCTCCTAAACGAGCCGAAAACTCGAGTTCGAGCTGAGCTCGCGAGCTGCTCAGTTCGTTTCCAGCCCTAGCAACACTTAATTGTGTTTACGGAGTTGGTCGCTTCTCTCTTTTTTCTTTTTTTAAGAAGAAAAGTACTAACATAGATTACAAAATGAAAATAGTGTTCTTCTAAATAAAGCGAATGCCTTTTCTGCAAAAAATAAGCCAAATAAAGTCACATAAAGACGAAAATAAGCCAATAAGCTAATTTTTTCATCTTTATTAAAAAAAATTGGATTTCAGTCAGAATTTTTTTACTTTTTAGATTCCTCTTGTCGTGAGGATGCAATAATCCCCAAAAAATTGACAATAAGCCAAGTGATACGAAAGAAATTTGAATAAAGACAAAAAATAAGTCATTTTGGCTTATTTAAAAGAACAATCTTGTCTGGGATATTTCACTTCTACAAAGTCATTACGAAAATGAAAATACATAACAGAAGGCAAGATAGAAACTGAAATAAAGCCAAGCGAATGACCAAGTGCATCCTTCGCCAAAGTATCCGCCCACATGTTCGCCTCTATGCTTGATCGTTGCCATTGGTAAACTTAGGTGCATGCAATCAGGAATAAGAGCACCCAAGGGATGAGAACCCAAATGGTGTGTATGCCGAATGGAATTCAGTGCAAGCTGCCTTCTCTCTATTCTTCAAATTTCATTTCGTGGGTTTCATTCGCTAATGATTTGATTCGTTCTCTTTACACCCTTTCCCAATCCTTCAAATTTCATTTATTAATGATCACATGGGAATGAATCAAAACTTTATGCGTTTGGGCCCAAGATTAAAAAATTCCCATAGCCGCCTAAGTTTTCTTTTTCTCACGACTCTATTTTACTCTATCTTAAAGGAATTGGTGATGGGGTGGGTGAGATTTAAATCTTTCCTATAGCCAAGTTTGTCTAATGGTTTACACAAGCTTGGCGTAAAACTAACAATTTTGACTCAGAACTGCTAGAAATACTCTAGAGCCAAGTTTGTCTAAGTGTTTACACGAGCTAAACGGAAGCTTACAAAATACAAAATTTGAGACTTGCCATTCTCTTCGTACACAGTCCAAATAGCATAAATAACTTGTCTAAATACCATAAGCTGTGGACATATTTTTTTGTGTGACTCATCTTAAATCACAAACGAGAGCTTTTATCAAATAAAAGAGAAATAATAATGTCAACACTGTTTTTGTTAATGCAAAAATTGTTGCGCATATGAATCTTATACTTTGCACATGGCACAAATTTTTTATGCACAACATTTTTGACATTAACAGAAACAATTTTGTCTAATTTTTCGTGTGACTCATCTCATCCAAAAAAAATAGAAACAATTTTGACATTAACACTATCCGAATAAAATTAGCACTAAAAGGAGACAAGATGAGCGCATCCCCTTGTTATGCAGTCCTGTGCATGCGTAGTACTGAAGAGTATCTTACTATTTACACGTCCCAATCAATAAAGCTAAAGCTTTGGTTCCAACTTCCCTACACCCATATCTGTTTAACCATTTCTCCCCACCACGAAACAAGCCTATGCTTAAGCTCCACGTGCCAGGTGAATTCAAACCTGACACGTGTCCACGTCACACGGCGAGTCTAGGCTTAGCACCTGCACCCGCGGTTAAGCAAAAAACTCCCTTCCACAACCACCTTTTGTATCTCACCGTATCATATCTCATATTATCAAAACAAACCTTTTTAAAATGTTGTTTCTGTGTTTTTGGATTAGATAATACTCCTTGGGAGACTAGGAGTAGTTGTAGCACTCAAACACTCATGATGACAGATAATACCTGGCCAACCTCACTTTATTTTATCCGGACCCTTGCATTTAAATTGTAGTATGTTTTTTTAATTTGCAAAATATGTAGCTGTCTCACCCAAGTATTCTTCATATTCATCTTGCTAGTTGCTAGTATAGTGATTTATTTTTAGGGAGAGGACTTCTTCGGTCCATGAAAATGGATTGGACTGTCCGGTTAGTCTATTTGCAGGCCTTTTCTGGTTCATTTTGGTGATCAAACTTGTTTACGTCTTAGATTTTGTGGTTGGTGCCAAATGTAAGAAATTAATGTTGATTGGATACTGGTCGATGTAATTTGGAATGCATTTCTATAGAGATAAATGAGTTTAATGAGCTCCCATTTGTTTGCTGTAATCTTGCTATGTCTTATAATTACAAACGTTACTTAATCAATTTGATTTCGACGTGACTAATGTTATTGACAAATTTTAAAATACGATGGGTTTGCATCATCAAAATGGGACCTAGAGGGGGACCAAGAACGGGCTAACTGAACCGTGCTGACGCCTTGTCTTTATAAATCACAACTGAAAATTTCTTCTGATAAGATAAACATATATTCTTCCTTGTGCCCTCTAGCAACACATCTACTGGTCAGGAGCAGAGTATTTCAGAAGAAGATTACTCCCCTATGCCTCCTGCACCAGGTGATTCTCTTTTTTTCTAAAAGCCTGTGTGTGTATTGGCGGACCTGCATCATCTATATATCTAGACCCGTGAGTGAAGCGAAACTTCTAGAGAACTACTTTTTCTAATAATCTAAGGATTTGGTTCTCATTTCTTTTGGTGCTAGTTTGGTTCTACTCCAACCGATTATGAAACAAAAAGAACAATTTTTTATGTGGGTAAGTTTCCCCATGCCTCTCTGTTTCTCTCATAACTTTTGTTTTTTTTTTTTTTTTTTGTGTGTGTTTGTTTTCTCTCAAAATCTTCATTTATCTGCTTTTGGGATTATTCTAGTACTAGCTAGCAGTCTTATTTCAATGATATTGAACTTACCATTTTTTGATTCTTTATGGTTTGACAAAAATGGCCTCTGTGCCTTTCTTCCTCAATTGGGTTGTACTGTACTTACTTTTCTGAAGAGGGCAAAAGTACTGCCCAGAACTTTTTCATTCTCAAATAACCCATCAAACTCTGGATGAAGAGAATGAAGGTTCGTTTTCAGTGGATTATGTTATGAATGTCTTCAATTGTTTCTAATCTGTGTGTTGGTTTCTCACTGCCCTCTCTTTTCTCTGCCAATTTTTTGCCCCTTCTTTTTTCTTTTTCTTTTTTTTCTTTCTTGAAATGCAATTTTTCGTTATTGGCATCACTGTATCAGCATTATCCGTAATTTGTATGATGTTTTTTTAATAACTAAATGTTCGGATCAGTTTGCGTGCATCTCAATTAATTTCACGCTCTGAAATTAACGGCCGAACAAACTTGAGTGGTCCAAAAGGTTGATTTGGAATGTATCTTGTATGGTGTTGAACATCCCAATTTCTTGATTTTTATATTCTGACAGAAAAATTGCTCATTTTGGTGCCTTTTTTTTTTTTGGGTAAGTTGTTGGTGCCTTTCCTGCTCAATGGAGGTTACTTTTTTCTTTTTAAGTAGGTTGAAAAGTACAGGTGTCTCAATGCATGCTTTACCCCTCTTGTATTATTGTATCTCATTCGTAACTTGTCTTTGTCAACCCAAGATTTACGAAACAGCCATGATTTCTTAATTGTTTATGTTTCCATGCTTCTCTTCAATCTTCATACCTTCTTACTGTCAGACTTGGTAGTGTTCTTCAAACTGTGTCTCCAATTTGCTTCTTCTCCTGTTTCTGCCCCTTTTTTTTAGCAGATTTTAAGAACCATGAACCTGGATTTTCCAGGCTGTTTTCTAGTAGGTATCATAATTTCTTTTTGCTTAATCATTGTTTACTTGTTATGGTTAACTACTACTCCTTGAAGATTCCTTCTCTTTTTTGCTTTGTGGTTTTTTTTTTTTTTTTTGCTAATGGGCTTCTCATTATTTTGCAGTTGGAAGAAGGTAGAAGTGGACCACTGAACTCTTGGGTAGGTTTCCAGAGATGAAATGGATGGTGTAGATTGATTCTTTTTGAGAGCATCCTTAATCTCTCTGGTGTCTGATAAACAGTAAAATTCCACTTCTGGGTTTTCTTCTTTCCTAATCACTCTTAAATGGGTCTCATTTGATGGTCAGACAAAAAAAAAGGAAATTTCATCTTAATTTCATGTGATTGTAGTTGAGAGTTGGTTAAAAGGGCTTTAAATCTTGCACGCAAAGCTTTGGAAAAGGGGCTGTTTGAGGGGTGTTCTATTTCCTTGGGAATTATGAGCATTGAAAGAAAAGGGATGGATGCTTCAAATCAGAAGTCCATTGAGAGACTTGTTTCGCAGAGAGCACTGCAAATGGGCAGCTCATTTCCATGCCAAATCTGTGTGGTTGGCTTCCTCTGTGGGGTTTGTCTTGCAACATTCTTTCTGGCTGCTCTCACTTCCCTTGGCACCTTTGCATTTGGTGGGATTTCGTTCTCTGCATCTTCCAATGGAATCACTTCTTGGAATTCAAGTTCAGCTATCATCAGTGAGTGGAATTTACTCAATTTTCTGCCCCTTTTTTGTTGCCGCAATTTTTTTTAAGTACTCCTTATTTCCCATATTTGATACTCTTTTGTCCAATATTCTAAAAATTGATTCTAAAAATCGCTAGGCGCTAGTCGGGCAGAAAAAGGGGCGCCTAGGCGCCAACTAGTCGGCCGCGTCGACTGCCTAATCTATGCGTTGGACCACCGCCTAGTGCGTAGGCGGGGACTAGTCGGCAGACTTTTAGAACACTATTTCGGCATGAGTTTGTCTTGCAGTTGTTGAATTCGTGATGAATTTCAATCAGAACAAGAATTGTGGCCTCTGTAATGTTGTCCCTGAGAATAAAAGGTTTAGAAAAGATTTTTCTCTTTTGATTGGATTGATGGAAAAAAAAATTAATTTTCACATTTAAATGTTTCTAAAGTAAAACAAATGCCTTTTGGTGTTCATTGGCCCAGCCCACTCAAACTTGTATTGAGATTTATTCAAACTTCAGCTGAAGTCCATTAGAGTCAACATCTGTGAATGAGAGTCCTTAAAGAGTGTATCTAACGTCACCTGTAAAGTGGGGATTACTTCTAAGACAAAAAAAAAATTCATTAGGTACCTGTGCATAAGCTTTATAACTAGTAAACGGATCATGGTATATAGTATAATGACTTTACGCACTTCCACTCAAACAGGCGACTTCCCATTAAAGCAAATGTTCCAGATTTCTCTTTGGTAGGGTCAAAAGAAACACAAAGTAGCAAAAAGAACAAAGAATAAGATACTCATATAGTTATACGTCACGATAAATTTCAATTAGAAGAAGAATTGTGGCCTCTGTAATGTTTTGTCCCTAAGAAAAAAGCGGTCTAGATAAGTGTGTGTGTGTGTTTTTTTTTTTCTGTTGATTGAATTGATTGGAAATGAATTACTTTCCACATTTAAATGTCTTTAAAGTAGAACGCCTTTTGGTGTTCTTTGGCCCAGCCCAATGTGTATTCTCAAATTTATTTTGAGATCTAGTCAGACTTCAGCTGAAGTCCATTAGAGTCAACATCTGTATTAAGAGTCCTCAAAGAGTGAATCTAAAGTCACCTAAAAGGTGGGAATTACTTTTACGACAAAATCTCATTAGGTACTTGTGCTTAGGTATAATGGCTTTACCCACTTCCACTCAAACAGGTGACTTCCCATTTAAGTAAAACATCCCAGATTTCTGTTTGGTTTCCAAGAATCAAAGGAAACGTGAAGTAGCAAAGAGAAACAAAGAATTAGAAACTGTGCATTTAGAGTTTTAAAGAACGAGTCTTTGATCTCATAGATGGCAATTGGAAACACTCTTACGCTTATACAAACAGGCAACGTATTACACTTTGTGGCGTGTTCGAAAATTCTAAGTACAATTGAAGTACTATTTACCGAACTTCGACTGAAAATGTGTCACAGACTTAAATATAGATAATTGGGTGCATTTGAAGCCTATTGACACTGGGATTACCTCTAATGTAGACTTAGTTATTCCCTTCTGTATTGAACTTCGTCTAGATGTTGGAACATCTCGAACTCTTAACTGCTATCTGCATGGTAAAAACCTGTGAGTGGGAGAAGAGAGTTGGTTTGATGATAATTCAACCACAACTCTTTTCTGGGTTTAATCTTATATGTTGAATTTATGGACCGGAGATTGATTATTTCGAGTCAGACTTTAGAAAAAAAACTCAACCACCTCACATATGTAAAAATGCAGACGTGGTTACAAATGGCGACTGCAATCTTAAACCCAGAGAAATTGAGAGGGTGATGCATTCTCAGTTAACTTTCGACAGTAAAATTGATGCGAGAGTGTCTTTCTTGTACTCGGCTTGGAGTGCTTCGCTCAATGAATCAATGAAAGGCAAAGGTGAGTTGCTGCAAGGTGTTGGAGTGCGGGGATCTAATGTGCCAAAAGCCCCTCACTTGGAGAATTGCAAGTTGAGTTCACAAGTCGACAAGAATCTTGATAAGCGTGTCGAGAATGAGAGCTTCCCTCCGTGGACGCTGTGGAAGGGATTCTTGCATACTTACCCATTGTCGACAGCTGGTGAGCGGCTAAAGTCTGAAGGTGCTTATCCTCCATGGGTATGTATCTTCCCTGATATTCACCCAGAACTATTTGTCTAACTCAGAGATACAAGCTCAGCCTCTGACCATATATGAAACTTTAGCGGCATGGGTTATGAACATGTATTTGATCATTTCTATGTAATCATATAGAAATATGCATAAGAGGGTCAATCATTTATTTGCAGGTGTTTTAGGGAGAATGTCTTTTGTAGCATTTCGGTTGAATCTATCCATCTTCTTCTTTTCATTTCTATATACTTTTCAAAACAAGATAGAAGGATCATATTTATTTTGCAAGTTCAGAAAATTTCCTCATATCTGGAGGTGTTCAAAACTTAGTTGCAGGAACCAAGAACCTTCAACTAAGCCCACATTTCTTCGATGGAAATGCGCTTCCGCGTTCCCGTCGAAGGAAACTCCAAGAAACTCGTCCCAATGACAACGGGAACTCGTTCCTTACCTATACGGGAACTTACACCCAAAAAACGGTTGAGAGACTTATGATTCAAGCTGCAATTGGTACCTTTAAATTAAGTTGTTTTGTTCTTGTTGGTGTGCACATCTGATCTTAACCTTCTAGAGTCATACTAATGCCTTTAACTTTTATGTCTACTTAATATGCACAAGAGCTCTATTGTGTAATCGTGTGCTACAATAAAAATATTGAAATATAACTAGAAACTTATAATTTTAATAGTAATATTTTATGTGGTAGAATAATATTTTTATATTGACATTTAACAATATAAAATTCCAAAATATATTTATAATTTTAATAATTTTTCCTAACCGCTCCCAATGGCGCTCCCACACTTCTATGATCATCCGCTCCCCCGTCCCCGTCCCCGCCCCCGCTACCGCTCTTGCTCCCGTCCCCGCTCCCGCTTCGTGTAACTAAGGTTCAAAACAAGATTTTGCAAGTTCAGAAAATTTCCTCATATCTGGAGGTGATTGTCCTGCTGGTATTTTATGACTTCCAAGTTAGTGATTTAGCTTTCAACTATGCGAAATAAACGAAAAGCAAACTAAAGGGAATGAAATGATTTGGTTTTTCCTTTTCTGGCAGTGGGCTTCAACTTGTCTATGCAATAGCAATGAGGTGATTCTCTGACAATTTAAATGGCCAATTGTTGGCTTATATCAAATTGTTGGTAAAATGTAACGAGACTACTCTTCTGTTACATAGTGATGCTGATTACCTCCTTTTCAACAAAATTTCATGCTTTCACTTTCAAAGTCAGCTGTTCATAATTTATTTGCAGATAACAGGATCGGATGAAGAAAATTATCCCTTCACTAGGAAAGTGCAGCGAGACATATGGGTTCATCAGCATCCTCTCAATTGCAATGATCCTGATGTGAAGTTTCTTGTAGCTGACTGGGAGAGGCTGCCAGGATTTGGTATTGGAGGCCAGATTGCCGGAATGTGTGGACTTCTTGCTATTGCCATCAATGAAAAAAGGGTCCTTGTTACAAACTACTATAATCGGGCAGACCATGATGGGTGCAGAGGTATGAGTTGCTAGTAATTGCTTCATACTTCTTTTCCTTCGTTGACATCTGATTTCTATGATACTACTAGATACGTGCATATGCCAGCGACATTATCTAACCAAAAAGGAAAAAAGATTGATCCTCATTGCTGATAGTTCTGTGTCTGGTGTTTCAGGACCATCACGTTCTAGTTGGTCTTGTTACTTCTTTCCAGAAACATCCCAAGAATGCCGAGACCGTGCATTCCAGTTAATGAAGGAAAAGGATGCATGGGAAAAAGGAATTATAACAGGAAAAGACAACTACAAATCAAAGCAAATATGGTCTGGACGGACTCCTAGGCAAGCTCCTGAACATATTCACTATTTTCTTCATAATTTTAGACATAGAGTACGTGTTGTTGTGCAACAAACCAAACACGGGCGCGAGCACGGAAAATAGCACAAAGACTAATATCAATCATGGGAAGGAAGTATGACTTGCCGATATATGGGGTTCCACAAGATTCCCCGCATCCAAGCTCACACCCATTGTTACTATATTCTCAAATGAAGAAAAGACCAAAATCGGCCTAGGTTTGCCAAATTAGATGTGCTTTTTGTTGATATGCATGTGGTGAGGTGTCCAGTACTATTCAGGCTTCAAAAACCAACACGGAAGCATTGTTGGTGCTTTATCTCACTCTGTCTAATGTCTTGCAACAGCGCTTGGGGTAATCCTTGGAGATATTTACAGCCAACGACAGATATAGATGGAACTCTAATTGCCTCTCATCGCAAAATGGATAGAAGGTGGTGGCGAGCCCAGGTATAGGGAATATTTTATTTTGAATAAAGACATTGGCTTAGTTTTCGAGGACAAAGTATGCAAAAGTACTTTTATGAAATTAAAAATTTTCTTCTCTCTATCTTCTCGTTTGCCAGCTAAATAACAAGGTCAATGATTGTCCTGAAACGATCAAACATAAAAGTATGGCTATTTGAGTTTCAATCGTGAATATACTCGCCAATGTAGTCTACGTAACGAGAAGTTGAAAACATATTTGGAATTGCTTTATGCGAGTATGTAAATTAAGATGAAAGTATATTTTCATGCTTATAAGTATTATTTGGTGGCTGACACAATTAAGTTATCGGTTGAATATTTTCAGGCAGTCCGCTACCTAATGAGATTTCAGACCGAGTATACGTGCAACTTGCTAAATGCTGAACGTCATGCGGCCTTTGGACGGGAAGCTGCAAACTTGGTTCTTGCAACACCCGTTAAAGAATGGCCGGAGGTCTGTCTGTCTAGATTCTTTTGTCATTTGTCAAGTAAACCCATATAATACGAAGCTCTCTCCTAATGGATTCAGAAGATTCTTTTGCTCTATCCATTCTTCTGGTGTACTTTAATTGATCAACTTATCTGAACGGACATGTCTTAATGTAGTAGCCTGTAAGAGATATCAAGGGGTATTGGACTTTTTAGGGTATCCTCCTCCTTTCCTTTTAAGTTCTGAAATGGATAGCTTGCAAAAACAAGGTTATACAGCAATAGAGCAACTAAGTAGCTAAAAGACTCACGTATTACCATTCCACTAGAGAGGGCTTTCTGTTGAAGCTTATTTGTAATCCTTTTCCTTGGAACCTTTCTTTCATGTTCAAAGGCCAAGTCTTTTTTCGTTCTAAGTCACTTCTTAAACCTGTTTCTCAAAGTCAAGCTTCAAATTGAAGTTTCTGGATAAGTTTGGAGTTCAGATATTAATTTCAAACGAGAGCAGACGGTGTAACTTACGGAAAGTGTTTCTGAAACGATCCGTACTTTTGATATCGTTGATAGAAGATCTATGTCAGTTATTTTTGTAAACTAATGAGTAATGCCTTTTGAGAAAATCCTCTTCAGGAAATTAGAGAAGAACCGCAATCTGAAATGGAGCAATTTGTATGGTCCAATCACAAACCGTGGATGCCTAGGCCATTGCTAAGCATACATGTGAGGATGGGCGATAAGGCATGTGAAATGAAGATATTTGAATTTGAAGAATACATGAAACGTGCTGAACGCATAAGAAAGCACTTCCCGCACCTTGTCAGCATCTGGCTATCCACGGAGATGCAGGTTATTTACAGTTTTCTTGTGCTTTATATCCTTTTATCTTCTAGACAGAAAGACCCTGGCTGAAGTAGTAGATCTGGTTCTCATTCTTACATAAAAAACAAAATATTGAGATTTTTTTCCTTTGCAAATAGTTACCAAATACAATATAAATATGCTATAGCAAGGGTTTATTCCACAATCCAACCTGGCCGAATCCAATTAAGGTGTGTGCCCTTATTCAACAACACAAGTGTCTATTCAAATTCAATCAACCTGTGAATTAATAAGAATCTTGAGAAAGTCTTTCATTGGTCTATCGATATAGCAGTCCCATCCGTCTCTTTACATTCCAAACCGGAACAATATTTTTGATTCTTATGGTTGCCCATTTCCATCAATTACTAATACAAAGAAACCTTGCAAAACCCTTGCCTGCTGAGCCTTTTTTCGTTTCATTTATATGTTATTTAAGGAATTGTCTACTTCTAAACTATATTGCTCTTTTTCTTTGATTTGAAATACGCTGCCCCGGATATACAGAGAGGATATCAGAGTTGCATTCAAGTTATCTTTGTAAGTTTTTTTGTGACGAGGAACTCTAGTCAGGGTCTCTTTTGACCTAGACCCCCTACTGGATAAACTCCAGATATATGCAGACAAACTAAAAGCCACAGTGACACAGACTATGTTGCACGGAAACAGAAACGGCTGGGGACATAGAGACAGATAGGCAACAGGACTATTCTAAAGAAATGGGACACAGACACGGGAGGAGACACCTCAATATTTTTTTAAACGGTTCTTTCAGTTATGCAAACCTACATTGTAACCACTACATATTTAGGTTTGGACTCCTATTGAATCCATTATTGAGTGATGGTGTACGCTTATGCACATGTACTTGCGCTTTATATTACATTTTTGTTGGCTAAATACTATTGAAATTACAAATATTTTGCCGTCAAAAAGCTTTTATAATCTGTACATATCACCCCGCTGTGTCCCCATGTGGGTCCCCGGAGTGTCCCACTGTTAACAAATATTAAAAATGTAATGGACACACCGTTATGTATCCTTGGAGTGCCTGACACGGTTACAGTGATCTCTAGGAGTGTAGGTGCTTCATAGGCCACAAACATTGGATAAGTCCGGTCGTTTTCTGCAAAAGTTGAACACAGACCCATTGAGTTCCATTGGAGTTGTTTGATCATAGTGTCTACTTTTTTTGATAACTTTTGTTTAGCTGTAGTGATCAACTTCTCATAGTACTACTTTTCTTCAGGAAGTAATTGATAGATCGAGATCATACCCCCACTGGAATTTCTACTACACAAACGTGACACGCCAGGTGGGAAACATGTCAATGGCTAGTTACGAAGCCAGCCTGGGGAGGGAAACCAGCACGAATTACCCTCTCGTTAATTTCTTGATGGCTGCGGAATCAGATTTCTTCGTCGGAGCCTTGGGTTCCAGTTGGTGCTTTCTTATAGACGGAATGAGGAACACAGGAGGAAAAGTTATGGCTGGCTATTTAAGTGTCAACAAGGATCGGTTTTGGTAGGTAGATAGTAAAATGGCAAATACATAAAGATGGCGGCTGGCGGTTCCACAGGTATGTATGTTGTAGTTTGTTTGTCAGATGTATATGGGTATCCTTCTTGTATAGGTTTATGTATTTAGCAAACTAATGCACATGAAATTCATTGTCAATATTGTTGATAGTGCTGTACTAATATAATAAAATGGGAAAATTAAATGCAGTTTCCTAGGGTCTATTGGCCCTTGCCTTGGTAATCATCTAGAATCAAGACAAAATTGAATGTGCAATGAAAGTAGAAAACAAAAGTTAAAACCAAATAAAGCAAAAGTCATTCCTTCTCCCTTCCATACTGTGGCCCAAAAATGACTAGAGAAACAAATGTTGCTATTATGATTTCTGCAGATTGATTCCACAATGTTCTTTCAGAGCTAGTCAATTCATGAGCCATTCAGGCTGCTGAAATCATAGTTTGGCAACTTTGTGGGCAAATTTAAAGTCCATCCGTCGTTATCTTTTGCTGCCAAAAAATGAAAAACCCTTCTTTGGTACCAACTTTGGCTTTGTCGAAGTTGTGTTTTTGTTTTTGTTGTGTTGGCTGTGTGGGTGTGGGTGTATGTGGAAAGCTGTGCATGTGTGTGATGGGTATGCGGGCTAGCAGCTTTGTTGTCTGCGTGTATGGGGTGCTAGCACTGTCTATTGCTGGTGTTGAAGATGCTGCTATTTAGAGGGGAGACAAGTGCTATGTAGGTAGTTTGGGTGGTGATTTTCTGCAAACCTAGACTGTTGCTATTGATATAGCTAAGTGCCATTTCCTGTTTTTTCTGCTGCTGCCATTCAAATGCTATGGTTTTTAATAGTTTTTGTTAAAAATGGTTCTGGTTCTTGTGTACCGGTCATGATCAAGATCCGCTGTTAATGCTGAGGCTGCTGGATCTAGGGTCTTGCTGGTGTTTTGGTGTTAGGTTGTGCCGAACCAAATCTGCTCCATTTCTTTTCCATTGCAGAAAAGAGATCCCTTCCCCTCGCTTTATAAAGACAACCTATCGGGTTGCCTTCCCAGGTCTCTCTGCCTCGTGATGTGCCTTGAAATGGCCCTGCCAGTGGGGAATCCGCTCCCGGGATCTCACTCTGCTCCGAATAAGGAAAAAAAAACACACATTGGCTTTGTCAAACTTCCAATATCCAAGCCAACTGAATTGCATCAAAACAATGATCGAGACAGTTCAATTCAAAGGTATGAATTAGCAATTGAGCAAAAATGGCACCAAACAGCTGCCACACCATTACTATTTTTGGACCTTTTGATATTATGAGTACTACAGTAACAATAGTCATTCTGGCAAATAAATTAAATTTCACACGAACAGATGTACTTGCTTTTAGTGGGGGGCTATGGCGGTGGATTGTTGTGCTAGTCTCTCTCGAGGTACGCGTAAGCTGGCTTACCCAAAAAAAATATCTATATATAAGCAAAAGATTAATTCGGAAACAAGGCTATAAAATAAAACATTAATGCAAAAGAAGAACAAGGAGGAACTTCTGAAGTTTGTTACTATTATTTGCACACATTACAGTATGACTTATAAGTCAACTCATCCTAGTAAGATCACTTGAACTATGCGTCTATGATATTTTGTTCACATGCAAGCTCGTAAACTCTCGATAGACGAGAGACCCGTGGGTTTATTTGGAGTTTAAAAAATTACTCTAATAGCTCTTGAATCGATATTAATGGACAGTTCTTAATCAAGCTGAAGGAGAAAATCAGATTCTATACCCTTTAACTTTTTTCCAACTGCTTTACAAAAATCGAAACTCTTGCGATTTCCTAGTTTTAAAATACAAAAACTAAATTGAATCCCGTTCTCAAATTGAAGTAGAAATTAGTTAAAATTGACACAACTTGGCCTTTTTCTATGCAGTAGTTGTAAAAATTTTGTTTAAATTTGATATGGTAACAATGAGTTCCGAACTCAGAGTTCTTTTTGTTTGCAATTGCATAATGGCGATCATAGATATAATATCCACTAAGCAAATGTAAAAAAACTAAGAACGAATATTCTATTTTTGCAAAAAATCAGAATATTAGTAAGCCTAAAATACAGAGTGTGTGTGGAGAGAACAACTCAATATGAAGTTTTTGATGTGTTGATTGTGACTTTACAAAGTATCTATTTACGTACTCAGACACCCTTTTGTGAAAAGCCATGTCTTTATTCGACGCACATTAAGAAGAATCACGTCTTTTGAAGACAATAAATTAGGACAAATAAGCCCATCAAAGGGACCACAATCACTACAAGTCCAACTCAACTACAAGCCTCATTAAGGGGAGAAATAACCCCAATAAATACAAAGGAAAGAACACCCACATGCAAGTGGGAAGACTCGAACTCCTGATCTTCTAGTAAGATGCAAGAGTCCTGGCCAACTGAGCTAGCTCCAGTTGGTTGTTGATAAATTGAATGGGCTATCTTCGTTTTCTGCACTTGGAGTATCCGTAGTCATAAAACTGGTTGTGTCGAAGTTCCAGTCAGTAAGATATCCAGGCCGTGAAGTAACTGCACTAACTTCAATGTCTCCTGAAAGCATCGCCACTACACAGGGCATGGAGGGGCGTTGTCGTGGGGATGTCTGGGTGCACAAAAGAGCTACTCCTATAACTCGTTTTACTTCTTCCTCGTCAAATTCTAACAATCTAGCATCCACTAGCTCAACTTCACGGTTGTTTTCATGCACATGCCAGGCCTAAAAAGGAGGGAAGAAAGGAATGCCATAGAATCATGTAACCAGAGTGGGAAGCACCCATTCTGGGCTGGGTGAGAGGATGAGTGGATCAGATATTCATTGGCATTGATGCACGTTTTAACACCAAGAATACTAGAATTCAGTTTCAGAGATACACGGGATTTATAAGTTTCTTTCCGTAGTATTTAAACAACTTATCTTGTTTCTAATGATGCTCAAGTGAAACATCCTAAAGTTTCCAAGATAGAATAATCCTTCCTTCTTTTTAAAGAATTATAAAAAGATGTAGCCGAATCAGTAACCACAGTCAAAACAAACTGTGCCCACAACCGAATATGCAGCCATTTGGAACTTTTTAAAGGATCAACAACCAATGAGTGCCTAAGAGAAAGAGAAACATACCCATTCAAGAAGATAGATCTTTTCTCCTTCCAAGCTCGAGTCAGAATTCGGCCTTCCACTGACAATCTCCAAAGCTACAACACCAAAGCCAAACACATCGGCCTTTTCTGTAAGTTGCCCAAGCATAGCATACTCAGGTGCAAGATACCCACTGCATCAGTCACCATTGAAATTTCATCACATGTAAGTTAATACTTCAGCTACAAACAGTACCAAAATAGAATATTGAAACCAATGACACTGCAGAATACATGGAAATTGACTACGGAGAATCTTACAATGTCCCTGCAACACGGGTACTGATGTGGGTCTTTTGGTCATCAAAAAGTTTGGCCAAACCAAAATCAGAGACTTTGGGGTTGAGGTTAGAGTCAAGAAGAATATTGCTGGCCTTAACATCCCTGTGTACAATGCGAAGCCGAGATTCCACGTGAAGATAAGCTAGACCCCTTGCTACGCCCAAGCATATATCAAAGCGGATTGGCCAGTTAAGAAACAAACTTGTCTTCCCTGCTTAACAAATGCCAAGCAGTTAAATGTTTCACTTATTCACCATATTCAAGATCTATAATTTGCATTGACAGTAAATGTGATGTCCTGTACCAAACAATGCTTGATCAAGACTCTTGTTTTCAAGATACTCATAAACAATCAGTCGCTTGTTCCCCTCAATGCAGCATCCGTACAATTTCACAAGATTTCGGTGTTGAACAGCAGATGTTGTAGCAATCTCTGCAACAAATTGATCCTTTCCTTGGCGGGAGGCCACAGATAGTTGCTTGACAGCAATAACCCTCCCATCATTAAGTGTTCCCTAGAGAATATGAAAATTTTAAAATTTTGAGAAATATTGTGTACTCCCGACCATGGTTTTTGATCTAATGAAAAGCAGAAATGGTATGGACCAATAAATCGCAGTTCTAAGCAAGTAATCTAGAACAACAGGGTTTTTATTTTCCATGGTCTTATTTTAACAAAAAGTAATGTAAAAATGTGTTGATACAAGCGTACTGCTGCCATCCATAATGAATACAAAAGGGAAAAGCAGAGGTGAAGTGGCAATATTCAAGGGAGTCCGTCAATGGGTGCTATTTCATAAAAGCAATATGAAGTTGTTCTAGGACAGCTTGTCTTTTATTAGAAGGATGTTTACCTTAAAAACGGGTCCAAAGCCTCCCTCCCCAAGTTTGTTTGCAAGATTAAAATCTTCTGTTGCAGCCTTTAGTTCTGCATAACTGATAGTGTAGGGCCTAACATCCATCCGTAGGAGCTCTATAACTACAGTTAAAACAAGTGTTTGTGAATATGCAAGGCAGTTAATACTCAACTTACATATCTATTACGCTTAAAGGATGATCATTATCATTCTGTAGCACATTGTTACTCCATTCCAATTTGTTTAACCAATTTAGAATAGAGCATTTTAAGGAACATAATCATTACACCTATAAAAACTCTATGTTCCAAAAGTTACCCTCCAACTTTTGGAAAATGCTTACTTTAACTCAAATAGTAAGGTGTAAAAGGGGTATTGTTGAAACATTTCAAATATTATGGCTTACGTTTACAATGAAAAAGAACCCAGATAAATACACAAAGAAAAAGCCCTAAAGCTATAATGACTAAACTACCCTTAACATAAAATAATATTACAAAAGAACCCAAACAACCTTATATTCACACCCCCGCCCCCCTCAAACTCATGATGCGAGTCCGGAGAGCATAGAGAGTTTGCCGAGGAAGCGAAACGTATGCGTCTTGGTGAAGAAATCGGCTAACTGAAGAGAGGTGGAGACAAACAGTAGAGCAATTGCGCTAGATTGGAGATGATGGCGAACAAAGTGACAATCAATTTCAATATGCTTTGTGTGCTCATGAAAAACTGAATTATGGGCAATCTGAATGGCACTTGTATTGTCACAAAAGAGAGGTGTAGGAGAGGAGATAGTGGCACCCATATCTAAATAAAGCCAGTGGAGCCAAACAACTTCAGAAGTGGCATGGGCCATGGCACGATACTCAGCTTCCGCAGTGGAACGAGCAATAACAGATTGCTTCTTGCTTTTCCAGGAAATAGGGGAATCACCCAAGAATACACAGAAGCTAGAGGTGGACTTTTGATCAAAGATATCACCTGCCCAATCAGCATTGGCATAGGCCCGGAGAGTCAAATTGGAAACGAGGAAGAGAGAAATAAACACTGAAACATGGTGCCACGAACATAACGAAGATTACGAAGCACGGCAGCCCAATGAGTAGACCGAGGGGCACAAACAAACTGACTAACAATATGCACAGCATAGGCAATATCCAGTCGAGTGATGGTGAGATAAACAAGACAACCAATAAGCTTACGATACTCAGTATGATCAGCAAAAGGAACCACATTAGAATCAAAGAACTTGGCATGTAACTCAATGGGAGTATCAACGTTTCTGTCATCAGTAAGTTGAGTACGATGAAAAATGTCAGTCACATACTTAGTCTGAGTTAAGAGATAACCTTTTGGAGAAGAGGCAACCTCATTGCCAAGAAAATATCGAAGAAGTCCGATGTCCTTCATCTCAAATTCGTGAAACAAGTGATGTTTCACTTCATCAATAGCAGCAGAGTCAGACCCAGTGATGATCATGCTGTCAACATAGAGCAAGATGAGAACCAAACCACGAGAAGTGCGACGAACAAAAAGAGCAGACTCATAAGTGCTAGGCTGAAATTCAATCTGTAAAACCACATCATGAAAATGTGCATACCAAGCATAAGGGGACTGTTTGAGCCCATACAGAGCACGTCAGAGGCGACAAACAAAGCCGGTGGCTTGAGGGAGACCCGGAGGAGGATGCATATAAACTTCCTCAGACAGATGACCTTTGAGGAAGGCATTTTTAACATCTAGCAGAAAGAAAGGCCATCGGTGCGTAGCAGCCACAGAAATCAAAAGATGAATAGATGTGCAACAGGAGCAAAAGTTTCCTCGTAATCAATACCATATTCCTGAGAGAACCCATTGGCAACTAAGTGGGCTTTGTACAGCTCCAAAGAACCATCAGAATGAGTCTTTACTTTGTAAACCCATTTGCATCCAATGAGATTCTTACTAGCCTGGAGAGGAACCAAATCCCAAGTCTGAGTATTAGCAAGAGCAGTGAGCTCGTCATTCATGGCAGTCACCCAGTTAGGATCATTACAAGCTTCTTTGTAAGAACGAGGTTCAAAATGAGTATGTATGCGAGATAATAAATTGCGATAAGAAGGGGAAAAATAAGTATTAGTAAAGCCAAGAAGTTTTACCGATGGATGACGATCATGAGAGGGATACCGATGTTCTGGTGGATCAGAGTTTTTCGAAGTAGAGGGAGGACGAGAAGTTGTATGATCGCGACAGACATAATGCTTGGGAAGAGGAGGAATGCGGTTGGAACTAGAAGAAGCAGGAGGGGCGATGGGAATATCAGACACTTTGAGGGTACGAACATACTCATCTGCAGGAACATCCGCGGGGAATGGATCAATATGCATAAGATCCTCTTTGACGACACTAACAGGTTTGGATGGGAGAGAGAAGAAGGGGAGACGTTCGAGAAAGGTAACATGCCGCGACACATACAACTTTCAGGTCATAGGATCATAACAACGGTAACCTTTTTGTTGGTTCCATACCCCAAGAAGACACATAAGACACTACGAGCACTAAGCTTAGCGTGGTCCTTTTTAGGGAGAATGACAAAGCAAGTGGAGCCAAACATACGAAGAAGAGAATAGTTAGGAACCTGACCAAAGAGTCGTTCGTAAGGGGAGGAGCCAGAGAGAAGCGGAGTAGGCATCCAATTGAGAAGATAAGCTGTAGTGAGCACAGCCTCGCCCTAAAAGGCGGCAGGCACAAAAGAGGAAAGAAGAAGAGATAGTGCAGTATTTAAAAGGTGACGATGCTTGCATTCAACACGCCTGTTTTGAGCTGGAGTGTCGGTACAAGAAGATTGATGAATGGTGCCAAGAGAAGCTAAGAATTGTGTGAACTCACCAAGAGAGTATTCTCCGCCTAAGTCAGAGCGAAGAACTTTGATTTCTGTTGAAAACCAAGTTTGAACCATAGAGTGAAATTGCGATATACTTGGTAAAAATTTGACTTGCGTGTCAACAAATATACCCATGTAAACCTATTATAATCATCAACAAAGGAGACATAATATCGAGAACCACCTTTAGTAGCAATTGGGGAAGGACCCCACAAATTTATATGAACAAGCTGAAACGGAGAAGTAGAAACAGAAGTACTTCTATAAAAAGGTAAAGCAGACATTTTGGCAAACTTACAACCACTGCATTCAGAGATATCGCTTGCAGAAATGTTTCCCAAACAGCCAGACTTAAGTAAAAGTTTCAAACGTTCACTAGATAAATGCCTTAAGCGAGAGTGCCAAAGATAAAAGGGGGAAGACTCCTGATTTAAACAAAAGGATGACATAACAGTGGTAGTAGACTCAATAGGAACATGCAAAGTCTCCAAAACATATAGATCGCCAACTCTACGCCCGGTCCCAATCTGCTTCTTCGACATCTGATCCTGCACAACACAGCCAGAAGAAGGGAACAAGACATCAAAGCTAGAATCAGACAATTGACTAATAGAAATAAGACTAAGAGATAAAGGAGGAACATAGAACACATTTAGTATAGACATGGAGGAAAATGGAGACGGGACAATAGAACCTATAGAGACGACATGCATAGGAGAGCCATTTGCAATGGAAATACTAATGGGAGAAGCAGGAGAGATACAATGACTTAATAATGACAACGCATGAGTCATATGGTGGGAGCAACCAGAATAAAAAATCCATGTGGTCGGTACGATACCTGTGGTATAGGAAGCATGCAAACCTGACGGAGTAGTGGTCATAGTAGAAGCTTGAGAATGACCTCCTTGGGTGGCAACCAAATACGCACGATACTCTTGATACTGCTCAAAAGAGCGATACTGTGGAATACTATCAATTGCAGGAGCTACGAAAACAGACGGAGGATGAACATACTGCTGTGTGGGCCGAGAATGCTATTGTGTGGGCCTAGAGGAGGTTTCACAATAAGGCCTGTCACATGACCCCACACTTCCTTGCCAACAAGAAAATTTTTCATCACACTTGCCCAATACGAATAATTACCACCATTCAACCGAACACTAATTACTTTATCTTCTGACATGATGAGCACTAAAATCTCGCAAGTCACGACCAGTAATGAAAACACAAGTTGCTAATACCAAAGTGGGTGAATAGACCTATGTAATTGTATTACAACCAGATTGATTCCAGAATACGCCAAAATAGAACTCAATATTGCAAAATACCCACAATTAGAAGTAGCCGAAAAATACCTCAATAGATAAACTAGTCAATTTCGAGTGCAAAGAAGAAGATTCAGAGAACAGTTGGAAACTATCAAGTTGATTTCAAGTGCAACATGTGCTGACCCAGTGCAATAGGAGTACCAACAGGAGCCATTGGAGGTCGGAGACAGGTCGATGGAGTTTTGGATGTACTCCTGCTGATATATCGATGAGAGGTTGAGAGAAGATGAGTTTCTTTGTTGCTGTTGCTGCTAACGACACAGTAGGTGCAGAGAAGGAGAGAGGGATCACGTTTGGAAGAGAGAGAGAGATGCAGATTGTAGAGAGGTGCTTCAATACACTGAGGTGCTTCAATAGAGAGGAGATGCAAAGGTTGACATGTTAGAGAGCTCTGATACCATGAAACATTTCAAATATTATGGCTTACGTTTACAATAAAAAAGAACCCAGATAAATACACAAAGAAAAAGCCCTAAAACTAGAATGACTAAATTACCCTTAACATAAAATAATAATACAAAAGAACCCAAACAACCTTATATATATTCACAATTGTGTAGGTTTTGATCCATTAGTCTTTAAAAATATACAACATTTTGGGACAATTAAAAGTCAAAGTGTACAAACAAATTGAGACAGAGGGAGTAGCAGATTATGTAAGACAATAGATATTACAACATACTAATTTTGGGCAGGACACTAAGGGCAGTGCCAAAATGTGTTTCTTCAACTATGGGTTTACTTCTTTTCCCTCATTCGATAAAGAAAACTAGAGGATTTAAGGTACTCGATGGTGAGATAGAAAGGGGAGGGATATGCTGTTTTATCATAGGATTGCTAGTTGGCTAGAAAGGGGAGTGTTTAAGAGAACATTTACACATACCTCCATCATGTCTGAACACGCCACAAATCACACAGAAAGCATTTATCAAGCCTAACGCTACTAAGAACACAAAAATAACTAGCATAGGACCCATACATCTAAAACGACATTACAAATAAACAATAGCAGAACCACACACGGGACAACAACGAATCTTTTGTGATGCAAAAGTCATAGCCCAATAACACACTTGGCTTACTATTTTCCTCAGTGTTTTTACCTTCATCGTCATCCCATCCCGGCCCTTTTCGGCGAAGGACAAACCAATAGAGCGCAAGGATAGATAGAAAGCTTACAACTCCAACAGGAACAACAATCCCCACAATCAAACCAGTCTTACTCTTTTTGCCGGATGTATGAGTTTTACCAACAGTGGGGATGAAATCTGTAGAAAATCTTAGTCGTAAGAAAATTGGAACTAACATTTCTAAACTTGCATCAAATATTTACAAAACGTATTACCTGGGACAGCGCTGATTGCTGAAATAGAAGGTCCATATGTACCTTCAATAGGTATAAAGAAAGTCCCTTTACCAGCCCAAAATAGATGGATTTCAAGGTAGTTTTTTGATACCTGAGCTCGGAAATCAATCTGAACAGCTTTGAAAGAGACCCCACCGGCCTCCTTTTTTATTTCGAAATCTTTTCGAACCAGATTCCCCTATAGTGAAGATGTTGATAACTTAAGAACCAAAAAAATAGTAACAACTTAAGGGGATCCCCTTGTGAAGTGAAGTCTCACAGGGTACCAAAGTAATAGTATGAATTACTATATAAGTGTGAGGGCACCCTCACTTCTGTAGCTAGCTTTTTGTGTTAACTTCTATCCAAAATTGTGTACCATGGTATCAATGCTAGGTACCAAAATTGGGTAGGGTGCGTGTCTCGAGCCTAAATGGCAGGTACTGCCGAGTGAGCATGCTGCGCTTGAGGGAAGGTATGAAGCAAAGTCTCACATCGCCTCGGTACCAAAGTAACATGAAGTATATAAGCGCGAGGGCTCCCTCACTTAATAGCTAACTTTTGGGGATGAGTTCTACCCAAAACCCTCTCCCCATACCTATTCACCTTGGTCATGGAATTCTTTTCCAGGATCTTCCAAATTAACATTAATTCAGAGCAGTTCTCATACCACCCCTGGTAGAAAGAACTAGGGATTACTCACATATGTTTGCCAATGACTTGTTTATTCTGTGCTACCCCAACAATCAATCTTTTCAAGAAGATGTTAATACTCTGGTCTGCAACCTAACAAGATCAAGAGTAGGGTGTATTTTTAGGCATGGAAAATCAGGACAAGGAGATCATGTGTTCTCTGTTGGGCTTCCAAATGGGTACACTTCCAGTTAGATATTTGGATGTCCCCCCTATTATCCTCAAAACTCTCTGTGGCAGATGGCAAAGGTCTCATTTCTAAAATCCAGGATAAAATCAAAAGTTGGGAAAATAAATCCTTTATCATACGCTGGAAGATTGCAACTCATAAAGTCAGTCCTTTTACGTATACAAGTTTCCTGAACCATGCATGTTGCGCTTCCTAACTTAGTTTGCTTGAATATTGAGAAGCTCTTTAGAAACTTCCTATGGACTGGTACTGAAGCATATTCCCACTCTAACAAAGCTGCTTGGCCAATATTTGCTCTCATCATAATTATCTATGGGATTAAGCATCTTATTCAAAGAAAGAGTTTTCTGGACTCTAGAAGTTCCTTCTAGCAGTTCATGGACATGGAGAAAAATTCTTAGCCTTTAGGGCTATTGCTAGACCCTTTATCAAGCATATTATTGGTGATGAGAATAGCACATTCCTTTAGCACGACAATTGGCTGCCTCTAGGGCCCCTAAGCATGTATTTTGGCCCTTCATCAGGTATCCGTACTGATGCTGAAGTGTCCAAATCTTGTTTATATCACTTAACGGACTTGGCCTTTCCCAACATCTCGTCTTCCACATTTCCATCCTAACTGTGCTAGACTTGATCAAGTTCCATGGACAATCTCGTCACATTCTAGCATTAGGGTTGCATATACTTGATATGCTATCAGAATCCACCAACCTACTATACACTGGCATCACCTAATCTGGTATTCCATGTCCATTCCTCGACATCTTTTCATTCTTTGGATGGCCATTAGAGGATGCCATAAGACTAAGGATGATAGGTGAGTAAATACAACTATTTACGCGCTTAACTTGGGCTTATTATATCCACTTTGCCCACTACTTGCGGCTTGATACTCTTTTTCTCTTTTCAGGATCTGCCGATCCGTTGGATAACATTTGGAGCTAAATTTAGGAGTTAAATGTGAAGAGCGAACAAATGGTGACAGTCCAACCAATTTGGCCTTTGATTTAATCAGTGCAAAGATGGTCCAGAAGTTGAACCGATAATTCAGGCTTGTGATTGTCACGTAGCATGGGCTGGTTAAGTGGTCTAAAATATTTCTTAATGGTGGGCCCAATGCTCCACCAATTAATTAAAGAATATATGGCTTTTGGTTATTCATTTAAGAGTAACTTCTTGGCCAGTCCTCCTTGGGTGAAGAATAGCCCACTAGGTCCTGTCCAAAGAACTCATAGCCCAGTAGGTCCTCTTCATTATTTTATTGACAAAAATACCCCTCGTAAAAAAAAAAAAGTGATTGGAGAGAGACGATCCAGCCACTACCACCACCACCACCACGCCGCCGCCGCCACCACAGCCACGCCACCCCCACTACCGCCACCACCACCACTATCACGCCACCATCACAATTGCCGCCGCCATAATGACCACCATCATGCTGCCATCACCACCACCACCACTACCACCACCATGCCGCCGCCGCCACCATTATAACGACCACCATAGCGTCGCCACCACAACCACCATCATCACCACGCCACCACCACCACCGCCACCACAATAACCACTACCACGCCGCTGCCATCACCACCACCACCATAATGGATCCAGCCACCACCACGCCACCACCACCACCACGCCACCACCCCGCCACCACCACCGCTGTCACGCCACCACCACAATTGCCGCCGCCACCACCACCACCATAATGACCACCACCATGCCGCCATCACCACCACCACCACCACTACCACCACCATGCCACCGTCGCCACCACCATAATGACCATCATAATGTCGCCACCGCAACCACCACCACCACCACCGCCACAATAATCGCTACCATGCCGCTGCCATCACCACTACCACCATAATGTCCACCAACACACCGCCACCACTACCACCATCACCATCACCACCATGCCACCACCACAACCGTCGCCGCCACCACCACCACCGCCACCACAATGACCACCACCATGCTGCCATGACCACCATTCCACCACCACCACCACCACGCTGCCGCCACCACAACAACGCCACCGCCGCCACCACAACCACCATCACCACCACGTCACCACCACCACCGCCACCACAATAATCGCTTCCACGCCGCTGCCATCACCACCATCACCATAATGTCCACCAACACACCACCACCACAACCACCATCACCACCACGTCACCACCACAATCGTCGCTGCCACCACCACCACAATGGCCGTCACCATGCCGCCATCACCACCACTCCACCACCACCACCACCACCACCACGACGCCGCCGGCATCACAACAATGCCACCGCCGCCACCACAACCACCATCACCACCACACCGCCACCACAATAACCACCACCACGCCGCTGCCATCACTACCACGATAATGACCACCACCACGCTGCCGCCACCACAACTATCATCACCACCACGCCACCACCACCACTGCCACCATAATAACTACTACCACGCCGCCGCCACCACCGCCACCACAACAATTAATAGTGTTAATTTCTGTCTAGATTAACAGTGTTAATTTTAGTCTAAATTAACAGTGTTAATTTTCATATAATTTCATACAACAATTAACGGTGTTAATTAACAATTGGCCCATATAACCTCTTATACTACTACTACCACTACTCCACCACCGCCGCCGCCGCCTTCACCACCACCATGATTAACAGTGTTAAATTTGTTTAATTTACAATTAACAACGTTAACCATCACCACCATAATGACCACCACCACGTCGTCGCCACAACTACCATCACCACCATGCCACCACCGCCACCATAATAACCACTACCACGCTGCCGCCATCACCAGCACCACAACAACAATTAAAAATGTTAATTTCTGTCTAGATTAACACTGTTAATTTTTATACAATTAACAATGTGAATTTTAATCTCAATTAACAGTGTTAATTTTCATATCACAATTAAGAATGTTAATTAACAATTGGCCCATATAACCTCCTACACTACCACTACCATTACCATTACCACTATTCCACCACCACTGTTGCCGCCGCCTTTACCACCACCATGATTAACAGTGTTAAATTTTGTCTAAATTTACAATTAACAATGTTAACCACCACCACCACAACAATTAATAGTGTTAATTTTTATACAATTAACACCACCATAATAACCACCACGCCGCCGCCACCATAATAACCACTACCACGCCGTCGTCGCCGCCATCACCACCACCACAACAATTAACTGTGTTAATTTCTATCCAGATTAACAGTGTTAATTTCTGTCTAGATTAACAGTGTTAATTTTCATATAATTTCATACCACAATTAACAGTGTTAATTAACAATTGGCCCATATAACCTCCTACACTACCACTACCATTACCATTACCATTACCACTACTCCACCACCGCCGCCGCCTTCACCACCACCATGATTAACAGTGTTAAATTTTGTCTAAATTTGCAATTAACAATGTTAATTTCTATGTAAATTAACAATGCTAATTTCTATGTAAATTAACAATGTTAATTCCCATTTAAATTCACATCATAATTAACAGTGTTAATTTTCACTTAAATTCACACCAAAATTAACATTATTACCCTCTCCTCCTTTGCACCCCCCCCACTCTCATCAAGGACAAGTTTCAATCACACACCCCACCCCACACACCCCCTCCCCCCCGCCCCTCCTCTCTCTCTCTCTCTCTCTCTCTCTCTCTCTAGTTTCTTCCCTTGATCCCATTCGCATTCCCAAACCCAAAACCCCAATCACACACCCACGGTTAGTTAAGTCCAAGGTTCTGAATACCGTACCAGCTAAGGTACTGTTTTTTGTCATTGGTATGGTACATATCGGTACCGATCATATTTCGGATACCATTTCAGATTTATTGTTATATGTATAATAATATTTATAAATAACCATTTTATATCACAAAAAATATAGAAATATGTAAGATAAGTCATGCGTAGAATAGAAAGTGAGTCCCTTTTTTTTTTTTAATCTATAATTGATATATTTTTTTCAATCATCTATCCACGTGATAATTGTATGGATTCCCCCGGTAGGTGTTTTTTTATCTGCATTACACAAGTAGATGAGTAGGTGCTCTTCAATTACTTTGTCCTTTTGTAGTAGCTTTTATCAAAAACTACACACATCAAAAAGTTTATCTTCTTCTACTTCTCATTTTTCTCCGACAGCGCTGCGTTTAATTTCACCGGTGGACAACTTGCCTCGTCTTCTGATTATGCAAACTAGCCCGGTACCCAACGAAACATCCCTGTACGACCTAAAAAAGACCAGATCGCCTCCGTACACCGCTCCGTCGGCGAGCTCCGCAGGCCCCCCTTACCCCATGGCCACACGACGGCGACCTCCTTGAATGGCTCGGCCTCCTCTTCGGCGTCCAGAGCGACAACGTCTGCAATCAGCGTGAGCGCCTCGTCCTCCACCTCGCCAACACCCAGATCTGTCTCTCCCTCCCCCCAACATCGACTCCCTCGTCCCCTCCGTCCTCCGCCGCTTCTGCCGCAAGCTTCTCAGCAACTACTCCGCCTGGTGCTCCTACCTCGGCCGCATGTCCAACGTTTGAATCTCCGACAACAACCGCCGCGAGTCCGACCATCGCCGCGAGCTCCTCTACGTCTCCCTCTACCTCCTCATCTGGGGCGAAGCAGCCAACCTCCGCTACCTGGAGTGGGGGGTCGTGGAGGCGGCGGATGGCGTAGTCGGGGAGAGGGCGTCGCCGTGGGAGGCAGAGAGGAGGGAGATGAGGTGGAGGCAGTGGCGGCGGACGGGGGACTTGTCAGATAGGAGGGAGATGAGGCCGTGGCGGCGAACCGGCGGTGCTGACTAGAGGGGGAGGGGGAGGGGGAGGGGGAGAGGGAGAGGAGGGTTGCTCCTATTTTTTAAATTTGAAACCCTAAGAGCAAGTACATCAATGGTTTGTCAAATTGGCATGTGAACAGTGCTTAAATGTATTTTTGCTGCCTTCTTTTGACGAAAACACCACACAAATGGCCTGTATTAATACTCTCCATCTATTAAAATATAATAAAATATGATATTTATAGTATTATAAAATACAAGCAAGGACAAATGGGAAGAGAGAGAACATGTCAGTTGTGTAAAACAATAATAAAGTAAACAGTACATAATGAACAGTGCTTAGTTATTTCTACCGAACCATTTTAGAAAATGCATTTTACCTCTGCGTTTTGCTAATCTGCTGCACTGCACTTTTTTGGCTATACTTCTCTACTTTACCTAAACTTATGCATATACCTACTCTGATGTTGATGCTCTAAAAATGATGAGACGGGGGTTGATTTGTTTTTAGACGGGGTAAAAGTGTAAATTGCACTCCACATGATCTATAAGGCCATCCACAGTTGGATAATCAAAACCTAATTGTTTTTAAAGTTAACAATGTTGGTATAAAAGATGGCTTACAGTGGTATAATTAAAGTTAGCAACATCTTTAGAAATAATCAAATTTTGGGTTTTGGATAACCAAAACTAACAACTTTTTTCAATACTCAAAAATTTGTAGATCCCACGTCACCTAAGTTAATTGGTTCCAAATTTTTATGGACGTTCGTTTCAGCTTCATATTTTCTTCTTCGCCAACGGGTTCCAATTTTTTTTGCACTCTTGTTTCAGCCTCATTTTTTTTTTCTTCTCTTCACTTTCTCAATCATTTACAATTCAACCCATCGTTGCGGTATTTCCCTCTTCTTCCCCGTTTCTATTTTATTCATGTTTCGTTCCTCTCATGTGTTGAGTACATGAAAAATCTTGCCTTGTTTTCTAAATTCAAGAACAAATCTGATTTCTTTGAAAGATTAATAGAGTGGTGGATTTGTGATATTATGGTCTAGTTAGATAGACAAAAGAAATACGGGAAAAAAAAAGTTTTTGTGTTGTTTTGACAGAAAATGCTAGGAAGAAAAGGGGAAGAGAGAGATTGAAATGGTAGTGGGACCCTTATTTTGGTTATGGACTAAAAATAACCATTGTGGATCTCAACATTGTTAAGTTTAACAACCTCTTAAATGAATAATCAAAAGCTGATGTGTCAATTTTTAGTTATTTATTTTTTATTATACCACTGTGGATGGCCTAAGGAATTTCACTCCATAAAAAAAGGATCTAGTGGGCTATGAAATTGGAATAGGAGCAGCCCAGAATAAACTCTTCATTTAAAGGGTTGCTAAAGTTAGCAATGTGAAGTCTCACATTGTTACTTTTGATTATTCATTTAGAGAGTTGCTAAAGTTAGCAATGTGAAGTCCCACATCGTTACTTTTGATTATTCAAATGCCCAAATTTGATTATTGGTTAGGAGGTTGCTAATTTTGATTATTACAATGTGAGCACTTTTTTAAGCATGCATTGCTAACTTTAGCAATCTTTTGATTTTGATTATTACATTGTGGATGCTCTAAGTATGGTTGTTTAGATTTCAAGGGCCGGTTTTTATTTAACAATTAATTATATGACTTTGGATTATTTATAGTTTTTATATATAAAAGTCACTATTTAAAAGGGAGTGGCAAAATCATTTTCCTTTATCTTTTGTGTTTGTATTCATGATATCAAGCACCGTTGTACGATCGTTTTCATTATTTCGTGATAAGCTTTGAGATAGACTATACAACGTGAGACGGGTTGTGTCTTTGGTTAAATCTAATGAGACGATCTGTGCCGTGTTGAGATAGTCTTTCGGGGATTATTGATAGAAATTGTTACCCTACCGGTGGTCCACTTCGCCACAATTATAATGCAAGGGGAGGTTGAATCGAAACCCTAATCCCTTTTCTCTTATCAGTTTCCAAAACTTAATCACTTTCTAGTTAGTTTTAGTTTACTCGTATCAAAATCCAACTTCCATTTGCTTTACGAATTAAGTTAGGCATTGATTGGAAGTACAATAACTTAGCTTTTTACTTCCCGTGTACGGTCTTGAACTTAAACGCTATTCTTCGGAATAATAGCTATTTCCTTGTTTTATAAATTATATTTTTGTTACGAAAATAACAGACCAAAGGATAAAATCATCAGCTGGTGCATGCGAATCTTCCCTATATGTTTTCTCTGTAATCTGCATAATGAAGACATGTACCACCTTTTCTTTAGCCGCCCATTTGAAAGGACTATGTGGCCACAGTAGGGAAGTTCTGTGGCAAATCTTTTCACGAACACCATTAGGAAAATGACTTGGGCAGCTAAGGTCTACTATATTTGGGAAGAAAGGAATTCCATGATTTTCAGGGGATTCAAAGACCCCAATCTTCTCTCTCCAGAAAATTACATTCGAATTAAGTGGTCCAATTTCTCCTATGTAAAGCTGACCCCCTTCAATTTGGCCCTATGCTGTTCTTGGCAGATTGCTCCTAGGACTCCTGCTGTTGTTCCTAGCTTGTAGTTATTGTTCTGTCGTTTGTCTCCTGTAATAGAAGGTAAACCTAGGTTCCTTGTTCTTTGTAGTTATTTTTTATTTCAAAAAAAGATTAGGACCGTCAAAAATAAAAAAAAAAATCATTTGTGATAATGCATCACTGACCTGGATGTATATATTAAAAACACGCCTTCCAAGACTTGTCCACGTTGGGAGATCTGAGAATTCTGTCTCTGCGAAATGGAGAGTCACATTGTAATTACCATTCTCAAGTCCCAGCCCAAAATATCTTAGTGATCCCGGCGATATCCGTGCTGTCTGGAACAGCCTCGAGTCCGAATTAGTTATAACCGGAGATGAGGAGACACTCGTATACGGGGCATTGTATTTAATGTTGAACTGCCCGACATTACTTACTGCCCACCTTTTTGTACTAGCCTCATAATAAGTAGCTGGACCAAGAGCCTCGTTATCCCCCTCATATACAATCTGACTATTGGATGTTATCTTTGGACCACCACAATTAATCGCAAAGTCGGAATCTGCAAACCATCGGGGAAGAGGAATTCATCAGATTGGAGTTCAAAAAGGTGCACCAGAAAAAAAGAAAAAACAGCCACATCTCCTTGATCATGTGATGCATCTTATGGGTTTAATGAAGTTCTAGAAGTGGGAATTTACACTTTATGAAGACAAACTTGACTTCGCTGCATTTTACATGTGAAGTTTTTGACATTAACAAGGAAAGGAATTTCTCACGTCATTTGACAGGTATAAAATTGTCACCTTGAAAGAAAAAGAAGAAGAAGAAGATGGTTTCTTATGGCCTTTCATTGGCAAAGGGCATTGTAAGATTGGAACTCAAAAAATAGGCCATTGGCTAGCAACAACACTTGGTGGAAATAAAAGAAGAAAAAATTGGAAAGGAGCATTAAATAAATCTACATATGCCTCAAATCTCAAAGGTTGTACCACAATCATACTCAATGTAGTGGTCTTCAAAAAATTAACCGCATGAAAGGATTTTGCATGACCACATACACAACAGGACACAGTAAACCAAAATCCTAACACGTAAATATTAAACTATATAACACCCCACCATGTACGGCCCATTCCCCCGTATCAAGAGGCAATCAAAGCAACACCGAATAAGGTGTACAGATGCACACACAGAGAGTGCAGAGTAACATAAAACAATGGAATGAATAGAAGTTACGAGACTTGGATTGGCTTAGGACCTGTACAAACTGAAGCTCTAATACCATCAAGTCACCAATTATTCCAAAAGCTTAAACAATTTGGAAAATAGCCCAGCATTGTGTACCAAGTCAACAAATAGTTACCGGTCTAAGTTGACCCCCACTTTTAGAATTATATATTAAAAGGATTTGATGATTCGAAGAACACTAAACTCAACATAGCAACATATAGAAAGGGTAAGGGGTGGTTCTAAATTGCACTTACACTTAGGAGAACTGCGAAGGCAGGGAAGATTCTCTGGAATACAGTCAAATCCTGTGGCCATAACACTGTATGCAGAAGAAGAATGGATATTGATTAGTGCAAGTTGAATTTCTCACATAATTAACGCAGTTGAAGTTGAATGATTCATCAGGTACAGTTAGCAACATCTCTTGTGGAAACAAAGAACATGAGCATGGAGTATAACTAATCAATGTTTAAGCTTTCAAGTATTATTACTCCAGTACTTGTTTTAAAGGACATGTATCATGGATTCTCCACATTATCTTTGTGATGCCAAGTATGAGCTATTTTTATCAGGATTCTGGAGGTGGATGTTCAAAATCTCACACCATTGCAATTCTGTATCTCCCACATTGTTTGGGAGTGGAATGGGTGATCACTTTATAATATTTGGGACCTCTCCACTCATTACCAATTGATTTTTTTAGATGGATATAAAGTTTCTAGATGGTATCAGAGCAGCGCCCATTCTACCTCATATTTTATAAAAAAATTCACAATCCACACCCCACGATGACAGACCAGCAAAAAGACTACACAATGATAGGACCCAAAAAGTGATCACACATGACAGACCTCAAACGCGGCTGCTCGTGAGGGGAATGTTAAAGAAATAGAGTCTCCCACATTGCTTGGGAGAGGAATGAGTGATCACTTAATAATATTTGGGACCTCTCCACTCATTCCAATTGGTTTTGAGATAAATATAAAATTTCTACAGAATGCTTCCAAAGTTGTCTAGTTAACTTCTTACATAGGCCCAGTGCCGTCCCCGATATTTAGGTTGCTCTAGCCCAACCTTATACTTTGTTGCCCACTTACTATTAAGTTACACAAAATTTAAAAAAAATACAAGTAAAACAAATCAAAATTACATTGTTTTTTTTAGCTTGAATAACATTAAAAAAAAAAAAACAAACATTTATATGTAAACCCCGTTTAGAGTGCTTTATGATTAGCACGATCCAATTTAAAGAAAATAACTTCTCCTACCATTTTTTGAAACAATTTTCTCAATTGAGTCATCGTACTTTACTTATCTATATAAGAACTCGGGACTCGTTCCACTAATTTTTGGTTGTTTTGGACTTTTTAGTTGATATATGTGAGAAGAATGATCTTTCTTGAAAAGCATAAGAAGTTAAAAAAGCCCCAAAAGCCCAAAAATATTGTGTTAGCTACGCTTCATTTTCAGTTCATATTATAGTCAATCTCTTTAATCTCACTTGCAAAATAGTAGTTTGAAGATAAAAAATAAAAATTTATTTAAAATTTTTAACTATGACTTTTTTTTTAATCAAATTTAAGAATATACTACTTATAGATTATTATTGTTGGGAAGGAAAAAAAAAAAGGGGTTGAATCAGAATAGGCAAACAAAAAAACGGAAACAGCGGATCTCAAAAAAAAGAGAGGAAACAAAAGAACGAGAGCGCTGGGGATTCGAACCAGGGCGGCGTTGGTTCTTTGTCAATGCCCGTTGCCACTAGACCAAGCCAAGTATTATGCGACAATAAGAAACTTTTTATAATTTATAATCTAACTTAAATTTTTTTTTTTTTTTTGGGGCTGCCCCAACCCAGGGGGTTGCCCAAGACCGAGGGCTTGCGGGGCTTACCCCGGGGCCGGCCCTGCATAGGCCCCATTTGCTGGACTTCTAACAATTAGTTTGCACAAATCACATCGCAAAATTTTCATTTGTGGTTTAGAAAGTGGAAAATTTTCACAATTTTCTTTTTGTATCACTAAATGTTCATAGACCACATAATAGCATGAAAAACATACAGCACAGAGAGAATCACCTGTTGATCGCCCAAGATGGAAGTGCCGGCGATAATTGATTGTATGACACATCTCTGCAGGCAATGACATAATGGAGATGCTTAGTTGAGATTTTTGTTCTACTGAGAACCGATAAATTGTTCAGTCTTACATTTGGCCGCTAAAGCCTCAAATTTCATCATCTGCTTACATATCAGTATACTACCATGACTGCATGAATCAAGATTTCCATTTCCCAAACACTTCTTTAACATACAGGTTCAGGGGCGGAGGTATATAGGGTCCTGGGGGGGCCCGGCCCCGGCTCCCCAAACGTCTGAGTTTGAAAATTTTTCTTTTATATATATCTGATTGTGAATATTATTTATAATTATTCGTGTATATATAATTATATACCTGATAATCTTAATAATTTACTTCGATTAGATACAAAAATTGGTTATTTTACATTCTCATTTCTCAATTTCTTTCGTAAATAAAAAATAAACAAGTGATAGTTGAAATAGCCTAAAAAATCATTTCAATGTACAAATGTAATGAACTGAAAAGCAAAACCCTTATGATATAATAAGTATAAGTTCCGATAAAAAAATATAAATGTTAAGCCGGCCCCCCTAGTATCAAAATTCTGGCTCTGCCACTGTACAGGTTCTCATATTTGTGCGCCAAAACATAGTAGCAAAGATGCGCATTAACATTAATTTTTTTTTCCAAGCAACGAATGATGGACATGTTGGCAATCCTTCTTGTTTCCTTTTACGTCTAAAGGAACTATCAATACAAACGATGCGGCCTTAAAGTTATAAACAATTTACTCCACAATGATTTGCCCAAAATTGAACCTATACAATTTAATAAGTAATCAAATCATATGACTGTACAGTAGTGGGTTATGCTTCTGAAATCATCTAACCATGACATTCTAGGAACTCTACATAATGACCATAAACGTCCATGACCACCTGCATACAATCTCCTTGAACTATGAATATTGGTTATGTAAGACAGACTTACATATGCAGAAGAGAAGGACTCTTTAGCACGGGAGGAGTTCCATTCAATTTATTATTCCCAAGAAACCTGAACATACACAAACTAGTTCAACTCATAAACATTCATATTTTCTAAAATGCTTTTAGAAAAAAACATTGCACAACTTGTTTATCAGAAGTAAGAGAGAATGTTTATTACAAGTATACGAGAGAGTTCGAATTGAAGAGAGAATCGGGAATTGGTCCAGTTAAATTGTTAAAGCTCAAATCCCTGAAAATTAGACAGAACATGGTTGTTACAAGTTAGCTTTAAAACATTAAAAACTAGACGTTTACGTTTACTTCATAGAGAGATGTTGACCCATGCTCATCAACCTGATTATCAACTGCCAAACTTTTAGGTTGAAACGCATGGAAATTGATGCTATAACTTACAGTTGAGACAAACTTTGATAATCACCAATATTGGAAGGGATAGTACCAGAAATATGGTTATTCCTCAAAATTTTGCCAGCCGAGAATCCACTGAGTTACGTTAAGTTTGTAAAAAAATAATGGAGGATCATGAAGACAATATTGATTGTCAACTATAACAGTGTTTGTTGCCTTACAAGGTTTTCAGAGACGTCGTATTTTTCAGAAATACCAGTGAAGAGCTTCCATTAGATAAATCGCTTATTCTCCTATATAATAAGGCAGTATGTTATAGAAGAGAGGAGAACATCATTCATACGCTAAACATGAAGAAAAGATGTAGAAAGAGTTAACACCCACAAGTCCGTCAACAAGGTCAATTTGGAAAATGTTGACGGTATTCCACCTTCAAAGGCGTTTCCTTGAAACCTCCTACAGAAGAACGAACTACGTAAATTCACAGATTACATAAAATAGAGGTTACTGAATGAAGTATCAATACTTTAATTAAAAAAGCATCTCGGTTACCAAACATTGGTATCTAGTTTTAAGTAAAGAAATGATCAAGGTACGATGGTAGAAATAAAGAGGCCGGGTCACGGCGTACAAATTGCTTACAGGTCGAAAAGTTTTGACAAGTTTCCTATGAATTCAGGTATGCTCCCTGTGAGTTCATTATCCGAACCCCACCTGAAACCCTCAAAAAAAATTCTTTCTTGATCACAAAAACAATTACTACTATTAAAAACATGCTCAAGTTCACCAGATAAGACAAAGGACGAGCAAGAAAGCTCTTACAATATTTGCAGGTTTTGTAGACCAGCAAATGTAGATGGAATAGCTCCACTAACTCCAGAACTGTCGAAGTAACTGTCAAGGCGAAGAATTATGTAAGTATGATGCTCGAACTTTTTGCATGCAATGCCAGCCTTATACAGCTTACAGTTTACAGGCCTTAAAACTTTATGACGTTTATAATGTGAAACTTAAGAACACATCAGGGTTCCTTTACTGCAAAATCGTTGTGGAGGAGGGAAACTAGAATTCATAGCAGCCAGTCAGTCACGAACTAGTATATAAAGAACTTCAGTTTTATTAAATGTATTAAAAAACTGAAATTATTAAAGTTTCTCTGTTAGGAACTTGGTTTGGTTTAATTCCTATATCCGGGTGGATTTTTGTAACTGCTGATTTTTTGTCAGGAGGTCACCGGTTCGAATAGTGCTAACTACCCCCTCTCGAACTTGGTCCTCCTGCGAAGCTTGACAGTAGTCCACTAGCCCTTGGTGGGGCGGTAGTTGTTATAACTTTTTGGTCCCTTCCAGGGCCCGCCGTGGGTCTGGAGTGCTTGTGATCAGGCCCAGGGGAGAGTTACTGTTGTCCCCTCCTCGCCTTTTTTACTCAACCAAAAAAAAAGAGAAACTAGATTAGGTAATGTCTCAACACTTACATGATCTGTAATTTTACCAAATACCCCAGTTCTAATGGGAGAGAGCCAGAGAAGTTATTCGTGCCAATGTTTCTGCAAATTACCAAGTTAACAACATCAGAAAATAGGCTCATATTTCAGTTATACGTACTAGTGATTCCAATTTTCAATGGAATAAGGAACTCAATGCCATTGGAGAAAAAATCCAAATTACAAAATGTTACATAGATGACACAGTTGTGGACACAAGATGATTATACGTGGGCAGACTTGTACTTGTTGGCAACAATTTGCATTATTGTAAATCGAAAACTAAAGGAAAGATTTCAAAATACCCCCCAACCTTTACTCCAAAATTTAATTAGACTCCCACCTTTTAAAAACTTCAATTTTACTCCCAACGTTATCTTCCATTAATCAAAACACCCCTTCCGTCCAAATGATTGACGGATTTCGTTAAAAGCTCCGTTAAATAGCATCCTGATCGAATTTCGATGATCCGAGCCTCTCAATGTGTTCAAAACATGATTTTAAGGGTACTCGCGTGAAATTAGCAAAAAAAAAGGACCGGGAAGGGCTTTATCTGAACAGTTTTTAATTGAATAGTTCAATAAGAAAACTGTTCAAATCAAGCCATTTCTGATTATTTTTTTTGCTCATTTCATGCAGGTACCCTTAAAATCACATTTTAATCATATTGAGCGGCTCGGATCATCGAAATTCGATTGGGAAAGGGGAGGTGCAGATAGATCTGAATTTTGTTCAAGTCCGGACGTCCGAATTTTCCTTCAGTCTGCACCTCCCCTTTTCCGATCGAATTTCGATGATCCGAGCTGTTCAATGTAATTAGAACGTGATTTTAAAGGTAACCGTGAGTAATCAGCAAAAAAATAACCGGAAAAGGCTTTATTTGAGCAGTTTTTTATTGAACTATTCAATAAAAAACTGTTCAGATGAAACCCATCGCGTTCATTTTTTTGTTTATTTCTAGAAGGAATTCTTAAAATCACGTTTTGAACACATTGAGCGACTTGGATCATCAAAATTCGATCGGAACGATATTTAACGGAGCCTTTAACGAAATTTGTTAGTCATTTGGACGGAAGGGCCGGGGTGTTTTGATTAACGAAAAATAACGTTGGGAATAAAATTGAAGTTGTTAAAAGGAGAGTCTAATTGAATTTTGGTGTAAAGATTGGGCCCATTGGGGGCTATTTTGAAATTTTCCCACATGAAGTTACCACCTACAGACGTACAAATTCAAGAATAACATACAATACTGTGAGATTAGTTAGTTTTCCAAGTTCCTTTGGAACCTCCCCCGATAATGCGTTAGTCCCCAGGCCCCTGAAAACAATTAAATGAGGTGTCAGACCGTTAAAGGAGTTTAGCTAGACATGGATAAAATATTAACGACCTACAAACAACGTTAAATAAAAAATAAGGTGGCTTACATCCACTGCATTTGAGTTAGATTGGCAATGGATGAAGATAGAGGACCAGTCAGGTAATTTTGGCCCAAGTTCCTGCAAAATATGGAAGAAACTTAGTAAACCATTGCGTGATGAGAGAGAATTTTGAATGACATAGTTAAAAAAAAATTTATCCGACGATGCATTACACATGTAGATATATGGAGACCATCAGCATCACGATTTTGAAGGTTTCATTTTGATGTGTGTCACAGTTCACATAGAGAAAACGTAACATTTTTTTCTGGCATGGAAAATGAAACATTGTTTGAACTAAAACATCAGTGGGTAAACATACAAATTTGTGAGGAAAGTCAAAGACCACAGCTCCTCCGGGATTCCTCCAAAAACATCCAGCGCAATGACTTTGCTGTAACAGAACGGTAAATAAGGCAAGCAGTAAGTGGGAAGACTTCAACAAACTGTACTAAGAGCTTGAGTTCATAAATCAAGGTTCTGACTTCAACTGCATGGTAAATGTAAGCTCTATAGGCCGAGCTCCCTTTTGGTTGGCACGTTCTTGACCAAAACACACATTTGCATGTATTCCCTTTTATTGACTTGTATGGTTCTTTTACTTTCTTTCTAAAGTGTCTGTCTAGGGTTGTGAAAAGGAATTTGTATTTGATTTTTATTGAATACGAGTCTGGTAGGCATTTGTAAGCATTGAAGCAATATTGAAGCTGGAAAATTTGTTCCAGAGACCATGAGGCGAGATGTCAAGCGAGGTCTACTGGATGCTTTCGCTCAAGCGAAAATAAGTTCGCTCGAGTGACTTTTCTTCGCTCAAGCAAAATTGTCAAGTTGTGGCTTCTCTATAAAAATGGATTAATAGTTACGGCACCGAGCGCTGTATTCATTTCCCAGAGCTCTCATTTCCATCTGCAAACTTCTGGGAGTGCTAGGGTCTGTGTATTTTGAAGAAACGTGAAGATCTATGGATCTCTAAACCTAATCAAGTCATGACTTCAAGAGGTATTCTATCACCTATGTTCAAACTTCAAAGCAAGACCTTTCATGGAGTTCGAAAGGCACTTCTGAAAGGTATAAGGATTCAAGATGTAGTGATCGTGCAAGGTTACAATGAGTGTGGCTTCGGCAAGTAGTTCTTAGGACTCTTGGTAAGGATACACAGTCGTGAATAAGGACACATGTAATCATACTATGTTTCTAGTACAAGATTCCTTCCTGTGATTTATCTTTGATCCTTGTGTAATTCGTATTTTTGTTGTGTGATTCGAGTAATCTAGTCAAAGGCCGATCATAGTCCTTGCATCAATCTAGGAATTTCATTCGGTATCAGAGCGAGTCCCTATAATGTGGAATCATTGAGTTCTAAGCAGACCCTTCATTTGCAATGGAGTTGAGTTCAAACCGTCCTCCTGTGAAACGAACGCTCACATTGTCTGAGAACCAAAGTAATATGAAGTACGTAAGTGTGAGCGTACACTCACTTCAACAGCTAGCTTTCGGGGTTGAGTTTTACCCAAGACCTTGTAACACCTTCGCCACTAGAAAGAACGAACTCTTTGCCGCTAGAAAGAACAAACTCTGATCACGGGTCCATATTGTTGGGTTGAGACCCTGACCCCAACTCACACCTCTAAGCACAAGCACGAAAATCCACCAAGCACAAACGAGAGATATCCGAGGAAAAACTCTACTATGTATAAATCATTTATACAAGTATGCAAAAACTTCACCGGGATAGCCACAAGCCGACTTCCCCACTGCTCTCTCCCTCCCTCACTCCGGTGCTCTCCGACAGTCTCTCCTGGTGTCTCCGAGGAGCACCGCTTCTCCCGAAGGAGGAGCCCTCACCGCTCAACTCTCCCTCACCCTCTCTGTCTCAACATACTCACACACTGCGTGCCAAGAGGTAGTCCAAACAAAAGGGGAGAATAAGACAAGGGGTTTTATCCCCTACACTCACCCACTCCACTTCGGTGTACTCCAACATATCTTTGTCTCTCTTATTCATTTTCTTTATTTGGTTTGGTTCCTCCGTTGCTTTTTTGCATATGTTTGGCTTGGTTATTTTTCCAATATCATGGCCATAAACAATCGTTAGGTTGCGGTTGGGTCCTTTGGAGGCCTGCCGCACAACATGGATCGGTTTAGTCCAGACCGGTTTCATGATTTTGCACGGCCCTAATATTTTTTTTTTTTGGTGGTGTGATTGAAGTAATCCCGTCAAAGGCAAATCGTAGTCCTAGCATCAATCAAGGAATTTAAGTAAAATGACTTCACCAGGAATCAGTAATTAGTTCTCTTCTCGGCCTTCTTCTACCTCTTTTATCACCCTCAATACAATTCAAAATTCTCAAGGAAGATCTACACAGAACCACAAAAGGAAAAACGTGTTTGGGCCCATCCGGATCCCACAAAAATCTAGAAAAATATCCATAAATTTTTGAATATTATTTTATGTAACTCTATAAAAAAACAGCTCCAACGGACATCGGTAAGTATTACTTTTGGATTCATAGGGTCGAATTGAACAGTTTCACCGTACGAATCCAAAAGTAATACTTACTGATATCCGTTGAATCTGATTTTTTAGTAGGCCCCATAAAATAATATTCAAACATTTATGGATGTTTTTCTAGATTTTTACCGGATATGAGTTCAAACGTGTTTTCCCTTGTATGGTTCCTTACAAATCTTCCTTGCGATTAGAATTTCTGCACTCATCACTTTCTGGCTGACGGAGCTGAGATTGTAGGCTTATTAATCTTTTTGGTACCCAAAGCATTATTTTTGTTTCATTTTCGCCCCCGATGTAAACATTGAAGATATTTAGTCCCAAACGTATCTATTTTGTACCAATCAAGTCCCCAAATCTAATGTCATTACCCCATTTGTCAAAATGAGGAGCATCCTCGTCATTTAACTCACCCCAAATTCCTGTCAAAGAAAAACGGGAAAAAAAGAAAAAAGAAAAGAGAAGAGAATAGAGAGATGTGGCTGTGCATGCGGGGGTTTCATGGAGGTGGTGGTGAGAAAAGATGGTTTGGGTGAGGGAGGAGACAGAGTGCAAGAACCTCAAACCCCTCGAAACCCAGTTCAAAACAAGCGCAAATAAGGTGACTCTGACGAGAATGTCGTGTTTGAGGCCGATTCTGACTCGGTACTCACCAAGGGACTCGCGGCTTACTGATTCAAGGGCTTTCGGGTCGGCTCGTGGAGGAGATTCTATGGGTTTCACCTGATTTTGTGGTGCTTCTTGTGTTGCAACAAAGCTTGACTATGTAAAGACCCGAATTTTTCCCTAGTTTTTTTAAATAAAGAAATTATTTTTATCAAATAATCTATCGTAATCGATTAATTATTTAAAAGTGTAATTAGATTAAACTAAAACCTAGATAAATTTCTCGTGAATAAATTAGTTTAGCAAAATTTTAATTCAACTTGTAATTATATATGCGTATCTTATATCTATATTATATTATGGAATTTTGTTCCCACAAGCCTCATCTCTTATCTTTTCTATTTAAACCCTAACTAGAATCCTATGCAAACTAGCTCTCTATTTCCCTTCCACACTCTACCACTTTCATATTTATCCTCCCACACTCCAACTACCTCCACTTTTATCCCAACAAAATAAACCCTCCCCATCTCTTTTCCCCATTCTCGGCTGGAAGGAAGGATAGAGACAAATCCCTTAATTCCCTCCCTAAAACCCTCTCCCTTCAACAACTCATCTCTACCCATTGGGTAAAACTCCTCATAACCCAATCCATCCATTTTATACCCATTCTTCCTTTTTATTTTCTGTTTTTTTTCCCAGCCAACTCCCTCTCCCATTTCGGCAGAGAGAGAGAGAAGGGAGGCCAGCTTATCACCACCAGCTGTGTACACCTACCGCCACCACCACCACCACCTTCTCCTCTCAGGCTCTCACCCACCGGACCTCGTTGACACCAACCGGGTTCCCACTAGCCGAGCATCATCACCACCGGGTCACCACTGCTAGAGCCGCCACCACCGATCAACTCCTCACGACCACTGCCATGAACAGCTGAGCTCCGCCGCCATTCCGACCCGCCACCGAACCTCTCCGTAAATCGTCTCGCCGGACGAAAGGTACTCCAAACTCACCTCCCTAAATATATATTATGTTCCGTATTGATCACTTCGTATTTCGGTATGAAAATAATTGAACCCGACGTCGCCGGTCAAGATCCGGCCAAAAACCCCTGTTTAGCCGACTGTTGCATGCTACTGTATTTCTGAAATTTATTTTGGGATAAATCACAGTTTAGCCCATGAGTTTGAACAGCTTGCAATTCCACCCTAGAGAATAAGATAATAATATTTAAGTCCCAAAGTTAATTAGTTCCGGTTCGATCCTAGTTTTATCGCATGATTAATTTTATCACATGAGTAGTTCTATTGCACAATATTATCTGATATGTACTTTTTATCTCACTGAAATGTATTATGTAATAAATTGAGCTGTTATTAATTGTACTCCATCCGTTCTATATTAAGAGTCCACCACGAAAAGTCCTGTCATTTTTTAAATCAAAAAATTTACTTTCATGTATAAGTTTTCAAATTTTTTCACACCAAATTAAAGTGCTAATCGAGATTTTTAAATATTCGAAAAATTATATACGGAAGTAGTTGATTTTTTGATTTGAAAAATGATAATAGAGAAGAAGTGAGACTCTCAATATGGAACGGAGGGAGTATCATGTTGTACGTGCAAGAATGGACTTAGGTTCACGGGATGGTTACGAGTTGTGAAACATGTAGACGATGATAAGTAAATGAAAAATGGTAAAGTATTGAAAGTGTGAGTACTGTGTGGATTGTGAATTGAGCCATGACGATGACAAGGGTAACCAATGGGATCCTGTGTTGAGAAGGGTTACTTGCGGGGCCAGGTGATGAGATATGTCGTGACGCTAACGTATGATACGTCATGAGAAGTTTTCCTTCGAGGAAGGGAATGGGTCCCATGAGACGGTTATAGTTGTGAGACGTTAATGTATAATATGTCATGGAAAGTTTCTCTTTGGGAAAGAGGATGGGTCCCATGAGACGGTTATAGTTAGCGTGGGGTAGTGGATGTTCGACCCTAATGTAAAATACGTCATTGTATGACTCGATACTCCTGTTATGGTCTTAAGTGAGAACGCTTGGTACATAACTTAGGTGCGCTCACCTAGGACCCTGGTACAGGATAAGCAAGAGTAAGGGTGGACCAATGAGATGGTTGTAGTTAGTGGATGTGGGAGGAAAGGATCTCATGGAGAGAATCCTTAGATTTCATGTAAGATGATGGATAGTAAAGAAAAATATGATGTGCTATTATTCTGTATCATCTGTATATTATCAATTGTTATATTGTTGAACTGCTAATTGTAGAGTAAGGGTTGGTAGGGTTAGGATTATTTTACTTAGTGAATTATCACTCAGGGATACGTTTGTATACTGGTAAATCGGTTGCTTTGGCGATCAATTTGTCCGAGGGTGCAGGATATCAGGAGACCGAAGAACAGGATCCTCTGCAAATTGATCAGTACCAAGGTGAGGACCTCCCAGTTGAGGAATGAGAGTTTGTCGAGTCTTGGATGTCATACCCTTAGAAGCTCTGTTAATTTGAAATACTATTATTTGAAATTCTAAAAGTGTTATCACATTAGTCAAATTTTGTTCTATTTTTGCAGTTGTAAGACAATTAAGTAATTTTAAATTTAGCATTTGAGGTTTTCACTGCTAAACTCTGTTTAATAAAATTTCATTTCTTAAATCATTCTTATGAATTATTAAATCCATTAAAAAGAATTTAATTAACGTGTCCAAAAATCGGGATGTTACAGACGCTGTCGAGGAATAACCGGTTCTGGAATATGTTGAAGTCGATGCAAAGAAGGCTCTGGAGGTTAATATGAAAGCTGAAAATTGAAAAAGGCAGTGACTTCGGAATAAAAAGACGAAAATCCCGTGGAGGGTTCGAATTTGAGCTCAAAAAATGGGATTGTAGCTGAAAAAGATAATTTCGGTACAAAAGACGGAAACCCCGTTGAGCACTACTAGAAAATTTCCGATAGGTAACGAAACAAGTGGTGACGAAATTTACTGTTTTATTATAGGTGACGAAATAATAAAATTATTGTCACCAAAAGTAACTATAGGTGACGAAAAATTTATTTTTTGTCACCAAAAGTGACTTTCGGAGACAAACTATAGGTGACGAAATTTACTATTTCAATCGTCACCTATAGGTTGTCTCCAAAAGTCACTTTTGTTGACGAAAAACAAATTTTTCGTCACTTATAGTAACTTTTGATGACGAAAATTTTGTTGTTTCGTCAGCTATTGTAAAACAGTAAATTTCGTCACTACTGTTTTCGTCACCTATCAGAAATTTTCTAGTAGTCGAGGATTTGAATTCGGATTTCATGAAATGGGATTGGAGGTGGGGATTTGGTGGTTGGAGTGAGCTCTGAAGTTAGTGGTCATGATGATTTAAGATCATTTTTCCAGTTGTTTTTTACAGGAAATTAGGGGTCGGTGAAATGACGAAGATGCCCTCTATTTTGACAGATGAGACATCATGTTAGACTTGGGAACTTGATTTGTACAAAATTGATATGTTCGAGACTAAATGTCTTCAATATTTACATCGGGAACGAAAACGAGACAAAAGTATTACATTGGGGACCATAAGATTAATACGTCTGGGATTGTACCACTAGACAATGTTACAACATTTCTTGAGAACAGTACTACCAATTAGACATACTCCAATATGGATCATATGGGGATTGTGGAGAAAATTCCTAGTAGTATTTTCTAGTAAGAGACTTACAGTTGGGTAATGTGGCAAACAGTCCCATTGCAATCGCATCGGATACCAGGATTATAATCTGTATTGTAGATGTCCCAGAGAACGCTAGTGTCGATGGCGGCTCCACTGCATGGTTCTCCGCTTATGTTCCATTGATACTCTGTTGCGGATATTCTCCATTGGTTGAAGACGGAGTTTAAAGCACTCACTGCCCGAAATTCCAAAAAAGAAAAGAAAAGAATGAGCTAGAGCTGACATGGTAATCTTGTTTCGAAAAGAAAATACTAAACCATAACGCAAATTAACAGCCAATTGGCAATACAATTCTACAGTTTTATACTAGTATACTTCTGAGAGAAAACATTCTTTCCAGAGGCGGAGGAAAAGAGGGGGTTTTCTGCCACCCCATGGGCCTCTTTTGTAGTTTTTTTTGGGTGATCCAAACCATTCATTATATATGGCCTACAAATAATGTATACACGTGAAAAATCAGTTTGTCCGGATATTGATAGTTATATCAAAAGTTGAGTTTAAGACAAAATAATGGACGACCATGGACAGGTTAAACTTAAAAAACAGTTGACAGATCCATGCCGTCCATATTTCTGTCTAAAACTCAACTTTTGACACACCTATCGATGTCCAGACAAACTAATTTTTCGAGTGGATATATATGATTTTGCGGACCCTACAAGATGCACAATACGAATTACCCAAAAAAATGTGCAGTGGGGCCCACAATGGGGTGGCGGAAAACCCCATTGTCTGCCGGCACCGAATATAATTCATTATCTAATTCTTATACTTACTCTACTACCGCTTGGAAAAAAAAAAAAAAGACACTTCGGTCAAAAGCTTTACTTAAGACAAGGTCAAAGGAGTTACGTGGTGTTCCAACTATTTAAAAAGAAGGTTTTGAAAAAAAAGAAGATAATTTCAAAGTTAAAAATCATGTATTGACGCAAATAATTTTTCTATCAATATGGATCTTGTTTGATAGATCTCATTGAAATCTTTTAAACGGTGCAAAAAAAATTAAAAAAATTATTTTCCATTTTTGTTATATTTGAGTTTGAAATTACCTTCTTTTTCCAAAAACTTCCTTTTTGGATAGTTGGAACACTACCTTAAATTTGGATGGTGACTGATCAATTCGTTGAAGAAAGTGTTGAAAAGAAAACTTGATTTTAGTAGACACGTGATATATGAATAGTGTGGTTTATGTATGTAGTTCAGGAGTCTTGTTGAAGTGTTCATGTATGCATGTAAAGAGTCATCTAGTAGTTTGTATAGTACGTTGGCTAGATTTCCATAACTCTATTTCTTCATTGTATCTAGCATCTTTAAAAAAGACATCCAGAAACAGGTAGCAGCAAGTTTCTAGTTGACTGGTTTTCTTATGGAGCAGTTTCTTATGGGCCGCTACATCAAGTATTGGTTCATCCTCATAATCTAATTATGCTATTTCTAAGCTCTTTTTTTGTTCAGCTCTTTTGGACCAATCTAAAAACTTTGCGCAATACCGAGTATTTGCTGAGTCTAAATAAACTATGTTCTCTAGTGATTCTGAGATGTTACCAAGGTGATGGAAAGTAGAGAGAGTGATTAGAAACGGTGAGGTTGAATAGAGTTTATGCACCACAATGAAGTAGTCTATGTGTAAATGAAATAACGTGAAGTGTTTATTATACAAATATTGTGTTATCTCCTCCCTCACGTCTCTCCTACTTGTTTATGTGGAAAATATTCGTTTGAATTTCTGTAAACTATACTAATTTAGTGGAAACAATACCACAACAACAAAATATTGAGAGAATAATATAAGCTCATAAGTAGCAGTTTAAGAGAAAACTCATGTGGATCGAGTCACGCATAAAGCGTTGTCTTAAGAGAAGATACGTTCCCGCTTGGACCGAGTTGTATGACATTCCACTCTCAAGATAAAACAATCCTAGAAAGATTTGTGTGCCGCAGCTAAAACTTTCTTTGAACCAAAAACCGCCCGTATGCTCAAAACAATGAAAATATATATGTAGTGAAACTCAAGACCAAAAAATCATTTGTGTTTCGCCCGATGACCTTCTCTGGTTTTTTCTTTCCCTGTGGGAGAGTAATATGCTGGGAAGTGTGTGTCTCTATGTGCTGACTTGGTATAGGTATATATATACGTACGTAGATTTCCAAAATCAAGAAACCAGAATGGTGCATGTAGTAAATGTTATATATGATGATGATAAGGGGAGGTTAATGAGGTCAGACACAATAAATGAGCAAAGAATCCAAAGCCATATTAAATATGTCAAAATTTTAAATTATCTCCAACAGTTTAAGTGTAGTTGGTCCATCGAATTTCCAACGAAAAGAAATTTCAGAGGAAGCAAACTGCTTATTTTGAAGATATCTTTGGACAGCAAAGGTTGGGGAAATAAATTGTGGAAAATAGGTTGGGGGCTTGGCGCCGACCTTCTAAAACTATTCTCTTTTTTAGGATGATATGATGAGATTTGCTAATGTATTCCTGAATTGGAAGGAATATTGCCACTTGAATTCCTCATTGTGCAATATGTTGGTGCCCGCGAGAGCGTTACTAAATACAAGTGTTCTGTTCGTGGAAAAGAAAAAAAGAAAAAGCGAGAGAAACTACGTAGATATTTGGGAGCCTACTTTTTTGGCTTTTTTCATTTTCAACTTTCTGCCTTTTTAACTTTTTGCAATAGGAGTAGTATTTAGAAGATATGTGTTGAAAATAAATTATGGATTGATTTTTTACCATGTTGCCCCTTTATTATAGTATATAAGTAATGTGTATGAATAATGTGTTAATAAATTTTTTAAAGTTCTATTGGGAAATTATTTTCTTCTTTGTTATTTGAACGTCTCAAACTATATATTTTTCAATTTATAGGTAATTAGGAAGAAATAAAAGTAAGTAAAATAATGATGTGACACAAAGATTATGTTTTTTGGTTTGAAGTTTTTTTTGTTCTTTATTTTTTTGGTAATTGAAAGCCTCCCAAAATATTTTCAAAGATTAAAATCCCAATATTACTGCCAATTTCAGAAGATTAGCAATTATACCTTCTCTTGGAGATGATCCCAAAGACATAAACACAAAACTAATGGGCTGCTATGCTATACAGAACTGATGAGTTGGGTTTGAAAAGCAGTTAACGATTAGGAACCCAGGAACACTCTTTCTGTTGATCTTCAAACTTCGAAGGCAAATGTAAAAGGTAGGGACGTGTAGGGAGGTTAATATTTAGTTATTTATTGAGGGGTGTGGTTATTTCCAAAAAAAGTAAAGGGTAATTTGGTCTTTTGCTTCCAACAAATATGAGAAGTAGAAAAGGAGAATGGGAAAAGCTGCTCCAAGCCTTTTTCGGCTTTTGCTCTCTAAATCCAAAAACCAAAAATGTGTTATGCCAAAACTCATAGGAGTTTATTTGTTCAGCCCCCAAACACCAATTACTGCGCTTCCACATGCAAAGCCATCTTTTCCTACTTACCAATAAATAAATAAATCATTGATAAAGGGGTAGCGGGAAAGATGCCAACCCAACCCCCATTCAACGAAAGAACGGGATAGAAGAGAGGAATTTCTCCTCCTCTTGGGGTTTTTTCATTTTCCGATCTTAGATTTCGGGCGTTTTTGTCTCATTCCCCCTTCACCCCATCTTCCTCCTCCCCAAACCACCATCTGCCACCCTCCTCCGCCTCTTCCGCTGTGTATCCGGTGACTGTTTTGTTACCGGTTTTTCTTTTTTTTTTTTTGGTTCTCTTCTTTGGTGTCCGCGTGTAGGATTGCTCCCTGTTTGTGGGGCTTCTATCACCCATGTGTAGATATTTTTGATTATTTTCTAAAGTACTCCGTCTGTTTGGAGTAGTGGATTTAGTTTGAGTTGGGTGTAGTTTTTGGACTGAGTCCCTACTGCTTTGGTAAAAAAGATAAAAGGGGAGAGAGAGAGAGAGAGAGAGAGAGAGAGAGAGAGAGAGAGAGAACCTTCGGAAGGTGGAGTAGTACCATTTTGACCTCGAACAATCTGAACCAAGTCCAGGAGGGAAACAAAGTAAAAGGCCAAGGCACGAAGAACTGATGGTATTGGTGATCCACCCATTACTTTCCTCTTCCTAAGTTAAATGGATTGGTTATCAAGGGAAATCCGTTCAAGCCTAGCCTATCCGTACGTGTTCAAGAACTTCAGATTATATACAGTATTAAAGAGAGGGGGGGCGTGTGCGTGTGCGTGTGCGTGTGCGTGTGGTGGGGGGTTGGTAAATGGGGGTTGTTTAGAAATGGACAGTGGGAATGGACAGAAAGCGTGTGCATAAATCTCTGTGATGAAAAATCTTGGGGTTTGTCTGGAATGGTATACTAGCTGGTAGAAGTGTCAAACGTGCGTGTCGTGCCGTGCCGTGCCATTCAACTTCCGTGCCAACTATGTTTCGTGCCGTGCCGTTCCGTGCCCGTTTACTTAAATTGTGTCGTGCCATAGCCAATCTATCGTGTCGTGCCGTGCCCATTTACTTAAATAGTGTCGTGTCGTGCCGTGCCATTTTTCAATCGTGTCGTGCTGGGCCGGGCCCATTTACTTAAATCGTGTCGTGCTGTGCCGGCCCATTTTTTAATCGTGTCTTGTCGTGCCATTTTTCAATCGGGCCGGGCCGGGCCGGGCCATTTACTTAATTTGTCTCGTGCCGTGTTGACCCTTTTTTTTAATCGTGTCGTGCCGTGCCAGCCTGTTTACTTGAGGGCCGCCTAAGCTATTTTTAAAAAATCGGAACCATCTAACTTTTATGTGGGAGAGATTAGATCATTTATGCCAATAATCAAGTAAAATGCTTATCGCTACATACTTGATCGGACATAAAAAAATTCAATCAAACAATGAATTAGTATGCCGATGAAAGAGCTTTCAAAATCCGATGCACGAAATAATTGGATCCCATGATTAGAACACTAGGCACAATAAAATGAATGCATTGATTAGTATTGATCATCGTGATTGCGTTACGATTGTGTGGCTACTGCTTGAAGGTCTCGTTTTTGTATAATAGTAATATACTAATTTTTTAAATCTATAACACAAGTTAATTGGTGGAATAGTTGTTTGATTGTGTATAATAGAACTTAGGGACTCGGGTTCAAGTCTCAGTGTAGCCAATCTCTTTTTGGCTTTTTTTTTTCCTCTTATTTCTATAATGTTTTTTTTTTTTCTTATTTTAGTTTTTTTTCCTCTTTTTTCTACCATGTCGTGCCCATGCCTAGCTAAACCGTGTCGTGCTGTGCCGTGCCAGGCCAACTTCCGTGCCGTGCCCGTGTCGTGCCCGCCCACGTCCGTGCCCCGTGCCAGTCCACGTGCCCACTAAAACCGTGCCGTGTCGTGCCGTGCCATGCCAAGACCGTGCCCGTGCCCATTCACGTGCTCACTAAGACCGTGCCGAGTTGTGCTGTGCTAGGGCATGACCGTGCCCGTGCCCGTGCCGTGCCACATTTAACCGTGTCGTGTCCGTGCCGACCCGGCCGGTTTGACACCCCTACTATTTGGCTAGTGGCGGCTTCAGAATTTTGTAATATGGTGTTTAGAAATTACCTTTTAACTCTACTAACTAATCTCTTAATCAATAATATAAGTACAAAATGTCATATACCAGTATAAATAGTGCGGTCAAAAAAATAACCTTTACTCTACGAAAAAATTAACTACGAGACAAAATGATAACTTAAAAATATATATATTTGTTTTTTCAAAAAAAATAATTATTTTTTGAAAGTTGCGTCGTAGATATTGTTTTGAGAATGGAGGACGATTTTTTTTTACAATTGTCCGAGATGAGATCTCATAATTTATGCCAACGTTTAATCGGCGTATTAATCTACTGAAACTCTTTTAAAAGAAACTGTAGCGAGTATGTTGACACTGACCTTCTCGAAAATATGATGTTCTTTAGGATAACATGGTGAGATTTAATTTTCTATCGTAATCTGAAATTTGAAGGAATATTATTCAAGTTAACGGGGTTTGCAATGGAGTTGAGTTTTTTTAAAGCTTTGTCCATAAATTCTATTAGCTAATAAAACAAAAACAAATAAAATAGTTATAATTGTCATGAATATGGAATTAACACATTTAGATCATCGACAATAAAAATGGAGAGGTAACGCAGAGCATAATATTTACACTAATAGATTCTTCTTTTTTCTATTTCTTTTTCAATTTCTTATTATGATTATGAGTTTTATTTGAAGTAATTAATGTGTTTAATGTTCAAATATGAATTACGTGCCCATTGATGGGCCATAATTGGATTGTGGTTGATTGTTCAATTGGTTTTGGGTTGAGTGTTTAATTCTTTTTGAGTCAAGTGTTCAAAACAATTAGAATTGGATGTTCATTGATATTTAAATTGGGTGTTTAAAAAAAACTAGCCCATAATTTTTACATATATTCTAAGGAAAAAAAAATTATTTGTGTATTCAGTTGACCATGGAAGAATCTATGTAGAGCCGCCTCTGTAGCGAGCTACTCCCTTCGATCCAAATTAATCTCCGGTTCGGTTTCTAATACAATTTTTAAAATGTTAATATCTGTCAATCTACAATGTCTTTAAAATTTTTAAGAACTTTGTATAATAGAACTAATTGAGATTTATCATATGAGATCCATATTGCACATAAAAATCACTATAGATTTAAAGATATTAACAATCTAAAAAATGTAATGAAGACCGAAATGGATTATTAATTTGGAACGGAGGGAGTTCTACGTACTATTCCTATTGCTTTGTTGACCAGGGAGGGTGGGGCTCCCATCCTATTCACAAGCACATGCACCAAAGAGAAAGTCAGGTCACATCTCTCTCAGCCACTTGTTGGACGGGCCAGGAAGGCCAACTTTTTCTGTTGACTCAAAGAATTGAATACTTGACTACTTGTTGGACGGGCCAGGACGGCCAACTTTTTCTGTTGACTCAAGGGAAAATTGCGAAACAGTGGGAAGAGGGGCAAAAAAATGCTCAAGTTATCGACTAGTTTTTAGGAATTCAAAATGCATGAGAAGGAGAAAATTAATTTCCAATACATGGAATTCAAAACAGACATGGACACAAATATAGAGTTGGATAATCTTGTTGGATTACGATGAATGATATTTACTTTTGTCCTGCCTCGGAGTCATGCATGTAAACGAGACACGAAAACCGAGAAAGTAGAAACATGGCACCTAGGGTGTGGTTGACAAGGAAAATATGTTTTCCAAGGAAAAAGATATCTTAGAAACTACATAATGACCATTTCGATGGCATTATGTGGGTGTGTGTGTTCCAATGGGAATCCGGAATAGCGGAACCATTGTGAGGTTGTGTGTGTGCGTTCCCATGGGAAACCGGACCGGCGGAACCATGGTGAGGAATAGCTTGGTTATCCGCGGAGAGGAGCCAATGAAATTGTGTGCCAATGGGAACCCGGCTCGGCGGAACCATTGTGAGGATACTCGGGAACCCGGCGCGGCGGAACCGAGGTTGGGTGTGTGGCTTGGTTATCCGCGGTACGGAGCCAATGTCAAATGATTTTGAAAGGGTGTGTGTGTGGCTTGGTTATCCGCGGTACGGAGCCAATGCAAAGGATTTTGAAAAATGATTTTGTAAGTGGAAAACGTTGACACGGTCTACGACGAGTCGCGTAGGAGAAATCGGGAAATCTTGGACACCAACGTTAGATAGTGAATGTGGATGTATTATCGTCATTTATGTGATTTCTATGATCGTTTGTTGGTAAGCTATGGATTAGCGGGTAAGGATTTCCTATTGAGCGTTGTAGCTCACGGTGTTGCCTTTTGGTGACCCTGGCATATTATATTGGTGGCGACGCCGGTATAATGTGTCAGACTTCATAGATGAGCAGGGTGAGATCTTCAGCTTGGAGGCGTGCGGAGCCGAGGAGCTGGCTAGGATGGAGAAGCAAGAGGAGCTGTAGAGTAGGACCCTTAGTTTCCTCTTTGTCATCCTATTTTGTATTTCAAATACTCTTACGAGAGTTATGATGTAATAACGAGTTAGACTCGCTTCGTTTTTCTAATAAAATGTTTTATTTAACGTACCCAAAATTCGGGGCGTTACAACTTGGTATCAGAGCTTTAGGTTCAAAACCTCGGCCATGGGTAGAACCTTAAGCTAGTTTTGACCATTGCACAAACGTGACTTCGATTTTCAAGTTTAACATCCCAAATTGGGTGGAGTTTTGTCAAAACAATCTTCGGATTGAAGCAAGGCGCGGAAATTGGCAGTACCGCCGAGCTGGGAATTCCCGAACAATTGGATGATGACTTAAATCAAGGATCGAATGTGGAACTAAGAAATTCAAAAATATTTTTCTATACCTTTTCCGAGAAAAAAAAAAAAATCGTTGCTTATTGAGCAAATTTTTATTTACTAGTTTGTGGAGGAGCCGTTCTTGAGTCAATATTTTAAATTGGGGACAAGAGTGGGACCCGAGCACCGAAAGTGTACCGGGCATAGCCCCATTTGGCCGGCAAACCCCACTCCCCCCTAAACTTCAAATTTCAAAATTTTACCTCCAAAACATTCAAATTTCAACTTTCAAACTTTAAACTTTTCCCTCCTCCACCCACCTTTTCGGCACCTATATATACCCCACCTCCACTTTCTTTTCTTCACCTCTCTCATCATCTTAAAAACTCCTCCCAAAACCGAGACCCCTTACCGAGCCATGGCAACCCGACGACGAGGATTTCTGGAAGACGCCTTGCTCCGAGACATCGAGCGAACCGAAATTCGCTTGATCATCCGAAGTCTTTGGTTGCAACTCTTCGCCTTCATCATATTTTGTGGAGTGCTCACACTAGCCATGCCATGGTGGTTCGCCGTGAACAACCGTGCCAACACCTTTTGGTATTGGTCTCTCGTCGTGGCCGCCGCACTCGCCGCGATCATAAAGGAGTACGAACGTCGTTTGCGCCAAGCTTTCAACGAAAGATGGTAGAGGAGGGCGAGACCGAAACCGAGGACGCCAATTCGGCATATCTTCGGCCGATCTAGTAACCGTTGTAGTTCTTTGGGGTGTAGAATGTCGAAGATTAGGATCGTTTTCAACTTGTATTAGGAAAAGTCTCGTGTTTTTACTTGCCTTTTGTAGTAAAACTCTATGCTTTATGATTGTAATTCTATGCTTATGTTGTATGTTTTTCTTGTCTATGAAAAACTTGCGTTATTTTTAAAAGAATACCGTTGCATATTATTTGTTAAACTGCTTTTGACCCTTATAAGGAAGCGCCTTTTTCAAAAATCGATTCGGTAGACTAAACCGCCCCTTTTCAATTTTTACTCGGAAGATGGTGACCGCATATACCCCCGAGGGGACTCGTTTCCAATTTAAGGGGGATAGACGATAATTCCAAGATCGGTCTAGCGACCTAGTCTAACCTGTAATTGCGTGCCAATTTCGGGGACGAAATTGTTTTAAGGGGGATAGATTGTAACGACCCTGATTTTCAGTCGTTAAAAATTTCGTTAAATATTTGAATTTTATTTGGATTTCCTTAATTTCCTTGTGGTTTGTCAAAATTACATTTTTGCCCTTAAACTTTCGTTTATTTGCGCTTTGGCCTATTTAGCAAGCCTAACTAGCTTTTGACCATCTAGTTGGAGAAACCAAGCTAGCAAGCTATCTAGTTACTTTTTCCTAACCGCAAAATGACCGTTTTGCCCCCCTGGACACTTTGGACCTTTTGAACCCTAGTCAAAGTATTGCATATTCTTTTTCTTTTAATTATTTTGATTTTATTCTTTGTCCATTGAACAATAGTTGTTAGGGAAACTATTATCCATTGGATAATAGAAACCCATTTGTTTATAGTAAAAGTATATTTGGTTAAAGTACTAAGGATATATAAAAAATAGACTTTTTAAGTACTTTTGACTATTTTATATTAAAAGTGACCTAATATCTTTTATCCATTGGATAATACATGTTAGGGGAAATTTTACCCATTAGATAAAAGAGTTGGTCTTTCAAAGTACTATGGTGTTAATTAGTTTAATACCTTTCATTTAAACCATGTGTGAAAGCACAACCATTTTTAATTGGAAAGGTACATGGTACTAAGATTCCTATGTACCCTTAATCTATTTTCTAATGGGGTTTTGATCTTCCCAAGTACATGGGTACATATGTATATATATATATTCGTACTTAGATGGTTAAAATATTACCTAGTGTATCATATGCCTATTTATTAGTTTGTTGGGAAAATCCTAGCCTTTAAATTCTACCTTTGATACTTAGTACAAAAAGTACATAGATTTTATTGTTTGCTTGCATATGCATATATATATTGTGTACTTGAGGAAGCAAGAGAGAGGGAGAGAGAGAGAGAAAATTCGGCTAGGAGAGAGGGGGAGAGAGAGAGAGAGAGAGAGGAAGGAAAGAAAGAAGAAGATTGGATTGTACCTTGGTTGATTCTCCATTATACTTTCAAATCTTTGGCCATGTACTCTTCCAAGCAAGACTTAACCTCCCTTGTACTTCCTTGATTTGTTTAACACAAAATCTTGTACCAATATCTTTCTTGCCCACCAAGAATCAATCCTAGCCATGCAAGTGTAAGATTCTCCCTTGATCTTTCATGATCTCATGACAAGTGTCAAATTGAGGGAAGGAGAGGGAAAGGGGGGCCGGCCTTGAGAAGAGGAGAGAGAGCCAACCTTTGCCTATAAATAGAAGCTCATTCTCATGCTTTGAACTCACACCTCAAGCATTTGCTCTTCCTTCTCTCTAGAAACCATTCCTGGCAGCCTACTGCCCCTTCGGAAATCTCCCGTTTTCTCCTGCTTAGAGTAGTGTTTAGGATCAACTTCCTTCTAGAAAGTTGTAGAACACTTCGAGAGCTTCAAGTTAGGCTCAAGAACCACCTCAATCGGATTAGAAATGACCAAGATATCATCATCCGAAGTTCAGTGAAAATTCTGGATTTTCATTTCCAGACAGCTTACTGTCTTTTGCTTTACCCCGTTTTTCTCCAACCTAAGATCGTTTCTAGGATCAACTTTCTTCACGGAAGTTGTAGAGGGTTTCTTGATCTTCGATTTGGACCCAAGAATGACTCTATTCGGCCAAAGATTGACCGAGTTACTGCCCTCCAAAGATCAGTCCAGATTTGGAGTTTCACCGCCCGTAGAACTTTTCAACCTTGCTTATTCGGCCCCGACTAGTTTCGGATCAAGGTAGGATACCCTTATCCCTATCCCTATGTATAAGAATGATATCTTGAATTACTTTTCATGTCAATTAATTGTGTTTTGATCTTTAAAGATGAATATGAGCATACATATATGAATTGCTTGCATTACTTGTGACACGATAAAGCATAAGTGATTTATCACTCCAAGGGCGTCCGAACATGTGGCGTTATGCTTTAAGCGTTGATTTGAGCATGTTAAATATAGAATTGGATAATCTTGTTGGATTACGATGAATGATATTTACTTTTGTCCTGCCTCGGAGTCTTGCATGTAAACAAGACACGAAAACCGAGAAAGTAGAAACATGGCACCTAGGGTGTGGTTGACAAGGAAAATATGTTTTCTGTAGCGACCCGGATAATTATTTCATGGAAAATACGTCAATATCACGGGTGGCATTGGGGGTAATGTGCAATAAGTTTGGAGTTGGGGCCAATGTGTAAGAGAGGGAAAATATGTATATATGTATAGGGGTGGGGTGGAAATCAAAACAAAAAAAAAAAAAAAATCTCCTCTCCCTCTCTCACGTCTCCCTCTCTCTCTCTCTATACCCCTCCTCTCCAAACTTCATCTCCCACAATTTCTCCACTAAACCCACATCAAAGACCTTCAATCCTTGCCCCTCCAAGCTATAATTTCGTGGGTCTAGTTCGGTGGGAGTTGGTTCGGCTCGGTTTCGAAGTATTTCAAGATCTAGGGCTCGATTGGCTCGGGGGAAGTCCATACGACCTTGAGGTAGGGATTTCTTACGCTTTTTAGGTGTTTATATGTTGATTACGTCGATAGATCGCACTTAAAATCGTTCTTTGAAGCTACCCCTTTCATTTCTGAAAATCTGCAGAACAGGGTCTTCGTTTTTGGGGTTTTACGCCTTCTTAAGCTCAGATTTGAATTTTGGTTCCTTCATATGAAATAGAGTAGACTAAAAGCCCGTTCTAATGCCACTGGAATCACCTGAAACCGTTAAGAATTGAATTAATAGTGGATTTTAGAAATCAGGTCGCGAATCTGCCACGTTTTCTGTTCGACAGATTCGTATTGCTTCAGTAAATGCTTGTTTGGCTAGATTTCGAGAGCGAATCTGACTAGGGTTCCTTCGTATCTTTTGTACTTCGTTCAATTACGCAACTATTGGGACTGGAATCACTCAAAAATATTAAGAATTCAATTTATAGTGATTTTTAGAAGATTGCCCTGCAAGTTTCAAAATCTGGGCAGCTTATAGAGCTGTGTTTTTCTTCATCGCTTGTCATGGCTAAATGACACTATTGGTTATGGGTCCTTAAGGGTTTTAAAGACTTGTAAGTTGGTGATATTTTGGCATTCGAATCATTGGAATATATTGAGTATGCAATTTTTAATGATGTTGTATAATCGTTTTAACTCGATAATGGGTGTAAGATTGATTATTGATGGATTGTGCATAATGAAGGATGTTTATGGACCTATGATTCAAATGTCATGGCTACGTGTGATATCGCACTTTGTATGTATCGTGGTGTGGCATGTCATAGCATATGGACAACGGATGGAGTCGTATCCAATTTAGGATGTCGACGAAGGTTACGGGGCCTAACACCGCCCGGATTTCACGTCAATATGGACGGAGCCCGGTTCACCTTCTTGGTGGGACCTTGGCAAAGGTTACGGGGCCTAACACCGCCCGGATTTCACGTCAATATGGACGGAGCCCGGTTCACCTTCTTGGTGGGACCTTGGCAAAGGTTACGGGGCCTAACACCGCCCGGATTTCACGTCAATATGGACGGAGCCCGGTTCACCTTCTTGGTGGGACTTTGGCAAAGGTTACGGGGCCTAACACCGCCCGGAATTCACGTCAATATGGACGGAGCCCGGTTCACCTTCTTGGTGGGACCTTGGCGAGGGTTACGGGGCCCAACATTGCCCGGTGCATTGCCTTGCATCACTTATCTCACATTGTTGATTGGTTGAGCTAGACTTATGACTTGTGTTGCTTGAAGAAAAAAGAAAAAAGAGATAAAGTTGTTAATCTAATGTTTGGCTTGTCAATCGACTTTGAATTGTATCTTGGATTGCCATCCTTCCCCATTGAGCCTCTTGTTCGGTGATTGAACATAACATGTTTTTTTTTTTTGTATTTCATTTCAAGATTTCCCTACGAGCTAGTAAGCTCACCCTTCCTTGACATTTTTTTCAGGTTCAAATCAAGGAAACTAGTTCTTGTTGCATGGAGTGTGTGCCTGCAAGAAAAGACATCTTTTGTGAGCTTATTGGACGGTTATTTATACATCTACACTTATAGTCTTTTGAAAATTGGGTAGATGGCTCTGTAACCGTATTTTGACGTTTACTTTTGATATCGGAAGAATGTAACTAACTTTGTTATTTTCCGCCCGTTAACTTTGATAGTTGGACTTTCTCCGATTTATGCTAAACTCAAAGGGACCTTTTGGTAATATTGTTATTTTGAAAATTTGTTTAAATAGCTGGGCGTGACCTTTTCCAAGGAAAAAGATATCTTAGAAACTACATAATGACCATTTTGAGGGCATTATGTGGGTGTGTGTGTTCCAATGGGAATCCGGAATAGCGGAACCATTGTGAGGTTGTGTGTGTGCGTTCCCATGGGAAACCGGACCGACGGAACCATGGTGAGGAATAGCTTGGTTATCCGCGGAGAGGAGCCAATGAAATTGTGTGCCAATGGGAACCCGGCGCGGCGGAACCATTGTGAGGATACTCGGGAACCCGGCGCGGCGGAACCGAGGTTGGGTGTGTGGCTTGGTTATCCGCGGTACGGAGCCAATGTCAAATGATTTTGAAAGGGTGTGTGTGTGGCTTGGTTATCCGCGGTACGGAGCCAATGTCAAATGATTTTGAAATGCTTGGTTATCCGCGGTACGGAGCCAATGCAAAGGATTTTGAAAAATGGTTTTGTAAGTGGAAAACGTTGACACGGTCTACGACGAGTCGCGTAGGAGAAATCGGGAAATCTTGGACACCAACGTTAGATAGTGAATGTGGATGTATTATCGTCATTTATGTGATTTCTATGATCGTTTGTTGGTAAGCTATGAGTTAGCGGGTAAGGATTTCCTATTGAGCGTTGTAGCTCACGGTGTTGCCTTTTGGTGACCCTGGCATATTATATTGGTGGCGACGCCGGTATAATGTGTCAGACTTCATAGATGAGCAGGGTGAGATCTTCAGCTTGGAGGCGTGCGGAGCCGAGGAGCTGGCTAGGATGGAGAAGCAAGAGGAGCTGTAGAGTAGGACCCTTAGTTTCCTCTTTGTCATCCTATTTTGTATTTCAAATACTCTTACGAGAGTTATGATGTAATAACGAGCTAGACTCGCTTCGTTTTTCTAATAAAATGTTTTATTTAACGTACCCAAAATTCGGGGCGTTACACAAGGGCTAACTATGTCTACAAATTTTGTTAGTCGATCAATTTCAGGCATCTTTTTTTGCTGGGAATTTGTTGTATTAATTATTAAAGGTGGTGATTCTAATTGTTAAGGTTTAAATCTCACCTAATGTCACCAGTTGGTAATGGTTGTGTTCCTTAGCCTGAATGCTGTCTTTTCTAACTGTATTGCTTCTGATGTTTTGTTGATGTACCATTCTAGGGCCAGTAGTTGGGCTAAAGCATACATTGGATACTCTGTTTCCCCTGCTGATGAAACTGAACCAGCTAGAATCATGACTTTGGATGGAAGTAACATCTTGGAATGTTCTAAATTTTAGACCGATGCTCAACTGTTAAACAAATCTACTTGGGTGGTGTTAAGTCCACTCACAATTGATCGTTGCTTATCTATAAGATGTTAAACCAATTCTGAATTCTCAATGAAGTTGGTCTATAGTCTTCATTCTTAGACAAGCTATTGGTGCAACTGTAACAAGTCCTCGGTTTCCTTGTAACAGAAGAAGTATCTTTCTTCTTTTTTTTTGGGTTGATAATGAGATGATGTTCCTTGTCAAGGTTGTTGGAAATGATTGATCATGTGAGATGTGAGATTGTGTTATTCATTTATCTGCTTTGGTTTATTTTTCCTTTAATTAGGTCTTCCATATATTTAGCACTTGTTGCGAAAAATAGATTACCATATTTAGCATTTGTTGCGAAATTTTAGGTTCTAATACCGTGTGAAAACATAAGCTAGATTTTACTTACATTTGTTCATTCACATGCACATAATCCTTGACCACATATGCAAGTACTAATAGGCTCAGATGCTATGTTGGAAACATCTTTGTTTAGAAATAGGCATATAATTGTGGATAGCAAAGTTTTGCCAAAAAATGTCCTATAGCAATAGTAGTCCAATCACTTAGCAGCTTTGGAATGATATGAAATGACGATTAGCTGTCAAATTCTCATTCTCTAAATCATAGAAACGTTAGTTGCATATATACTTGCCGATGTCATTTGCGATCTGAATTTGAAGAATTTCACGTGCAAGGCACGTGCACTCTTACTAGTTGATTAATAAAATCTTAAAGGTTGAAGATTGAAACTTACGTAGGACCCGATATCTAAAAATTTGCAATTTTAAGTCTAAGAAGTTTTGCCAAATAGAATTGAGAAAAGTAATACTCCAAGTGATTGTCCTCCATAAGGTTGCATGTTCGAATTTCACGGAGTTCAAACATTCAAACCTTCGAGCTATTGGAGGGTTTGCCCGGTCGTTATTTCTGGACACCAAAATTAGTTGAGGTGCAAGCGAAAGAAGCTGGTCCGAATATCCGATGGTTATTATTATTATTATTATTGATAATAATAATAATAATAATAATAATAATAATAATAATAACCACCAAAGAGACTCCCTCAAACCCATGTGACGGCGCCGAAACGGCGCCGTTTCATGGGTTGAAACACTCTGCCATCCAAAACCGTTTCATTGGGACATCAGAGTCCCCGATATCCCAAATTAATATATATTCCGATAATTTGGCGTTGCCACGATTATAACTTTATTTGCACCAAAGGTAGTGATTTCGTAGTTCTTTTTCCGATCTTCTCTCAAGTTAATAGATCATATCATATTAACCCTTAAACCGTTTTGTTAATGAGTGCCCCTAAGGTACATGATAAAGCACTTGATAAGGTTTATTAAATGAGGTCAATTAAACTTCACTATTATAGAAAGTAGTGAAAGTAATTTAAATATTGGATGAAGAGTAAAATTTGTTTTGGAGACCAAAATGCCCGGCCCTTAGTTTTTTCCTCGGCTCCATTTCATTTGTGTTCCCTCCTTTTTTATTTTGTCCTTTCACCTTCTCGTCTTTTGGCATCTATGCAGTAGTAATATTTTTTCTACCAAACACAGTTGTAACCCGCCATTTGAAACAAAACCCATGTTAATTTATCGACTACTTTAGAGACAATCGTCACCCTTTAAAGTGGTATGACTCATTCAAATTGCCAGTTTTTATTTTTTGTTCACGCAAAACAAAATCCTTCAAGTTTCATGTACATATTTTCAGGGACATTTTTTAAGAAGCTTTTCAAACCATAAAATTACTTTTTTTGGTTACGTGAAGCAAAATCCTTTCACATGATGGGTTTCTACATTCTACTGTGTTTGGTAGGAAAAATGTCACTACTTAGTTGAAAGACAAGAATGTGAAAGGGCAAAATAAAAAAGGTATGAACACAAATGAAATGGAGTGGAGGGAAAAATTAAGGGGTATTTTGGTCTCCAAAATAAATTTTACTCTTCATCCAATATTCAAATTACTTTCACTACTTTCTACAATAGTGGGGTTTAATTAACCTCATTTAATGAACATTATCAAGTGCTTTATCATGTGCCTTAGGGGCACACATTAACAAAACCCATACTACTAACCCTAAATTAATATGCATACTCTTTATCATGTGCCTTAGTTAAAGAGTAGTAATACTCCATAAATTTCTGGCAACAAAGGTCACAAAGTAGTTATTTTAAATTCAAATGTTTCTCACAATTCAAATGTGGACTCGAATAACTGATTTGTGCTTGCCAAAGAATGCAGATGTTCGTTTAGAAGTTTTGAAAGTAATACTCCTAATAAGAGAGAGATAGAGATAGAAAAAAATTATTAAAATCCGTGTCCAGAAAATTTAAATCCTCCAAACGAAAAGGTCATTATGACCTTAAAATAAAGGAAACAAAAAGAAGGCAAATAATGTTAATATGATATGGTCTATTAACTTGAGTGACGATCGGAAAAAGAACTACGAAATCACTACTGTTGGTGCAAATAAAGTTCTAATCGTGGCAACGCCAAATTATCAGAATATATATTAATTTGGGATATCGGGGACTCTGATGTCCCTATGAAACGGTTTTGGACGACATAGTGTTTTGACCCATTAAACAGCGCCGAAACGGCGCCGTCACATGGGTTTGAGGGGGTCTCTTTGGTTGTTAAGTCCCATTTGGCATAGCACATATTGATGATCTATTGATTTTTTGGTGGCCCCATTTCAGATCTTACAAAAATGATTCTAATCGCTTATTTTTTGGCAGGCACAAATCAGTGATTTGAGTCCACATCTGCATTGTGAGAAACATTTGAATTTAAAATAACTACGCTGTGACCTTTGTTGCCATAAATTTATGGAGTATTACTACTAGTTTGGGTTTGGAGTAATTAAGGGTCCTATTCCTAGGTAATATGCATACTCTTGATCCAAGGAATATCGAAAAAAATATTTTCGAAAGAGAATAAAAAAAAATGCAGAGTCAAACAATGCCTGATAACGGTGGAAGCATCCTACTAATAGATTATTTAGTTCAAAACTATTTATTCATTCGATCACATACTCCAATCTCAAGACATCCGATGCTTTTATTAAAAAAAAAAAAAGAGAGAGAGAGATAAGAAGAAGAAGAAGATTTTCTCGATTGTAGGTATTTATATGGTATTATATTTGATAGGTGAGTGAGTCTGTTGATTTATTCGACAAATGTGTCCGGGGCTTCGTCCTTATTATATCTTCATCTACAAATACACTTCCTTCTCACATATGCCAATTTTTACTTGGGAATTGATTTTCACTCCCCTTTTGTCAAAGTGCACTTCATTTTTGTCTTCATTCATGTAGAATTACAAAATTACCCTTTATACATTTTTCTTTTATCTATTTTGGTATAATTATATTTTGTTATGCACTGGTAACTTCTCGCAGCATTGATAATGGGCTCCCGTATTATTAGAGGTGACAAATGGGCGGGTTTGGGCAAGTTGAAATAGGTCACGGGTCAAATATGTGTCAAATAGTAAATGGATTGAAACGGTTCGGGTCACGTCAAACCTAAATCCACCCGACCCATTTTCCCTCTTCTTTTTGTTTTTTCCCTTTTCTCTTCTCCCCCATCCCCGTTTCCAGTCATAGGTTGAATATGTGTCAACATTATGTAAACAATTGTCAAGTACGTTTATCCCCAAGCGAAAATTGCAGAATTCAATTTCCAAACTGCTGCCAAACAAGTGAAACAACTCTTATACCAGAATAGAAGCCACACAACTGCTGCCGGAAAGGATCATAATGTAATTTCACATCGCTAAAAAAAAAGAGTGCATTTGGATAAAAGAAAAGTGTGAAAATCAATTTCCTTTTACTTTAGTGGTGTAAAAGTCCCTTTTCGTACTACACCAGTGTCGCATGGAAGATTGTGAGAATAGAAATTAGATACGAAATAAAATTTTTATGAGTCTTTGAACAACAGACATGCACGCACATATATCTTATATATTATTGCATAATGATTTTTCGTGAGAATTCATTGGATTTTAGTGAAATTTCAATGTGATACATGTGACATAATCTTATCACATTTTCTGAAATTTTTTTTTCCCCGAATTTGAACTACAAAAGCTTACTTGTTTAATTTACATCAAGCGAAAATTTGTGTGATGTACACCAACAACAGGGTGCACTTGGATTTTTGGATTTTCCCTGTGCATAGAATAGCACGAGTTATATGTTAGTTAAATACGATAACAATTATAAGCAGGTGACGCGTGGCAAATTCGGATGCTTCTAAAAAAAAAAACACCTTCTTTAATAGTAGTTTATACTCCTACTATATATAGACATCAACTATCTCTCCATAAGGCATGGAGTAGGCCCATTAAACTTGGGATTCATCAAAGCACCTTAAAAAAACTGAGAAGACTCATCATATTAGTAATTAATTACTCCTTTTCTATTTTATCGGCATTAATTACTCACTTTTCCCTACAACAAAATTACTCCTAACGATGCTCCGTGCTTATGCACCGGTTATTAACAAAAATTTGGACGGTTGAGATTGCACACAACACCGTGCAATCTGGACCGCTGATTGCCAAGATCAACTGTCCGGATATGCACAGTGCTGCACAGCACCTCCCCAGGTTCTTGTGAATATGTGGTACTAGAATTCAATAACCAGTGATATTCATGAAATCCATAAGCGTTAACACACTCGCCTTTTTCACTATGTTATGCCAAAAGGTATATCCACCTATAAAAGAGTGCATCGTATGACCTTCCAAAAGGAGAGGTCTGTAATATCAATCAAAATCCAAAGTTTCCAGTACAACAATTTAACAGACCCACAAGACAAATAGTTTTAGCTCCAATTGGCATGATGAACTAATATCACCAAAGTACTGCTCCTAAATATAATCAATGGCCAGCATAACAATTCATATTGCTCGATGATGGATTCCTTAATAAGGGAGGAACAGACGTGGGCGGGCTGTGCTCCGTGGAGAATTGACGGAGATGGGTGTTTGGCAAGGTGAGAATGAGCATGGTGATCATGGAAGAATTTAATTTTCAAAATCACGACTTCCTATCATTTTTTATTGGCGAAAGTCAGCACTGTTAGAATAAATTAGATTAACACGTTGGAAGAGCCGAAGAGAAGTTGGACTCCTGACATCTATACTCCTAGCACCTAGCTAGTTGCACGTCTAATGCCATTGAGCCATAAGCTTCTTGGCCAGGACTTGCTATTGTTTATAGTAGTTTGATTAAGGAATATAATCTTAAGCACACAACTAGTATAGAGAATATCTGAATTCAAATGGAGTCACTCTAGGTATCGGATTTGACCAATTCCATAAATCATGAGAAGTGCTAGCTACCAGCGATGACCCGTGCTATGCCCGGGGTTGTCTTATTATTTTATGAACTAGCGATAACCTGTGCTACACACGGAGTTGTTACACAATCGGTACGCAACCCTTTGGTACCCATAGTTGAGTTGGACTTATAAATACACATCCTCCACTACAGTCCGATTTCTATTAGGGTGCCCTGACTAGAGCTTAGGTCTGCACCACCACTCAACCGTTGGATCGTGTTTTCAATGGTCCAGATTTTAATGAAACTTTTCCGGGAAAAAATGTTAATTGTGACCGGTCATAAACCTTCCGCAGATCCGGATCATTGAAAACACAATCCAACGACTTACGGTAAAAGCCCGGACCTAAGTTTATATCACGGAGTCCGGATCTGATCCGGAGTGTCCTCTACTATATTTTTATTTTGAACAGAAAATAAAGAAATTTATTATTAAAACAAGATGGTTGCAATGTTTAAACTGTAAATTAGGACAAGTTCAAAGGTCAACGTTTCACTAACAAAAACATAACTTCCAGGGAAGGATGAACAAAAGAAACTCAGAAGACACTCTCCCATTGGCCACCGAAGCCTGCAATGGGTATGCATTACTCTCTCTCTCTCTCTCTCTCTCTCTCTCTCTCTCCAATGGTTTTTTGATGTAGTACTCTGTTTTGGTTCTTGCTCTGCTTAATTACTTTATTGTGCTTCTACTGATCATTACCGCAATAGGAGATGCACCGATCATGCATGGGTCGTTGTGGGCTTTCACACATTTTTTGTTAAACTCGGAAAGGAGTGGTTTTATTGCTAAATCAAATGGGGGCAGTGGCCCGGTACTCTTTACGAACCAAGAGTAAACTTTTTGTTTTCTGGATATTGTTTGATCTCCAATCCGTTGGTTATATAATTCGGATTTTTAGTGTGGATCGTTTCTTAATTGATTCGCAAACGTGGTTGCAGTTGGGTTAGTGGTCAAGTACGGAGAGTTAAGAATAGCTCTCAGATCTCTAAGATCGAAATATCTCAAGTGTTATCAACTCTTCTGAAGCTAGTCTATACGAGTCCACAAAATTCATAAGTTAGAATTAAGAAAATTTATACTCCACAATCTATTTTTCAATAGAAATTGTATCTCGGGCTGCAATACCCTATGATCACGAGCCATGGAAATATGTCTGTAACATAGCAAAATCCAAACAAGAACTGTGTGTTGCCTTGATCCAGGGTCGGTATTTTCCGATATGGCCGTTACCCTATCGGTATTGGAATCGGAACACAACTAGCTAGAGCAGTGAGGTTTCTGTTTTATGCACCGGCCGGCGGCCGGTACGGTGCTGTATTGACAACCTTGGTGGCAATAGTATGACTTTTTTGCTATTGCGCTTATTCTTCTAATGCATAAAATTTCTTTCTTCAAATGACGAGTTATTCAAAAATAAGTTACATTTAACTATTTTGATAAAGCTCTGGAAATGATTTTACGTTTTCTAATGGATTTAATTTTTTGTTCAAATTAACCTTTTCTCTTTTCTAATATTCATGTGGCTCAAAATTACAAAATTTGGAATTTCCACTGTTCCGAAAGAGCTCTTAATTATTTGTACACATTTTACATTTTTATTCAAAATTATAAATAATTTCTTGTCAAATTGTGTGGTATCAGTTATTATTTTTAAAAACTTGAACGAAGTATTTGCACCATTTAAAAAGTCCAATTCATTTCCTTTTATAAGACGTCTCTTTAAAAAAATTTGTTCCATTTTTCTAAAATCAATGTTGACTCTACCAAATTCGTCAATTGGTTTAATCTTTATAAGTCTTTTAAAAGATTAATAAAATGTTTTTTTCTGATTAAAAAAAAACAAATCAACTAGTAGTTGACTAATTAAGTTCATTCCAAATAAAAAAGAATCACAAAATAAGATAACTACATGTATCTATATTCTTAAAACGATATTCGCCCCCACCAATTTGAGTGATCAATTAGGTGTTTACTAGGTTACCGCGAAGCCATCTCCAAGATATAGTGAAGCTCAATCTTAAAGACTATTGTCTTATTGCGTCATGCACTAATGAAGAGAGCCCGAATACATTCAGATTTTGCTAGCCCAACAACGAGATAATCTAGAGAGAGAACAATCAGAATTGTTCTAGTCAACTTACTGAATTGGTACGTAGAACCCCTTGCATTTATATAAGCATGGATCGTGACCGTTGGCCAAAGATTACACCTTAAACCCAATAATCATATCCAATTTATAATTGCCATGTCTATTCATTTCGTCCCAATAGGCACCTTTTCGTTTGATCATGTCTATTATTTTAAACCAAATAGACATATATATATATATATATATATACACCTTTTGTCTTTAAATTCAATAGTCACGTCTACAAATTCAACGTGAATAAATACACCTTTTGGATTAAAACTGTTGACCAATAGTTGCATATAATATCCATTAAATAGTTTGGAAATGTTACTAACACTTATCTGAACGGACATGTCTTAATGTTACTGTATTCTCAAATGAAGAAAAGACCAACATCGGCCTAGGTTTGCCAAATTAGATGTGCTTTTGTTGATATACATGTGGTGAGGTGTCCAGTACTATTCAGGCCTCAAAAACCAACACGAACGCATTGTCGGTGCTTTGTCTCACTCTGTCTAATGTCTTGAAACAGCGCTTGGGGTAATCCTTGGAGATATTTACAGCCAACAACAGATATAAATGGAACTCTAATTGCCTCTCATCGCAAAATGGATAGAAGGTGGTGGCGAGCCCAGGTATAGGGAATATTTTTTAATAAATACATTGTCTTAGTTTTCGAGGACAAAGTATGCAAAAGTACTTTTATGAAATTAAAAATTTTCTTCTTTCTATCTTCTTGTTTGCCAGCTAAATAACAAGGTCAATGATTGTCCTGAAACGATCAAACATAAAAGTACGGCTATTTGAGTTTCAATCGTGAATACACTCACCGATGTAGTCTACGTAACGAGAAGTCGAAAACATATTTGGAATTGCTTTATGCAAGTACGTAAATTAAGATGAAAGTATATTTTCATGCTTATAAGTATTATTTGGTGGCTGACACAATTAAGTTATCGGTTAGTGAGATTTCAGACTGAGTATACGTGCAACTTGCTAAATGCTGAATGTCATGCGGCCTTTGGACGGGAAGCTGCAAAATTGGTTCTTGCAACACCCGTTAAAGAATGGCCGGAGGTCTGTCTATCTAGATTCTTTTGTCATTTGTCAAGTAAACCCATATAATACGAAGCTCTCTCCTAAAGGATTCAGAAGATTCTTTTGCTCTTTCCATTCTTCTGATACTTTAATTGATCAACTTATCTGAACGGACATGTCTTAATGTAGTAGCCTGTGAGAGATATAAAGGGGTATTGGACTTTTTAGGGCATCCTCCTCCTTTCCTTTCAGCACTGAAATGGATAGCTTGCAATAACAAGGCTATACAGCAATAGAGCAACTAAGTAGCTAAAAGACTCACGTATTACCAATTCCACAAGAGAAGGCTTTATGTTGAAGCTTATTTTTAATCCTTGTCCTTGGAAACTTTCTTTCAAGTTCAAAGGCCAAGTCGTTTTTTTGTTCTAAGTCACTCCTTAAACCTGTTTCTCAAAGTCAAGCTTCAAATTGAAGTTTCTGGATAAGTTTGGAGTTCAGATATTAATTTCAAACGATAACAGACGGTGTAACTTACGGAAAGTGTTTCTGAATCGATCCGTACTTTTGATATCGCTGATAGAAGATCTATGTCAGTTATTTTTGTAAACTAATGAGTAATGCCTTTTGAGAAAATCCCCTTCAGGAAGTTAGAGAAGAACCGCAATCTGAAATGGAGCAATTTGTATGGTCCAATCACAAACCGTGGATGCCTAGGCCCATTGCTAAGCATACATGTGAGGATGGGCGATAAGGCATGTGAAATGAAGATATTTGAATTTGAAGAATACATGAAACATGCTGAACGCATAAGAAAGCACTTCCCGCACCTTGTCAGCATCTGGCTATCCACGGAGATGCAGGTTATTTACAGTTTTCTTGTGCTTTATATCCTTTTATCTTCTAGACAGAAAGACCTTAGCTGAAGTAGTAGATCTGGTTCTCATTCATATATAAAAAACAAAATATCACGATTTTTTTCCTTTGCAAATAGTTACCAAATACAATATAAATATGCTATAGCAAGGGTTTATTCCACAATCCAACCTGAATCCAATTAATGTGTGTGCCCTTATTCAACAACACAAGTGTCTATTCAAATTCAATCAACCTGTGAATTAATAAGAAGCTTGAGAACGTCTTTCATTGGTCTATCGATATAGCAGTCCCATCCATCTCTTTATATTCCAAACCCGAACAATATTTATGATTCTACTTCTAAACTATATTGCTCTTTTTCTTTGATTTGAAATACGCTGCCACTGATATACAGAGAGGATATCAGAGTTGCATTCAAGTTATCTTCTTAAGTTTTTTTGTGACGAGGAACTCTAGTCAGGGTATCTTTTGACCCGACCCCCTACTGGCTATTGGATGAACTCCAGATATATGCAAACAGACTGAAAGCCAGTGTCACAGATTATGTTGCACGGAAACAGAAACGGCTGGGGACATAGAGACAGATAGGCGACATGACTATTCTAATTAAAGAAATGGGGACATAGACACGGCAAGAGACACCTCAATATTTTTTTAAACGGTTCTTTCAGTTATGCAAACCTACACTATAACCACTACATATTTAGGTTTGGATTCCTATTGAATCCATTATTGAGTGATGGTGTATGCTTATGCACATATACTTGCGCTTTATATTACATTTTTGTTGGCTAAATACTATTGAAATTACAAATATTTTGCCGTCAAAAAGCTTTTAAAATCTGTACATATCACCCCGTTGTGTCACCATGTGGGTCCCCGTAGTGTCCCACCATTAACAAATATTAAAAATGTAATGGACACACCGTTATGTAGGGGTGTAAACGAGCCAAGCCAAGCTTCGGCGAGCTCAAGCTCGGCTTGTTTACTTAACGAGCCAAAAATTCGAGCTCGGCTCAAGCCTTAACGAGCCGAGCTTAGTCATTTACTAAACCAGCCTCTTTAATCGAGTCGAGCCTCCCTTAACGAGCCGAGTTTTTGTCGAACGAGCTGAGCTCCACTCGGCCCGTTTAGTAAACAAGCCGAGCCTTAACGAGCCAAGCTCGCGAGCTGCTTGGTTCATTTATAGCCTGTTATCTAAATTTCTGTTTTCTTTCCAATCGACGGGAAATCGTGTTTGTGGTTTGCTGGAATGTGGATGTGAAAAGTGGAGTTTGGTTCCTTGCCGTATTTCAGGACTTTTTTGAAAACAAACAATGAAGTGGATGGAATATGGAAGAAGATTAACAAAATGGACTTTATTAATCCTCAAAGTAGAAGAACAATCAATCGAGATGATCGAGTGAATAATTACAAGTTAAAACTACTCCTAGAAAATAAAAGATAAAGGCCTGATTGGCGTTGTTTGTGTGTCTTCAAATCGTCTTGAACTTGATTATAAATAGGGATTCCTTTACTTTTAAATTCAACTTTTCCCTCCAAGATAGCAGTTGAAGCTCTTTCAAATTCTGACGAAGTAACTCCTCCAACTGTTAAATGTGACCACATCTGGAAACCGTTTCGTTAATCGTGGAATCATGGGAATTAATTCCCTTTGACATCTGTCACCTGATCGATGGACCAAATGATCATAAAATACGCCACGTGTCGGCCAATCGATAGACAAGACTTTTCATAGTTTCACCAGCGATTCAATCCAATCCTAATTAATTGAGGTGAGTCCATTCTATTCTTTTAGCTATCCATGTTTACCCTTGCCACGTGTTGCCCGATCGATGGGTAAAAGGAAATCTCAGTTATGGTGCAAACAATGCTCCCCTTATTTATTTGAGTTAAAATCATTTAACGTGAGTAAATAATTCCTTCACCTTTTAAAAGGCGCGATTGACACACCGGTTTTTTCCAACGTGTATATCCTCTTTCGTTTATAAGATTTAGGGCATCGTTGCTTTACATCTCTTTGCAAACAATCAACTCCGAAACCATGGTGCCCGAAAAAGCTCTACTAAGCAAAGCAATGGCTTCGAAAACTTCTTCCACGCCGTTGACTTCTCAGTCAAGCCAGCGGAAGAAAAAACAAAGCTCTCCAGAAACTGAAACTCCAACGGAGTCGTACCTTCCGAGGTACCCTCAATGTCTAAGAGAGGCACATCAATTAACTCTCTATTTCATTCATGTAGTTAATAATCCTTCCAAATTTGTACTAGGTCCCATTTATTTCCCAAATTCCCCTGGGGAATTACCAACTTACTATCCGGTGAATTTCGACGAACCTTTACTCTTTTCGCTTCCAGGCCTCCATCGTACTGGCTGGAATACTAAAGGAACAATTCGATCATGGCCCACCGTTTTCCCATCTTGGGCAAAAGGGGTTCATCGTATGAAGAGATATTTACATCTTTCGTGGCATGCAATGGGTATTTATGAAGCTATAGACCTATCCACACAGGCCTTCGAATTAAACCCTAACTTGATTGCTACTGCTGCTGCTTGTTTTTGGTCTGTTTCATCTAATGCTTTTGTTTTCCAAATGGCCCTATGAGTCCCACTGTTCTAGACATTATTCATCTGACTGGCCTATCGAGTATGGGCGCAGAAGTCAATGCCGCCTTGGATCATCAACTTTGTGATCTGCCGTTTGAGAATTCTGATAACTCAGTTATGCCAATTTTATATCCATTTTTTGTACTTCTGATCTCACAGAGCCATTATTTACTGAAAAAGTGGCATTTTATTTGTATTGGCTCAACAAATACGTATTGTGTGTATCTGGTTTGAAGATAACCAAGCAATATGTTCATTCAGCCATTTGTTTGGCTCAAGACACGAAGCTTGCATTGGCTCCCTTTGTATTAGGGACATTATACAAGGGATTATGGACATTCACACAGAATAAAATCACCAGTAATTGTGGTGGTCCTTTCTGGATTCTCCAAGCATGGCTGCATGCTTACTTTCCATACCTTAAGCCTACAAGTTTTTATCCGAAGAGGAAAGATGGGGGTAAATGCTTGAGCTATGCGGAACACTTACTGGCTCATGAACCCACAAATGAAGACTCATCCTTCAAACGGTATTTCAAAGCTTTTTATAGCCCTGTTTTTGAAGAACTGCCTTATTGGCTTCCTTTTACGGACTGTCATTATTCAGCATCAAAAAGGATAGAACCCATTCTTCAATTTTTGGATCCAGCCCAAACGGTCAACGAGTTTTGGGCTAGTATCTTGATCTCAAGATTCCTATCGATAGGATTCTCTCCATCAACTACACGCTTCTCCAACTGCAGCTTTGAAATATACATGCCAAATCAGTGTTCTAAGCAGTTTGGTTTGGTGCAAAGGATCCCTGTCCCTCATACTCATCCAAGGATTAAGGATTTGGCCAAGACAAGGCCAAATGTAACTCAAACTTCTCTGATCAATGAATTGATTGGTCGGTTTCAAGGTATCAAGGCCAATTTCCAACTTATGAGTTTTGTGGCTGACCCTTCCTCAACCTCAGTATTTGAGTTGTTTTGGGATTGTGTTAAACCTATCTTATTCAACAAAGAGTTGAGTAATTGCCTTTTGAGGCTTGATCCTGAAGACTCTTCATCAGGTATCATCTATTATGTTTGTGAAATCATTCTTAACTTAGTGGTTATAATGGTTATATTCTTACTATTGATTTTTCATGATTTCAGTTCCTTAGAAGATTCCTATTTCTAGACCAAGAGGTCAAGATAAAGGGAAGAAACCTGAAATACCTCAAACAAAGAAAAGAACCCGGAGTTCTCAGGTCCAAGATACATTGCCAGATCCCCCACTCATGGTGGATGCAATGAAGGGATTTAAATTACCCGATCGACAAACAAGTCCAAAAGTGATAGCTGAGGACTCAGAGATATTGGTAACATTCCAAAGGGTAATAATTTCATTTTTGCTAATTTATTGGACTTATACATCATATTTTAGTCCTTTATTGATTCACTTCTTTTCTTTTATGCTAGAAAACAAAGAGAAAAGTTCAACTGGTATCTCAATCAGATGATGAAGGTGAGAAAGATAAAGGTTCTACCACAAACCTGTCAACTTCTGTCAAACCTTCTTTTGATAATGAACCTGGTCTTCCATCGATTACCCCTTCACCATTGAAACGTCCATCAACAACTTTGGATGTGGGTGATAATCCCTCGGACATAAGACCAAGAGATATCTCAACTTCCCCAGGAGGCCTACCATTCGACCCTATTACGGATTTCATTTTAAATTCAGTTCCTAATTTTTCTGCTATTCTGGAAGTTGAACCTCTTGTAGAAAAGGATACTTTTGGTGTTGAGCAATTGGAGATCCATTCTCCTAATCAAGGAGAAATAATATCAGAACCCTTTCTTCCAATGGAACCATCGATAGAGGTTACCGAAGTCCTAGAGCAGCCGCACACTGACGTTGAAACTGACATCCCAGATTTGGTTGTCAAATCCACAACTCCAATAACCTCTCCTTCATCTGTCAATGGGGCCAACCCTGATATGGCCAGTTCCTCAACTTCTGACTTAGACCTCATGTTGCAAAAAGCCAGAACTTATTCTGCATCATACTCTAGGTCTATTTCTGAGTTCTCTGATCCTTTAACTTCCCTTGCCTCCATTGAGCTTAGTGATGAAACGAGAGATGAAATGAAGAATTTCTTTGAGATGATTGAGCTTCCACTATGAGAAATTGTTGCTGATCACATTTCAGCTTTCATGAGTTGTGTGAATCACCTGATATCTTGGAAGATACTCCCACTATATGAGCAAATAAAACTTGAAGAATTTGGTTCAAGCTTGAATGAAAATCTGACAATAGCGGCCTACTGTCAGAAAGAAATGAAAGACAAGCAGGAAACCATTACTCAAATTGCCAATGTCTCAAAGAAATTAGATAGCATGGGGAACAATATTCATCATCTGAAGAATGAATTGGAACAGATTGATAAAGAAGTAGCTGAGCTCCTTACACGCCTGGGCTAGCTCAGGGAAGAAAAGAGGTCATTATTGGCACAAAAAGAGTTGATTAACCATGAATTGGCTAGTATCAACTAAGATGACCAAGGGACTAAGTCAATCGTATTGATGGCCAAGATTGACTTTTTAAAGTATCAAGAAAAATTCAGGGTTATCAACGTTAAATGGGATAACTTCTCCAAAATGTTCAAGGAGTTGAAGTTTAAAAGTCATTGATTGATTTTTTAGAGTACAGCTGTAACTTTGGCCTATTTGTTTTCAGGCTCTTTTAGTTGTACTTTTATTTTCTTGTAATGTTTAGTCTACTCTTCAAGCTTTTTACACATTTTGTTTAGTTTGTTCTGACCATTCTGTGGTAAGAAATATCAACTTTGCGCATGATTGATTTTCTCGTTCCTCCATTTCAAAATTATGAAGATTTTAATTTTGCCTTGATATGAATCGACGGAGAACCATCGAACCTAAACCGTTTACTCCTTGACACTTGAGGAATAAATCGTGATTAATTGCTAACCCTTTTTTATAGGATCACTTTATAAGAAAACACTAAACTAATAACTGACTCTTCCATTTCCTGATGGTGGATGTAAATCATGGCTAAATATTAGCCCCTCATCGATAGGTTTCACCAATGACATTACATGGGAACCGTCAACTGTCTCTTCCACTTCCTGATAGTGGAGAAGATCATGCGTAATAACTGCTCGATCAACTGCTTAGAGAACTGAACCGTTATTCATCTTTTCTTTTATAAATTAAACCTTTATGGAATGGTTTCACATCGACTCTCTTTCATTCCAACTTGACTTTTCCTTTTTGTAATCTTTTTGCTCATAGTCAAATTGAAGCCATGGAAATTGATCTAAGCACACCCCTGTCTTCCTTCGAAGAAGGTAAATCTTCTGTCGATCAACCACTCTCTCCTATTACAGCCATTTCTAGCTGGGATGATCCTTTGCCAACTGATCCTCCAGCTAATTGGAGTATCAAATTACCCACTGAAAGGGTGATTGTAAGAATGGAGGATCCTCCTTTTTATCCAAACTCAAGTATTCGACGCTCGCATGTTAAAGTCAGTTACCAATTCCCCTGGGTTATAGAGGAACCAATGGCAATGCCGTTGGATTCACTACTTTCATTGCACTATAGGCCGATGCCATTCCAACTGGCAGAGGCAGGTGGCAAACCAAGCCTAGAGAATCATGAATCTCTCTTCGAAAGAGCTAAAAATCAGCAACCATATTGGAGAGAAGTAGTGAGAAAGTCATGTTTTCTTGCTGGCTTTTCTGATGATCAACCTAACATCTCTCCTCTTCTTGAGAGCCCAAATTGGTTCCATGAACTAGAGAAAATAAGGTATAACCCTCCACTGTCTCATGCCCAAACAGGGTATTCAGTCTGTGGAGGTTCGGATGAATATACAGCCAAAGAATTACTGGCTGTTTTTCCCTTTTTGAATATTCACATTCTGGAAGAACATGTCCCATACTTGAATTTCTTGTGGGCATGTGAAACTCTCCAGTTTTATGAGAGTAGTCTCATTACTACTCATCTTCATGGGTTTAAATCTGCATTGCCTCTTATAAGGCTTTGGATGAAGACCAGCACTGCTGCTCACTATGACCCCTTTTGGGTTGATTATGAAGTACACCATGAACAAGTGGTTAAACTTCATAATAAAGTGTTAGACCTAAATCACTCCAACTGGGACTTACCACCAAACCCCTCAAAAACCCTTCTCCAGAAACATCAGAATTGGCTCTGCAAGAAGAACCACAAGAGAGCCAATCTTTTGGCTAAAGCCGAAAAGAGTGTAATGGCCATGAGGCCATTAATAGATAAGAAGATTAAGATGAATGCAGAGGAAATGGCCAGGGACAAAGAGCATGAATTCCTGACCTACGCTTGGGAAAAATTTCATGTTTTTGTCACTTGGAGTTTCCCACACTATTTCGAAATCATTCGAATTGATGCTAATGGTAACCCTATTGCACCTGTAAATGCCTAGATTTATAGGCATCATTTAAATTCTGTTTTTATTTTCTATTTCCTTTTGAAAAGGAAATGTTTTGTTTTATTTCCTTTTTGTAAGCAGGAAATGTAACTTGTTTTGTGTTGAATGAGAAGTAAGCCTTAGTTTGTAGGCTTTTGCAAATGGTCTGTTTATGTATGAATTACCTTTAACTTATGACTCTTTTATTCATCGATTCACTCCTAAGGAGATGGAAAGTATGCCTTTAAATACTTTCCATTGATTGTTCTTTCATGTATAGTTCCAAAAATGGATTCTAACTGATAAGCTCCACCTCTTAGTACTTTTAATACACGAAATGGTCCCTCCCAATTTGGAGACCATTTACCAAAATATCTTTTCTTTTTCTTATTTAAAGGCAAAATTGCCTTCCAAACCAAATCACTTTTTGCAAATGATTTCTCATGAACTCTTTTATGTAAACTCTTTCTATGTTTTTCTTTTGTGCTTGTATATTATTTTGAGCATCTATTCTGGACTTTTCTAGTCCATCTAACTCTTTATACATTGCTTCTTCGAAATCAACATTAATTGGATCATAATGCTTGACAATTCTATGAGATATAACATTAATTTTGACGGGCAACACTGCAGCTTGGCCATACACAATTCATATGGTGTAGCTCTTGTACTTTCCCTTTTTGAAGTCCTGTAAGCCCATAACACTTTTGGCAATAAATCATGCCATTCTCTGGGATTCTCAGTTATCATTTTAGATAGAGTATTCTTAATGATCTTATTAGTAGATTCCACTTGCTCATTTGCTTGGGCATAATAAGGAGAAGAATTCAAGATTTTTACTCCATATGAGTTAACATAAGCCATTACGTCTTGACCATTGAATACAAATGCTTGGTCAACCATTATTGTTTCAGGAATACCAAATCGACAGAAAATATGCTCCTCAATGAAATCAATTACCTGCTTTTGTGCTACACTTTTCAATGGAATAGCTTCTGTCCATTTTGTAAAATAATCCGTAGCTACCATTACATACTCATGTTGTTGAGAAGAATGAGGAATTATTTCTCCGATCATATCAATTGCCCAACCTCTAAAAGGCCATGGTTTAACAATTGATTGTAAAGGAAAAGTTGGAACCCTTTGAATGGGTCCATATTGTTGTCATTTTTGATGTCCCTTAGCATAAGAGATATAATCTTTCCTTATTGTTGGCCAATAATAGCCATATCTTTTAAGTAACCATTTCATTTTCTCTCCAGAGTGAGAACCACAAGTTCCTTCATGAACTTCTCCCATAACTATCATTGTTTGGGGTTTAGCAATACAAAGCAACAATACTTCATCTGAGGACTTTCTGAATAAGTCATCACCCATTATGATATAATTAATAGCCATTTTGCTTTATATTTCTATCTATTTTTTCATTTGGATTCTCTAGGAATTTCCTTATTGGAACTCTCCAATCATCAACTAAATTTAGTTCCATAATATCAAAATCATCCCTATCTCTTTCAATAGAGAAATGCAAGAATCTCTTTTGTACTCTTATTAATTTTTCATTCTGTCCTTTTGGAATCCTAATTCTAGAAGCAACTTGTGCCATTTGATTAGCATCACCATTTTCTAATCTATAAACATGTTGTAACTGTACTTCATCAAAATATGATACAAGAATTTTAACTTTCTGTAGTTGTAATTCTAGCAAAGGATGATTATACTTATATTCACCTGTTATCTGTCGAATCACCAATTGTGAATTCCCTGTAACATTTAAATACTTAATATTCAATTCTTTTGCAATCTCTAAACCGATAATCAAAGCTTCATACTTAGCTTGATTATTGGTTAAAATCCTATTTTCATCTAACTGAAAAGAAAACTGTAAAAGTTCCCCTTTTGGAGATGTAAAAACTATGCCTGCTCCAACCCCTCTGTTAGTTTTAGAACCATCGAATGACAATTTCCATGGTTTTATTTCAATCATATGTACCTCAAACTCATCCTTTTCCATTAACATATTAGGATGATCTGCTACAAAATCAGCTAAAACTTGTCCTTTTACTACCTTTTGAGGCACATACTGTAAGTCATATTCTATTAAAGCTAACAACCATTTACCATGTTTGCCTATTAATATAGGCCTTTTTAAGATATATTTGACAACATCTGTTTGTGCAATTACTTGCACCGTCGATGGTAACATGTAAAACCTTAACTTGACTGCAGAAAAATACAATGTTAAGCATAACTTCTCAATAGGCTTATATTTTATCTCACATTCATTTAACCGCCTACTAAGATAATAAATGGCTTGTTCATGGCCTTTTTCATTATCTTGAGCCAAAAGACAACCAATTGATTGGTGTCCTGCTGAATATACAATTTTAAAGGTTTCCCTATTGTTGGTGGCATGAGAACAGGAGGTCTAACCAATGACTGTTTTAAAAGCTCAAAAGTTTTCTGATGTTCCTCTTCCCGTTTGAAATCTTTCTGAGGTTTTAATTTCAAAAGTGGAGAAAAAGCAAGAGTCTTACCAGACAAATTGGAGATAAATCTCCTAAGAAAATTCACCTGTCCCAAAAAATGTTGAAGTTCTTGTTTATTTATTGGAGGCTGTGCTTCTATTATACCTTTAGCCTTGTCTTTATCAATCTCAATCCCTTTCTTGTGAACCAGAAATCCCAAAAAATTTCCAGCAGTAACTCTAAAAGCACATTTCGTTGCATTCATTTTTAGATGATATTGTCTCATCCTCATCAAGACTTGCTTTAAATAGTCTATATGCTCATCAAATGTATGAGATTTCACTACTATATCATCGATATAAACTTCCATAAACCTCCCAATTAGGTCATGAAAGATTACATTCATTGTTCTTTGATAGGTTGCTCCTGCATTCTTTAATCCAAATGCCATGACAATCCATTCAAACAATCCAATATACCATGGACATCTAAATGCAGTTTTGTGTGTATCTTCTTCAGCAATAAATATTTGGTTATATCCAGAATAACCATCCATGAAAGAAAAAAATCAATGGCCTGCAGTTGCATCCACTAAATGGTCTACAACAGGCATATGATACTCATCTTTTGGTGATGCCGTATTTAAATTTCTAAAATCGATGCATATTCTTACCTTACCATTCTTCTTAATTATAGGAACAATATTTGAAATCCATTCAACATATTTAACAGGCCAAATAAATTTGGCCTTAAATAATCGTTCCATTTCTTTCTTTACTTCTCTTTGAACTTCAGGTGTCATCTATCTTGGAATTTGTTGATATGGAACAAAGTCCTCTTTAATAGGAATTTTATGTTCAACCAATGATCTATTCAAACCAGGCATATCAGGATAATCCCAAGCAAAACAGTCTCTAAATTCAGACAACAAATACTTCAACCAATCCTTTATTTCATCAAGTAAAGCAGCACATACATGAAGAATTCTAGGATCTCCTTCTGTTCCTACATTAAAATCCTCTAAAGGATCCTTTACTTCTGCTTTATAATCATTAACTTCAGCAGGAGCAGTTTTAAGATCTTCCATAGCCAATTCCTTAAGAGTCAAAGGACTATCATCTACCACACAGTCTGCCCAATTACAAGAAATAGGCTCATCAGCCTCTAATTTTCTAGATACTATAAAAGAAATGATCTCTTAAACGTAGCTTTTAAAGTAGCTAACTCTTCATTTACATGGCTCAGATTGTCACTAATCATAAGAAATCTTTGATCCAGAACCACCAGACCTTAATATTATGTTAGGTCTAACAAAATCTTTACTTATTTCCTTAATACCATCTGTAATGTATTTCAGGAATTGGCTTTCAGTAAGGCTTACCTCTACTGACTTCACTTCTGAACCTTCAAACTTGATTGGCCATAGGTCTTCATCATATAGACCTGCTTCCACATTGTTAGTATCTGTTTTGAATGGATGTTTGTCTGTCCAGAAAATTTCCATTCCACCAACTTCTTTATCCTCTCTTTATTTCAGAAATATTAATGCCTGATGTAAAGAAGAGGGGACAAAACCATTTATGTGAATCCAATCTCTGCCTTACAAGGCATTATAATTGGAAGACGAATCAATAACAAAGAAAGTAGTATTCATTTTTCTGTTTCCAATTTGTAATTGCAAAGAAATCACACCTTTAGCAGGTGAGCATCCTCCTGCAAAGTTTCCAACTGTCACTTCTGTTGGGATCAGGTCTGACTCATTTTTGTTCAAAATCTTCATCATTTTTGAAGGCAAGATGTTCACTATAGCTCCATTATCAATCAAAACCTTATTAATAGATTGTCCGTTGATATGAATCATAATATATAATGGCTTTAAATGCCTGACCAAGTCATTATCGGGGGTTCTCAAAACTACTACATCTTTTCCTCTAGTATCTTTTTCAATTTGAATAGACTTTTGTTGTGAGTCTTTCTCTTGTTCATTTATCTTAACTATAGCATCTGTTTTATCTTCAACATCTCCTTCTAAACTTGTGGGTTGATTAGGTTTTGCCCGAAAAGTTTTTGGCAAAATTAAAATCATATTACAATGAATTTTGGTAGCGGAAACTGACCCGAATTGAATAGAATCCAATGCTTGACCAAAAGTGGTAGACTTTTGAGAGTCCACTTCATTCTTGCCATCATTGAAATCTTCTTTCATCATGTCTGAACTGTTAACTGACAGCAAATCATCATCTTCATCATCTTCCAATAACACTTGTTGGAATTCTTCCATCTTCTTTATCAAGCTCTTTTTGAATTCTACCTTCTGCTCTTTGATCGACAGAGCATGTGTCCAGATGAACTTGAGATTTGCCCCCGAAGCCTTTGAGCAATGGTTGGTTTGTTTGCTTGCCCCCCAGGTTTTTCTACCTCCTTTGCTTTTTGTTTAGGCACTATTGAGACCGGTACAGTTGATTCTCTAGTCCAAACCATAGGGGCTGCCTGGTTTGGAATTACTTTGGCCTTTATTTCTGGCCACTATGTTGAATCTATCATTATCTATTGGTCTCTCCTTTCTCTTTCTGAAATCTTCCTTTGCAACCTCCTTTTCTGAGTATTGGTAATAGGAACAAATTCCCTGACATTTGGGAACTTGGGATGTCGCACAGTATCCCATCTGTGATGCTCGATGTTTGGCGGGATTACCATTCTTTCCTAATATCCGCCTCTAATGAAAGGCATTCTTCCCCTTGATCTTTTACCCCTTGGGTAAAACCTCTTCCCCTTTCATTCATAAATAAAGGAGGATAAATTAGGCTTGTATCTGGTTTCCCTGGTAGTGCTGGAATCACAGGATATCCTTTAAATAGGAATGTCCCATCATCTTCTCCAAACCATCTATGTGATTCAGAAGGTATAAAAAGCCCAGGATCTTCACCTTCAAAAATCAATTTTGGTCCAACATAAATCTGTAAATCTTCACCTTCAAAAATCAATTTTGGTCCAACATAAATCTGTAAATCATTACTTCCCATAGTATTAAATCTAATGGAACCTTTATCATAGGTACCATTATATTCTTTTTCTGTAATTATCTCCTCTCCTGACTTGATTTCCTCATCACATCTTAAACAAAAGTAATTTTCAAACTTCTGCCTCGCTTGTGACTCCTCTGCTCTCTCCATAATTTCTTCTTCTTCTTGAATTCTTCTTTCAATTTGGGATGCCATCTTTCCTTTCTTTAATCTGGCAGTCACCATGTTAACCTCCACTAAAGGAAAATGATCGATATCAATGCCCATTACTTCCTTATTTCCCTTAGCATATTGTAACAGTCCTTTCTGAATCAGGTCCTGCACACAATTTCGAAATGTAACATAATTATTAGTATTGTGTCTAAAAGAATTATGCCATTTACAATAATCTTTTCCTTTTCTGTCCTTTTCAGGAGGAATCATGTGCCCTGGTGACAAGGTTAAGAACTTCTGATTAATTAGTTCATCAAATAGTTGATCAGCTTTGGACAAATCAAATGAGTATTGTCTAAAATTTGCTTGATTTCTCCTATTTGGATGAGATGAAGGCATATTCACAGGCTTCTCAGCCTTTGTTAAAGTATCACATACAATTGGTGCTTTTCCAATCACTTGGGCAACATCAATCTCTACGTCACCCTCTATATCTTGGTAATATGTACCAAGTGATTTGCTTTTTTTGTATTCTCCTTCCATAAGAATAGCCTCATATCCTATGGCTTTGGAAGTAAAATCAAACAAATCTCTGAATTCAGTTCCTGTAAAGTGTTTCTTAAAATTATAATCAAGCCTTTCCTGGGCTATCTTAACTATTTCAGACTCAGGGATATAAAAATGACATTGATTCCAGATCTTTTTGAACTTGTTCATATATTGTTCAACAGATTCTGAAGGCTTTTGTTTGATTTTAGCCAAGTCTGCTACTGAAATTTTCGGTGCATGCCTAAAGAATTGAGTATGAAATTGTTCTTCCATTTCTCTTCAAGAATGGACAAAATTTGGAGGCAAACTTATAAACCAAGAAAAAGTAGTTCTAGTAAGAGAATGAGGAAACAATTTTAATTTCAGAGCCTCATCCAAATCTGCTTCACCTATTTGTAGGCAAAATCTTCCAACATGCTCTATAGTTGACTGATTTTCTTCTCCATTGAAAAGAACTAAGTCTGGAATTCTATAATGCCTAGGAAAAGGCACTTTATCAACCCAATTTGGATATGGTTTCCTAAACATAGATTTTTCAATTTTTCGTAACCCAGGACCATACATATCTTGCATAATATTCATAAGTAGAGCCCTTAAATAGGGCTTTTGAATCCTACCAGTTTGATTAGGAGGAAAAGGAATTTCAGGTCTAATATCATACCCATATGGGTAATCTTGTCTTCTTATGTTTGGTGGATCGTACCCATAAAGATTTGGATCACCATTAACCATATTTGAAATATTTTTGTTATCATTCCTAAAAATATTTGCATTAACATTTTGCCCTCCATGGGCATTATTTCCATTATTTCCATTATTTCCAATCTCTGTTCCCATAGGGACAGTAGTTGGTAAACTTTGATAAAATTTTTGATTTTGACCATTGCTAACATTAATTGGAACTCTATTCATTCCAGTAAAAATAGTTTCAAAAGTTGGATTATCAGATACCTATGCAGAAGGTACTTCAGTACTACGATGGGCATACCCACTGGTTTGCCCAGGGTTAACGTTTACGTTAACTGGGACTTCTACCGTTGGTTGATTTCGTGCCATTGCTGCCTTAAACATAGCCATCAACGTCTTGGCTATTTCACTTTATGGATCATTTAAAACTCTTGCAAATTGTTGGACCAAATCAAACGACTCGATCTCTGAGCCATTTGGTTGGCCACTTTCTAGAATCCTCTGGTCTGGATTCACGATATTGATTCCATTTGCATCATTTCAACCATTAGTATTGGCAGAACTATTGTCATTGTTGCCATCTGTTGGCAGTTGATTCCTAGTCTTTGGTGCCATTGCTCACTTCCAAATTAGTAACGAGCCCCCCTTCTAGCGCCAAAATTGTTATCTAAATTTCTATTTTCTTTCCAATCGATGGGAAATCGTATTTGTGGTTTGCTGGAATGTGGATGTGAAAAGTGGAGTTTGGTTCCTTGCCGTATTTTAGGACTTCTTTGGAAACAAACAATGAAGTGGATGGACTATGGAAGAAGATTAACAAAATGGACTTTATTAACCCTCAAAGCAGAAGAACAATCAATCGAGATGATCGAGTGAACAATTACAGGTTAAAACTACTCCTAGAAAATAAAAGATAAAGGCCTGATTGGCGTTGTTTGTGTGTCTTCAAATCGTCTTGAACTTGATTATAAATAGGGATTCCTTTACTTCTGAATTCAACTTTTCCCTCCAAGATAGCGGTTGAAGCTCCTTCAAATTCTGACGAAGTAACTCCTCCAACTGCTAAATGTGACTACGTCTAGAAACCGTTTCGTTAATCGTGGTTGACATCCCCTTTAAATCATGGAATCATGGGAATTAATTCCCTTTGACATCTGTCACCTGATCGATGGACCAAATGATCATAAAATACGCCACGTGTCGGCCAATCGATAGACAAGACTTTTCATAGTTTCACCAGTGATTCAATCCAATCCTAATTAATTGAGGTGAGTCCATTCTATTCTTTTAGCTATCCATGTTTACCCTTGCCACGTGTCGCCCGATCGATGGGTAAAAGGAAATCTTAGTTATGGTGCAAACACAGCCCTACCGTTATGTCCCTGGAGTGTCTGACACGGTTATAGTGATCTCTAGGAGTGTAGGTGCTTCATAGGCCACAAACATTGGATATGTCCGGTCGTCTTCGGCTGAAGTTGAACACAAACCCATTGAGTTCCATTGGAGTTGTTTGATCATAGTGTTTACTCTTTGATAACTTTTGTTTAGCTGTTGTGATCAAATTCTCATAGTACTACTTTTCTTCAGGAAGTAATTGATAGATCGAGATTATACCCCCACTGGAATTTCTACTACACAAACGTGACACGCCAGGTGGGAAACATGTCAATGGCTACTTACGAAGCCAGCCTGGGGAGGGAAACCAGCACAAATTACCCTCTCGTTAATTTCTTGATGGCTGCGAAACCAGCACAAATTGTTATCTTTTGCTGCCAAAAAATGAAAAACCCATCTTTGGTACCAACTTTGGCTTTGTCGAAGTTGTGTTTTTGTTTTTGTTGGGTAGGCTGTGTGGGTGTGGGTGTATGTGGAAAGCTGTGAATGTGTGTGATGCGTATGTGGGCTAGCAGCTTTGTTGTGTGCGTGTATGGGGTGCTAGCAATGTCTATTGCTGGTGTTGAAGATGCTGCTATTTAGAGGGGAGACAAGTGCTATGCGGGTAGTTTGGGTGGTGATTTTCTGCAAACCTAGACTGTTGCTATTGATATAGCTGAGTGCCATTTCCTGGTTTTTCTGCTGCTGCCATTCAAATGCTATGGTTTTTAATAGTTTTTGTTAGAAAGGTTCTGGTTCTTGTGTACCGGTCATGATCAAGATCCGTTGTTAATGCTGTTTGGACCTTAAGTTTGATTTTGGTTCTGAGGCTGCTGGATCTAGGGTCTTGCTGGTGTTTTGGTGTTAGGTTGTTCCGAATCAAATCTGCTCCATTTCTTTTCCATTACAGAAAAGAGATCCCTTCCCTTCGCTTTAAAAAAGACACCCTATCGGGTTGCCTTCCCGGGTCTTGCTGCCTCGTGATGTGCCATGAAATGGCCCTGCTAGTGGGCAATCAGCTCCTGGGATATCGCTCTGCTGCCAAAAAGGAAAAAAAAAAAAAACACACATTGGCTTTGCCAAACTTCTAATATCCAATTCAAAGGTATGAATTTGCAATTGAGCAAAAATGGCACCAAACAGCTGCCACACCATTACTATTTTTGGACCTTTTGATATGACGAGTACTATAGTAACAATAGTCATTCTGGCAAATAAATTTCACACGAACAGGTGTACTTGCTTTTGCTCTTAGAATCTAGCTGTAGACACCCTATTTTGGACTTTCCAGTTTAGTTTACTTACGGTCTTCGATTCCCCCAATGATGAAACGGATCAAGAACACCCCAGAAATGTTAGTGTGTTTAAGCTTTGAGCATTCCAAAAACCCTTTCAAATCCCTTTCAAACTCTCTAAACCAGAACCAAAAGGCCTCAACAAAACCCTACTTGCTTACGCTAGTACTCAATTGGCGTGCGCTGGTCCTCTGCCACGTGTCAATCATCGGTCAACTTTGACCGTTGACCAGAGTTGACCTTGCGTATGCCAGGTATTTAGTGGCGTACGCCAGGTTAAACTTTGATCAAACTTGTGTTTTTCAGCATTTTCAGCAAGCAGAAGTCATGGGTAGGGGTCTACAACACATGAGAACCTTCCAATTCATTGAAAAAGCAATCTCGGTCGGGGGGACATCTCTTACACATATCCCATCATCATATTCCCTCTCATCCAATGAGAATGAAGGCTTAAGGGCTAAGGCTCCAGTCCCTTTGACTGGCCTTAACCCCTCTCTATCTCTCTCCCCCTATATATTCCCCCTCCACTAGTCTTTCAAGAGGTTGGCTCCCTAAGCTTCAAGCCCATTTCTTTCTTTTTTCTTGGTTTTCTTGTTTGCTCTTCTTTCATTCATTGAAAGAGTAAACAAGAGACCCCTCCATACACTTCTCACAGTTAAACATCCATCACCCTCCATCATCCAACCCTCAAGCTCAAAGCTCAAACATCTCTCAAACCTCAAAAGCCAAAGGTATACACTTTGGTACTGTTTTTCTGTTCTGGTCCCTGAGGGGAGCTAACAGGGTCAAGGCTGGTAATCAATACCAGTCCTGGCCCTAAAGCTATCAAAGTTTCAAAAACAAAAAAATCGTTTCTAACTAGAATCGGCGTGCGCCGGTCCGTGGCAGTACGTACATTTTTAAAATTTGATCTGTCTGGGATCTGTCTGGACCCTGCGTAGCAGGTCCGAGTCCTCCAAAACTGGCGTACTCCAGTTGTGAAATGGGGTCTAGATCTTTGTTTCATGCTTTATTTCTTGTCTATTCATCACCTTATTGCATGCTAACAACCAATTTCCAGCTTCCTGTATTTAGAATTGTGTAGGTGTAGCATTTCAATACTTGCTTTCTTTTGCTTTGAAAGGCCTCTGGGGTGTTTCTGGTCATGTTCCAGAACCCAGATTGATGTAAAGCCGAACACTGGTTAGCGCAAGCCTGGCGTACGGTTTCCATGGGTGGCGTACGGCACTACCAAGCCAGTGCCTGGCCCTTACATCACAAATCAATCCTGGCCTCCTGTTCCTCCCCACTCTGTTTATGGGGTTTGCCTTGCTATTTTCTTGGCTCTTAGCCATTTATTATGTCTGTACATGTACATATTTCATCTTATAAACTGCGTGGTTTGTCCTGGGTGTGCACTGGTCCATTCCAGAGCCCAGAGGGTTGAGAAAAACTGTAAAAAGGTAGGTAGTGTACGCCAGCTTTGAGGTGGCGTGCGCAGGGTATGGTGGCGTGAGGGCTTGGCCATTGCTGCCAGATGTTGCCTGCTCACGCCCGAGAGCAGCTACACCATCCTGTAAACTGTTTCAGTGCTTGTTTTCAATCTATATTTATTGTTGCAAGCAAATCACCATTCATAAACATTTTGTCACATAACTGCAAACTGTTACAGTCTTAAATCCCCATTAACTGTTCCCCCGCCCTAATTGGCTAAAAAATGATCAAATGAGAGAAAAATGCAATATGTTTTACAAAAATGCCTGAGTAGAGACCGATCTCCAGATTGGGCGAGAGGAGTGCCATAAAACCCTTCCCCTCTCGTAACCTGGCTCCCGAACCTCAGATATCGAAGGTGACGACGGACCAGTCTACGCCTTTTCAAATCAAATCAAACCTTTTTCAAATCAAAGCAAAACGTTCTCGAGTTCGGTTCCTTGGGTGTTCTTCCGCTAAAACCCGAGTGGCGACTCTGAATCGAAGCGTTTCGCCGCGCTGTTTTCCAAAAAGGGCCGCCCCCAAATAACAAACATTTACAAACCAAAATCGGGCGATTTTTGGGGCGTGTGCCCACAGTGGCGACTCTGCTGGGGACCATTGCATTAATTAATATTTAGGCATTAATACATAAATGAACAATTTTCAAAAGTCTGGCAAAACAGTACGCTCCGCGCTGCTGAAGAACGGAATGGTAACGTAACAGGATCTCAGCATCCGACCACTCCGAACTGGGGCTTTTACTATTGTTCACTTGTGTAGTTTTCTCCAAGTATTGATTAATAAAAGTGAGCCAAGCTTCAAAAAGCATTTTTCAAAAACCTTGCGTTTCTCTCATCTTTGATCATTCTTTGGCACGTCTCCATTTGCATCGATGTTGGATAAGCCCCGTTGAGGTGTTTTGGGTAACCGGCACAGTTTACTGAAGCCCGGGGTCCTCGAATGCCCAACAACCTTGGACGATGATGAGTCGTAATACCGTTCGACCATTGCTTTGCTGCACGCATTGCAGTGGGAGGTATACCGCGGCTTTAGTCAGAGGAACCCCTTTAAGCCAAAACCAGCCTCTACATGCGTACAAAGCACTAGAACCTTTCAACCTAAGACAGGAACCTGCAGGGTAGGATTACTTGCATCTAACCCCCATAAACTGTCTATGTGTTACTGCTTTCCCTATCGCATGCCTGTACATACATTCATATCAATCTGCGTAGGAGCATGCTAGGGGGGCTTTTAGGTAGTCTCTTCGAGTCTGTCTCATGCCAATTAGGACGTTGCCTTGACCGATGACGAGTCGTGCATCTCGATGTTGCACGTTATCAATTTTCAAAGTCCTTGGATCAACGAGACTTTGCGAAATCAATACTTTCTAAGCCCTTGTCTAACGCCCGATCGAGGTTTCAAACAGAAAAACTAGAAACAACGAAGAGAATGCCGTGATACTTACACCATCCAGGTTAAAGTGCTAATCACTTACACCATCAAGGCTGCTTACGCCACCCCGGTTCCGGTATCACGTCATCTACACCGAGTTGTTCCGACCTCCAAAGTTGAAACTTCGAGAACGGAATAGTCAAAGGCTTAGACTATTTTGACATCTCTTAGTGATAGTCGATTCAATCAAGGATACACCGTCGAAAAGAAATCCGAGGATTCTGGCAGCATCCGAATGTCATGAGACAAACTCGTTTCTAGAGTCTAAGAGGACACTGACAATGATGACATGCGCATTGCATTTCTTCGAATTCTTTCAAAATCTTGTTGAAGGAACGCCACTGAGTTCTCATTTACTTTGCTGTCCAAAGGTTTAGGCCATCACCTTCATCGATCATCAATCCAAAATGGCATCACAAACAGAGATGGCTGAACTGAAAAGGACTGTAGAGGAGCTAGGTCACAAAATGGACAAACAAATGATCATGGTCCAGGAACTGGTTGACCTTTTCACCACCATAGCCCCGCAGTCGGATATGGGGCTAATCAAGGAATCCTCTCAAGCCTGCCACACTCCTGCCGTCGGAAAGGGCTCGAAGGATATGTTCAAAGAATTGGCTGAGTTTCATGAAGCCAGGACTCACCCGAAGGAGAATGCTGGAGCATTGTTCAAAGCCAATGCCGAAAGGGAGGATATGGGCAACAAAGCAATCAATCCTAAAGGCAAAAGAGTGCATCGTGTGGAAGGTGCAGTGTTGTGCAACTACAAAGCGAGCAAAGGTTCCACTCTGAATCCTCAATCCGGTCGTCGGAACCCACCAAGGACCTTCTCCCACTTCTCCACACCTTTGTCCTCGGTGTACGAGAAGCTACTCAAAGCTGGCTTCCTCAAGCCACTCCTTCCAACTCCTTCACCTCGAACATTCCCGGCATCCTACAATTCAAATGCCTATTGTGCTTTCCATCAAATGCCTGGCCATCTCACTGATGCCTGCTTCCGCCTCCGGCATGCCATTCAAGATCTCATCGACAATGGCATCATCCCAGCTCCACTCCCATCAAAGCCCAGCATCATCTCTGAGCCCCTGCCTCAACATGTTTCTAACTCACACGTTAGTCAAATGTCTACCACCTCCACTCAAATCAACCCTACCTCCACTCAAATCAACCCAACCTCCACCATATTCAATCCTAGCCTCCACGTCATCCCAGAAAATCAATCCAAGCCAATCTTGTCTCTCCCGTCTGAACCCGAGGTTAACTTAATGACCATTGGTGAAGTCGAGATCCTCACTGCCAACACCTGGGTTGACAGTGATGAGGAGCCTGCAAAGGAGAAATTTAAGAGGAAGCTTGATCAATCAAAGGAGAAGACGGACATGCTGTGGTCTTGTAGTCATGAGCACTTTGGGGCTGTTGTTCAAGGAGTTCCTTCAAGTGGGTCGGATTAAAGGAGCTGAAGAATCTGAAGCGCTGTTGCTTGGGCCTGTCATCCTCTAGCTCCCACCTTTTTTTTGCGAGGAAGTCAAGGGTAACTACAAGAGTTGCATTTTCAAATCGCGTCTATTTTGCATTGACACTTTCGAGTCTGAGTCTGACACAGTGTCTGTCAAGTTGTCTAAGTCTAGCTCTGAGTTGGAGTTTGTGTCTCTTGGCCCTCCATGTCGTAGCTTCTATCCTCAACTTGAGTCTTTTTGTTGTACTTGGCAACCCCGAGGGTTTTATGATATGCATTATCCTGCTTCTAAGTATTTTGCTGGCTTTTAAATAAACTGTGTCGACCCTGACGACGAAGGGATAGATTTCGATGGGATCATCCCAAAGGAAATGTGTTCCCTCGCCGAAAGGGAAGACGAAAGGCATGCTCAGCCTCTAAAAGAAGAAGTAATTTCTAATAAATTTGAAAGATGAGGTAGACCCCCCCGAATGGTTCAAACTGGTTCACCGCTGTCCCCAGAAAGGCATTGCTCCCGTTCAGACTTGTTCAAAGAATTCAACAACATCTTGGCATGGTCTCACAAAGACACGCCTGACATTGATCATGAGATAAAGAAGCATTCAATCCCCTGCTACCGGATGCCAAGCCCGAAAGCAGAAGCTCAGAAGGCTCCAGGCCTTATACCATGTGCAAAATAGTAACAATGACATTCTATCAAGCGCACATTAAAAGGTGCAAAAGTGGCCCGGAGCGAGGCATTTTCCAATCGAGGCAGTCAGACCCCTTTTACTATCAAAGCCATTCTATCTGGGGCTGCAATCAAAGATCATCGATTTCGACGGCAACAAATTCAGTAACTTGGTCAACATGAATCAATTCAAGTGTTGCTTACCCCTGAGAGATGCTCGTTGGGCTGAAAACCACAAGGGTGGGCAGTTCCAAGCAGAAGTTAGAGCAGCCTGCTAGACCGAAAACCTATGAAGGCGGTCTAGGCAAAAATAAATAGGTAAAAAGTCGAAAGCTCGCTAGACCGAAAACCCAAGTGTGCGGTACTAGGCAAAAGTTAGAGCGTAAAAGGAGAGGTAAAATACACGAGTGAACCTTGGCCCAAACTACGTTTTGACCTGATTCCCCAAAAGGGGATACGTAGGCAGTCTCTCTCTTCGAGACTCGGTCATATTCTATCAACTGGATCTCAAGTTTTGGCTTTGGTGTACCACATTGGCTGCCTGGACTATGTTTTGACAAATCCTTCCCTGAAGCTCGGTCATATTCTATCAACTGGATCTCAAGTTTTGGCTTTGGTGTACCACATTGGCCGCCTGGACTATGTTTTGACAAATCCCTCCTGAAGTTCGGTCGCAATCTGTCAGATGGATCAAAGGCTTCGGTACGTCGCCATAGTCAAGAAGATGACAAGCTTCAGTTGTGCAGAAGGGAGAAAACCTTTCGTCTTTCAATCTTATTTCAAATTACTTCTTCAATTTCAAAGCTGAGCAGAAGCCTTAAAATATCTGAAGCATCAAAAACAGAACGAAATGCTAGAGGCCCCAACAGGCTCACAGTTTATTCTAAGTTTAGCAAAGTCTGGTATGAGCAAGCACAGCGAACTTGTAGTCATGTGCGCTAGTTTGAGGTTCATGCTCATTTATTCAAAGTTATGCCCGTTGGTCTCAAGCCTGCGCGCTTCTTCAATGCGAGCAGTATTCAGAAGCAGTCAGCTACTGCCTCCAACTTGTCATTTTCCATCTCAAGTTCAAAGCACCTCGAATGTTATTCAAGTGGCTTTTGCCAAGTTTTGTCATACCGTGCAAGTCATGCAGACCTAATGTGACTGCACGGGGGTGTCGGTTTCAGTCCGGGCCTATACGAGTCATCCCTTTGTGTCTTTTTGTCCATCTTTGTGACATTTTTCGAATGTTTTCGTCTGTTTCCCATTCTGGGGCTTTCTTCTCAATTTTGTTTGTTCGTACAGGTCATTGTACATCTATTTGACCTTACGTAAGCGTCAGTTTCACCTGTCTGCGGAATATTTGAATTTTGGCTCATTAATGCCTAAAATTTCATTTTTCTGCGAATCTAAGAGTCCGCATCGCATCCTGGGGCTCTTTATCCCTTTTTCAGTCGAGCTAGGCAAGTCTGCACATATATGTGTGTCTGTATGTCGACTCAGCTCACTTTTCAATGCAAATTAGATATTAGTGATGCGTTTATGCGCTCTTTCTCAAAGGAGAGTCAATAAATTGAAAAATGCAAGTTTTACATTGCTACCCTAACTTCTATCTTCTATCCAAGCAGTGGAATCGTGTGAACAACAAGAGTATGTCAGCCAATGGCAAAGCAAAACATATCTATGGGGCACATCTGCCTAAGCATCAAGGAAGGGGCACATTGGCCCAATACCGTTACTATGTCAACTAAGGCACGCCAGCCCACCAGCCTGCTCAATGCCCCTCTATTTTGTCACGCAAGCCCGAAACTCAAAAGCAGCAGGCAGTAAAGTAAGGAGACTCAGTGGCAGTCCTCAAGCATTGTCGTCCTCTTAGGAGCCGCCGTTAGCTTGCATCTGCATTTTCAATCTGTGCATACAATTGAGTACATATCATTGCATATTGTATATCAACTGTTGAAAACAGGAAAAGTCTATCAAGTGCTAAAGCATGCCTGTCCAGTATCGAAAGCAGTAAGTAATCAGACTTTTGGGGTTCATACCTGGGATCAAGTCACTACTGGAACTGGAGCCGAAACCACTACTCTGGGACAGTGCAATTATAAAGGGGGGTGCCACATGCCGTTCTTTCTGACCATTCCTCCATGACAAATATCAAGCACACAACCTCAACGACGGTCAGCCATATCGTCCTTCAAATCAATTCAATCAACGACGGTCAGTCTTATCGTCCTTTCAATTCATTCAACGACGGCCAGCCATGTCGTCATCCAAATCAATTCAATCAACGACGGTCAGTCATATCGTCCTTTCAATTCAATCAACGACGGTCAGCCATATCGTCCTTCAAATCAATTCAATCAACGACGGTCAGTCATATCGTCCTTTCAATTCATTCAACCACGGCCAGTCATGTCGTCATCCAAATCAGTTCAAATCAACGACGGTCAGCCATATCGTCCTTCTCAAATCAACGACGGTCAGCCATATCGTCCTTCAAATCAATTCAATCAACGACGGTCAGTCATATCGTCCTATCAATTCAATCAACGACGGTCAGTCATATCGTCCTTTCAATTCATTCAACGACGGTCAGCCATATCGTCCTTCAATTCAAATCAAATCAGCGACGGTCAGCCATATCGTCCTTCAAATCAAATCAATCCAATTCAACGACGGTTAGCCATATCGTCCTTCAATTCAAATCAATCCAACGACGATCAGCCATATCGTCCTTCAAATCAAATCAATCCAATTCAACGACGGTCAGCCATATCGTCCTTCAATTCAAATCAATCCAACGACGGTCAGCCATATCGTCCTTCAAATCAAATCAATCCAATTCAACGACGGTCAGCCATATCATCCGTTTCCAACCCTTCACGGCATTCAGAATATCGCTCACCATTCAACTCAGCGGCGGCCCATCCAATCAATCACCACAACGGCGGTCCGCCCGTCCAAACAGTCTATAACAACCATCCGCGTATCCTAATCCATATCTATCTACAGCAAGTGCAGCTTCCAGCAGTCTTATTGCTCTGTCTCGGATGGTCTTTGATAAGGAGATTGGCTCTGGTTCCCAACAGATGGAATTTAACCTACCTGACACGACCTACCCGTGGCTATTGAAGTTTCTTTAGGCCGAAGAAGGTTCGATTCCCAAGGGTAATAAATTATCTGCAACTGATTAATCCCCAGGAGAGTCCGCCTCGGCATTCAATGATGGTCTGTCCATCCCCGTTTCCCCACAAAATTCAAACCCTCTTTCAACCAAATCAACGATGGTTTAACGAGTCGTCCCACAACGATGACCCACCGTCTCAAATCAACGATGGTTTAACGAGTCGTCTTCAGCGATGACCCACCGTCCCAAATCAATGATGGTTTAACGAGTCGTCCCACAACGATGATCCACCGTCTCAAATCAATGATGGTTTAACGAGTCGTCCCACAACGATGACCCACCGTCTCAAATCAATGATGGTTTAACGAGTCGTCCCACAACGATGACCCACCATCTCAAATCAATGATGGTTTAACGAGTCGTCCCACAACGATGACCCACCGTCTCAAATCAACGATGGTTTAACGAGTCGTCCCTCAACGATGACCCACCGTCTCAAATCAACAATGGTTCGACAATCAGAATATTCTTCGATAGGTCTGTCCATCTGCAACTAATTATTCCCCGGAGAGTCTGCATCGGCCTGCCCCGAACAGATACTTTTACTTCAGTCTTGCTTCAAAGCGCATCTTCCAGCAGCCTTATTGCTTTGTCTCGGATGGTCTTTGATAAGGAGATTGGCACTAATTCCCAACAGATGGAATTTAACCTACCTGACATGACCTACCCGTGGGTGTTGGAGTTCTATGTATCGAGGACGGTTTGATCCCCATCAACGATGGTCCACCCGTCCAATTTCAAATCAACGACGGTCCACCCATCCAATTTCAAGTCAGCGGCGATCCATCCGTCCAATTTCAAAACAACGACGATCTATCCGTCCAAATTTCAAATCAACGACGGTCCACCCGTCCAATTTTAAGTCAGCAGCGATCCATCCGCCCAATTTCAAATCAACGGCGATCCATCTGCCCAATATCAATTCAACGGCGATTCGTCCGCCCAATATCAATTCAACGGCGATCCGTCCGCCCAATATCAATTCAACGGCGATCCGCCCGCCCAATATCAATTCAACGGCGATCCGCCCGCCCAATATCAAATCAACGGCGATCCGTCCGCCCAATATCAATTCAACGGCGATTCGTCCGCCCAATTTCAAATCAACGACAGTCCACCCGTCCAATTCCAAATCAACGTCGGTCCGCCCGCGCAATGTCAAATCAATGACGGTCTGCCAATCCAATGATTCTCTTTCCCCAACAGAGTCGGTACTCTTGCAATGGATTATTCCCCAGGAGAGTTCGCCTTTTACGGCAGCCCGTTCTGTCCTTCCAATTCAATCAAGCAAAGGCGGTCCACCTGCCCATATTATCCCCAGCAGCGGCAGCCGCTTGTCCAAATTCAACCAACCAGGTTCTTTAAGTTTCATGCCTACTTTGACTCATATGTTCTGTTCTGGATAGCCTTGAAAGGGTGTCTAGAAACCTTTGACGTTACTTGTACCAAAACAATGGTACTCCAAGTGCCGTCAAAGGGGGGCTACTGTAGACACCCTATTTTGGACTTTCCAGTTTAGTTTACTTACGGTCTTCGATTCCCCAATGATGAAACGGATCAAGAACACCCCAGAAATGTTAGTGTGTTTGAGCTTTGAGCATTCCAAAAACCCTTTCAAATCCCTTTCAAACTCTCTAAACCAGAACCAAAAGGCCTCAACAAAACCCTACTTGCTTACGCTAGTACTCAATTGACGTGCGCTGGTCCTCTGCCACGTGTCAATCATCGGTCAACTTTGACCGTTGACCAGAGTTGACCTTGCGTATGCCAGGTATTTAGTGGCGTAAGCCAGGTCAAACTTTGATCAAACTTGTGTTTTTCAGCATTTTCAGCATGCAGAAGCCATGGGTAGGGGTCTACAACATATGAGAACCTTCCAATTCATTGAAAAAGCAATCTCGGTCGGGGGGACATCTCTTACACATATCCCATCATCATATTCCCTCTCATCCAATGAGAATGAAGGCTTAAGGGCTAAGGCTCCAGTCCCTTTGACTGGCCTTAACCCCTCTCTCTCTCTCTCCCCCTATATATTCCCTCTCCACTAGTCTTTCAAGAGGTTGGCTCCCTAAGCTTCAAGCCCATTTCTTTCTTTTTTCTTGGTTTTCTTGTTTGCTCTTCTTTCATTCATTGAAAGAGTAAACAAGAGACCCCTCCATACACTTCTCACAGTTAAACATCCATCACCCTCCATCATCCAACCCTCAAGCTCAAAGCTCAAACATCTCTCAAACCTCAAAAGCCAAAGGTATACACTTTGGTACTGTTTTTCTGTTCTGGTCCCTGAGGGGAGCTAACAGGGTCAAGGCTGGTAATCAATACCAGTCCTGGCCCTAAAGCTATCAAAGTTTCAAAAACAAAAAAATCGTTTCTAACTAGAATCGGCGTGCGCCGGTCATAGGCCCGCGTACGCCGGTCCGTGGCAGTACGTACAGTTTTAAAATTTGATCTGTCTGGGATCTGTCTGGACCCTGCGTACGCCACCTTTTAGGTGGCATACCGCAGGTCCGAGTCCTCCAAAACTGGCGTACTCCAGTTGTGAAATGGGGTCTAGATCTTTGTTTCATGCTTTATTTCTTGTCTATTCATCACCTTATTGCATGCTAACAACCAATTTCCAGGTTCCTGTATTTAGAATTGTGTAGGTGTAGCATTTCAATACTTGCTTTTTTTTGCTTTGAAAGGCCTCTGGGGTGTTTCTGGTCATGTTCCAGAACCCAGATTGATGTAAAGCCGAACACTGGTTAGCGCGCAAGCCTGGCGTATGGTCTCCATGGGTGGCGTACGGCATTCTTGACACAGACCAGTGCCTGGCCCTTACATCACAAATCAATCCTGGCCTCCTGTTCCTCCCCACTCTGTTTATGGGGTTTGCCTTACTATTTTCTTGGCTCTTAGCCATTTATTATGTCTGTACATGTACCTATTTCATCTTATCAACTGCGTGGTTTGTCCTGGGTGTGCACTGGTCCATTCCAGAGCCCAGAGGGTTGAGAGTAAAAACTGTAAGAAATTGGTAGGGTAGTGTACGCCAGCTTTGAGGTGGCGTGCGCAGGGTATGGTGGCGTGTAGTGGCTTGGCCATTTCGTGCCAGCATGTTGCCTGCGCACGCGTCCGACGAGCAGCGTACATCATCCTGGTGAAACTGTTTGCAGTGCTTGTTTTCAATCTATATTCATTCTATCGATTCAAGCAAATCATCATTCATAACCATTTTGTCACATAACTGCAAACTGTTACAGTTTCAATCCCCATTATCTGCTCCCCCGCCCTAACTGGCTAAAAAATGATCAAATGAGAGAAAAATGCAAATGTTTTACAAAAATGCCCGAGTAGAGACCGATCTCCGGATTGGGCGAGAGGGGTGCCATAAAACCCTTCCCCTCTCGTAACCTGGCTCCCGAACCTCAGATATCGAAGGTGACGACGGACCAGTCTACGCCTCTTCCAAATCAAATCAAACCTTTTTCAAATCAAAGCAAAACGTAGCAAACGTTTTCGAGTTCGGTTCCTTGGGTATTCCTTCGCTAAAACCCGAGTGGCGACTTTGAATCAAAGCTTTTCGCCGCGCTATTTTCTAAAAGGGCCGCCCCCAAACAATTCATTTCTTGCAAACCAAAATCGGGCGATTTTTGGGGCGTGTGCCCACACTAGCTACCATTCTCCCGCGTTTTATTCTATCTTTCGGGGCCTATATTTCGCGTATAAGAGACGCAAAACGAATGCGGACTAGGGAACATTTTTTTTTGTTTTTTTGAACAAGATTAACGTGAACTCGTGATTTAATTTTTCTTGTCTCTAAAGGGCTTTCCAAGCTGTTTTAGGCTTCTAGTTGAAATTTTCCCATCCCCAGAGGGAGTCTAAATTGCTTTATAAGTTGTGGTTGTCAAAGGCTGAAGAGAATCGGGAGTACTTTCTATGTGATACTTACTATAATATATTGGAAAGAAAAAAAGCTTTTTTTTCTTCTCTATATTGCTTGATAAAAAAAAGCTGTATTTTTTTATTGTTTGCATAGACGAAATCTTGTTTGGTGTTGTTTAGTAGAAGAAAAAAGATACCCACCCATGGGTTGCCTCAATGGTGAGGGCGAATTTGAGCCTGCAAGGCTGCAACATGGTAGAGTTCGATTTCCCTCAGAAGCAAATCATGATTTTAGTGGGGGCCATGGCGGTGGGTTGCTGTGCTAGTCTCCCCCAAGGTACGCGTAAGCTGGTCCAGACACCTCGGTTATCCAAAAAAATCTATATATAAGCACCTTGGCTTAGGACTCCAATTCCCACTCCCAAAGCATCACAATCAAGTTCAAAAGTCTCTCTCTCTCTCTCTCTCACCAAGACCACGACCACCGCGTCCACCCCTAAAAAAAGATTAATTCGGAAACAAGGCAATTAATAAAATAAAACATTAATGCAAAAGAAGAACAAGGAGGATGCCTTTCAATTAGAGGTGCCAAATGGGTGAGTTTAGGCAGGTTAAAACGGGTCATGGGTTGAATATGGGCGGATTGAATACAGGTCAAAAGTAGACAGGTTAAAACGGGTTGGGTCAAATATGGGTCAATTCATACCCAAGCCCGACCCGATCGACCTGTTTCCTTCCTTTTATATGGCATTTGGCTGACGTTCCCGTATTATTTCATGCGTCAAGTCGGAAAAAAAGTCTGTTTAGTTTAGAGTGGTTTGGATTAAAAAGTAAGGAGTGACTTTTTTCTCAATTAAAAAAAATCTCATTTGTTAGTTGAATTTTGCGTAAAATTTTTGTGACTTATTCATTTGTCTCGGTGAGAGGAATCGAAAAAGTAAAATTTTTTGCCTGAAACACGTATTTTTTTAAAAAAAAGACAAAATAAATAAAAAAGACAGCTTTTTACTTCTTTTTTTTTTTTATAAAGAAAACTATGAGTTTTGATGAAAAAATATACTTTTTAGATTATAAGTCCTAAAAGTTTGAGGCAAATCTAACAAATGTAAAAAAAAATTGAATAAAAACAAAAATAATTGACTCCAAAAGTGTGTTGGACAGTCTGTAGACACCCCATTCTGGACTGTCCAAGCTAGTCCTTTTACTTCCTTTGTTGACCCAATGATGATAAACGGTCGAGAACAGTTCAGAGTCGATGGAAGGATTTAAGCTTTGGGCGTTGGCCCCCCCCTCTTTCAAACCATTTCAAGCCTCTTCAAACCTCTCAAAATCTCGCAAATCTCGAGCCAAATGAGCCTCAGCAAAACCATACCTTGCTTACGCCACCTCCTCCTTGGCGTGCGCCAGGTATCTGCCACGTGTCGATCATCAACCGTTGATTGAGTTTGACCTGGCGCACGGTAGGTCATAGGTGGCGTACGGAGGTTTAAGACCGGTCAAATCACCGCTTTTACAGCACGCGACCGAGACTTTTGCGGCTCCAAAGTACAGGGAACAGTGCTCCTAATGATTGTTTCCTGCTGGACCGTCCCTCACTCTCTCCTATACCTAGTCCCATGCATTTAATGCATGGGAGGCTCCTCACTCAACCCCAACCAGCCCTAACCAGCCCTAAACCCAGCTGGCCAGCTCTGGTTTCCAGCCCCTCTCTCCACCATAAATACCCCCCCTTGAATTCATTTGCATGGGGTTAGCACATTAACTCTCTAAGTCCACTCCCTCTCTTCTCTCTTGTTCTTGCTCTCTTCTTGTAAGAGTGAGAGATAGAGCAGTCTCGCACCCTCCCTCTCTACTGATCAGTTGTTACAACAGCCTCCATCTTCAACCCAAAGCTCATCACCATCCTTTCTCTCTTGCATCAAAGGTATACCACCTTTGTGCAGCGTTCTGTTTTCAACCCCTGAGGGGAACTAGAAGGGTTCTGGCTAGTAGCTGATACTAGTCCAGGCCCCTTTCTGGTAAAATAAACCAGTCGTAGGAGCCAAGACATGGCGCACGCCATCTCCCCTTAGCCGTACGCCACCTTTGGCTGTACGTGCACAGATGGCGTGGGGATCATGTAGGGCTCATTTATTGCTCATTTTCTTTATGTCATCACCCTATAGAATGCTAAAAATCAGTCTATTGCTTTCTGTATTTTAGAACTGTTCAAATGTAGCTTTCGATACTTGTATCTTCCTTTATCCTCAAGGCCTCTGGGGTATGTCTGGTCATATTCCAGAACCCAGACGATGTAAAACCAAACACTGGCTCACATGCAGACCTGGCGTACGACTCCCGTAGGGTGGCGTACGGCATGTTTTGCTGAAGATCAGTGCCTGGCCCTTACATCCCAGTTCAATCTTGGCCTCTTGTTTCTCCCCACTCTGTTTATGGGGTCTGTCTTGCTATTTTCCTGGCTACTGGCCATTCCTTATGTCTGTATGTGTGTATAATCCATATTATAAACTGTGTGGTTTGCCCTGGGTGTGCACTGGTCCCTTCCAGAGCCCAGAGGATTGAGAGCAGGAGCTGTAAGAAATTGGTGTGGTAGTGTACGGCCAGCCTGAATGGTGGCGTGCGAAGGGGTGGGCGTGTCGTTGGCTTGGCGCATGGCGTGCGCATGTCGCCTGCTCACGCACCGACGGGCAGCGGTACTCATCCCGTTGAGCTTTGGCAGCGCTGTTTCTTCAATCTATGTTCTTAATATGTAAATCAACTCAAGCAAGCAAATCATAGCATAAAACATTCTGTCATACAAACTGCAACGTGTACAGTTTTAATCCTATTAACTGTTCCCCGCCTAACTGGCCAAAATGATTCAAATGAGAGAAAAATGCCAAATGTTTTAATAAAATGCCCCCCTTTCCCGAGTAGAGAACGATCTCCGGAGTGGGCTGAGAGGGGTGCCATAAACAAACCATTCACATC